>CM031859.1:18498678-18587957 GCA_018697195.1 Certhia americana | reverse complement strand
TGTTTGTCTAAGCTTAGTGCAGTTAAGAACTTTCTCAATTTTGCACTGTTTTATTTTGATAAATTTTATGGCAGGGCCATTATTTTTGCCAATTTTTCTCAAGTAACACTGCTTCAGAAACCACTAATCTCAGAATGTTTGTGTAGGCTTTCTGACCTTTTTTGTTTTAAGCAAAAATATTTATGAGTGATTTGTGATAAATGACAGGCTTTAGTTTTCCTATCTTTTTGTTTTCTGATCTATGTCCCTTGTCAAACACAGTTCCTTCACTTGCAGTCCTGTGTTCCTTGCCTTTACTTCCCCTTTTCCTCCTTCCCAATTTTCTAAGTTCAAAGAGATAAAAAAATTATGTGAAAATAGTCAAAAAAGTGATCTTTTCCTATCTTGTTTTTGATTTTACACATATCTGATGTCTTTAAAAGATGACCAGTAGACTTTATGACAAAACTGAAGGTGCTGTTTTAAAAAATCATTCTAGAAACTATGGGAAAAATAAAAAAAAAGAGGAAGGACTTGAAGATGATCGAAGTATGAGCGGGTTAAATCTCATATCAATTCATCTGTTCTCTCTTCATAAACTTTTGGGAAAGGGGAAGAGGGATGTGGCAGCAGCTGCAGATAGTTCAAAGGCTTTCAAAGGGTCTGGAGAGCCCAAAGGAGGCACCTCCCACAGTGAGGAGTTGAAGCTCTGTCTCCAAGTCACAGCCATGATAAAGAGCCTACAAGGTCTCAGTAATATTCCTTGATTATTTGCTAAATATAGCAACACAGGCTAGATCTTCTGGTGCATAAATAAAATTCTGCTTCATATATTCTGTTCTTTGTTTGCCAGTGTGCAAATATAGCTACTATGTCACCTCAATATTAACTGTGTCTTGTGCTGCGACAACTAAAGCACCAGAGTTTAGGCATTTGAAAGTTGAAATGTGGGTTTAACATCATGTTCTGGTCCTTGTGGCTGATGATAAGCTTCGTTTTGAAGGTGAAACAAAGTCAAATTCTGTAACTTCACATGTTGCCAGGAGATGAAAGTCGTCTTCTGGCCATATCTCATCGGAGGCACTGGCACTAATCCATTTCCAGGCATCACAGCTCATAAACTCAGAACTATTATGGACTCGATAAAGCAAATCGATACATTAGTTAAGTGAGATGGAATGATTTAGCTCTTAGGGAAAAAATACAGGGCTCAGTGTTATTCAATGCTGGGTTTGAGCATCCTGGAATAATGAATTACAAGAAAACCATTCAGACAGACACACCTCTCTTGGCACATGCACTTGAAATACAACCAGGAAAACAAAGTCTTCTTGTTTTGTTTCAATAAATTGAGAGGACTTCAAAGTAAGGACTGCTTTTTACTACTATCTGTTTTACAAAACCTTCTTGAGGAGCTTTTTTCTGAGACCCTATTTCATACTGAGTATGTGTAACAGCTGGACAAGAACCTGGATTTGTCCCTTACAAATTTGAAAAGTCAAACTCTAAAGTATCAATGGAGGACAGACAAGTTTTGCAAAGGTAGAGAAACCTATAGCACTTACATGACATTGCCCCACTTACAAATCTGAGCTAGATAGAAAAACATATTATACTGACAATGGGAGGAAATCAGGTACTCTGGATGCCACAATATGTATTAAAAATACATTTTAACACAAATGCTCTTCAATTTTACATGCTAATTTAAAGTAATAAAGGTTAAGCGATGCATGTATTTACACACATCCAAATAACCAGTAATGTGGGTTGACTTACCACAATCTTTATGAGGCCTATTTTAGAAACTAATTAAGTCTTTTGTTTTAGAAAGTAAATAAATTCTGTTTAATGCTTCCTATTTGAAGAAAAAAATAAAATCACAACATAAGATAGGGAAACTGCATCATTTAACAAAAAACAGCCCAAAAACACTGAATACTTTAATGAAATTATATACAACACTCAGTATTGCAATATTCAATACTCAAATATATAATAATTTCATATAATAGAAGTTGGATCTCCTTCCTCCTCTATCAGCCTACGTTTTCATTTCAGAGAAACTTGCTCACATCCCAAAGGAAAGTTTCCAAGCTGACATGTACTACAAATTCTAATTTATTTTTTTTTAGCTTGAATAAATACAGAGGCTTTTAGCATAAGCTATGGCAGTGAAAATGTGCATTGAAATTACTGATTAGCATGACTACTAAAAATAGTTATTTCAGCAATAGCAAACAACATAGTAGAAATATTGTTTCTGTAGATTATTTCTATTAAGTTTTATGTTTTTTTCAGAAAAACAATGTGAGCAAGACTACTCATTAACAGTGGAATGCAGGAAGAAGTAAAATCTTGCAATAGTTCAAGGAAGGATATTACAGCACATCTGTAAACCTGATTTTCTCAAAGGGTGACTGAGGGCCAGAAAACGACATGGCAAAGATGCACATATCCCTGATAGATTATTTAACCCTGCCAGTGTACAAAGGAAAAACATCAGCAATAATATTAATATTCACAGCACCCTTTGATGCTTTCATAATTTAGATCTGACCTCAGTGAGAAACTTGGCAAAATACTTTCGTTCCCATCGTTTCTAGTCTTTTATGAAAGGATGATAACACCCCTGCATCAACCCTGCATCATGATTGCCCAGTAAGCTCCCACAAATGTTTGATATCCAGGTTTTGCAGTCTAGAACTGAAGCACACTGGAAAAGCTGAGACGTGTAGAAGTCACTATGGTTACTGCCTACACTTTCTTTGCCTCCAATAAGATCTTTCATTTCCATAGGCATTAAAATTCACCAAATGCACCAAAATTATTCAGACAAAAAAGATAATCTCTTTGGTTTATAAGCCTTTTAGCTGTGTTGCTTTTATCTTTTTAAGTATAGACTCTGAGCTGAGGAATATTATTCCATATCTGAATATAAGAAAAAATATTGCAGGAGAAACCTTGTGGTGGAAATGCTTTGTGGACCCCCAGCTTCAGCAGTGTGTGTATAACAGCTGTCTGCTGTTGGCCAGTGCAAAGCTGAAACCCAGAAAACACTGTACAGGATGCCAGAAAAAAGGCTTTAGCTGGAGATTTCGAAAGCCAAATTCAGATGATTATTGTTAGTATTATTGTAAATCTTTCCAATAATAAGACAATTAAAAGTTCATCTTCTGTGGTTAGATTCCTTATCTATTGTAATAAGAAACAGGTATATGTAAAACGAATCTGGGGGGCTTTTAGCTTTGTTTTATCTTACAGCAATCAGCATGATTCTTTCTTTCAGTAATATTATATAAATGTCAAACTAGTTAGAGCATGTAATATTTCCTGATCTCACTGTCACTCAGTATACCAAGCACTTTAAAATTGTATCCAATGGCTATGTCCTCAAAAGTCATTTAAAACATTTCTTAAGTTTTATCCTTTTACTTCAGTTAGCTTTCTACTTAAGTTCCATTCAGCACACTGAATGATTTTGTTCCCTGGTATTGTCTGTTATTTTGAAAACCTCCTTAACCACCACTATCAGTTCTCCTACATACAAGCAGCTTATTTTTTTTTCTTTTCATCTCATTACCTCCTTACAGCTAGTTGGTTTTAGTGTAACATATTTGACAGATCAATATATTCTTTATCAGTTCAGTTACTTCCCTTTATTTTTCCTATATGTGATTTTGCAGATGTTCCCTTTAGGTGAAAGTTCTTAATATTATTCTTCAATACACTCAGTGAGGTCCTTTCACTGAGAACCCTTTATCCCTTTTTCAAAACGAGCAGAGTGCTCACTGCATACAGGACATGCAGTTAAAATGCTTGACACCTTCAGCAGGAATTACGCCAAATTGAGCTGTGGTTTGTAGAGAAGCAGCACCGTCAGAGGCTTATTCCTGCTGCTGAGGTAGGATATATAGTCCCCTTGACACCCAGATCTACAGAATCTCTTCCAGCATTGCCAGCCCCAAGGAGTCAAACAACACCCCCAAAACTCACAGATGGAACTTGCTCAAAATCATAAATACTTTCATAAAAGATAGATATGCAAATTGCCCTTGACACTTCAGACCAGATATCCAACCTGTAAGAACTCAGAATACTGCTTATCACAACATTAATTTCTTAAACCAGCCTGGAAAATAGAGCTTTTCCCTGTAATCCATCACTTTCATAATAACAAACTCTTGCTAATGTATTAAATGTCACATGAAACAACAAATCAGCAGTGGTCACTTTTTCATGTGTCATTTCCATATATGACACCTAGATACATTAAAGAAAGGGGAAAGTACTTCCTTGAAGTTCAAAGAATTCAGCTGTTGGCTTAAAGTAGTCAGCAATTTCTGTATAAGTCGCAGAAAATATTGAACAATTCTCTGCTCAAAATTTTTCAATGTAAATGAGAATGTGATAAAGGTTTTACTTCTGATGAAGTCTTAGTAAATGCACCATATTTTGACAAAAACAGAAGCAGCTTAGTGAGAGCTTATAAAACTTGTGGAAGGAGAGTACACCAAGAGGCTGATATTTATTGGTAGAGTGCTACTCTGACATTTAAGCTGTTTTCTGTTAAGCTTGCTTGTGTTCCTGCTTTATTTCCTGGGAGAAATGCCAAAAAAATAAAGTGACCTCTGTGTACTAACTATTAAGTATGTCACATCATGCTGCTTAAAATATGTTACAACCTGATTGGCACAGAAACACATTTTGTCCTGTTTGGGAACAGTTACATCCAGAACAATGAAAATTCACAGCCCCAGCTTCTTGGGAACCAAGAAGTCAGTTCTAAATACGGATTTAAATAGGGGTTCAGCTGCAGCATCACAAGCTATGGCAGAGTATCTTAACTTACAAAGTAATTTAAAATGGGGCAGTATTTAAAAAAAGCACAGATCTTGCTCAGTTTAAATTAATCCAAGCTGGGAATCAAATGACCTATTAAGGTACAAATTATTCTTTAGAAATCATTTCAAACTGCAAACACATAGGAGAAATGCCCTGACTTGAGTAAAGCACAAATACAGTGAAGACTCACAATCACAGCAACTGAGTACACAGTATAAAGAAAACACAGCTTTAAAAAAGTTACTATCTTACAGAACACAGCTGGCTGATAGACTTAAGGAGACAATGAAGATGCTGAGGAACAAGTGACTTCTGTAGGCCTGGAAGATGCCAAGACACAGAGTGAGCTGCAAGGGGTCAACAAGAAGAGGAACAAGAGAAAGGCTGCAAGAAAATAGCCAGGGATGGGAGCAGGGTTAAAAGCCTGCTGAAAATAGGGAGACGTGTTGGCTGTAGGGCTCTGCCGAGCAGCCTTCCAGGAGCAGCAATGCACCTTTGAGACTCTGCTTTAGCCAGCGCCTCTGTAACGCAAGTGGACGGCTCCATCTAGAGGCAAATATCCCCTGAGCTGGTGAAATAGCATCATTGAGACTGAAATACCTCTTTCTCCACAAGTCAGAACCTACTCAAAATAGCACTCCGAGCTGCTGTCCTCTTGGCAGGGATGTCCAACAGGAGGGAGCAAGCTCCATCCACCCCACTTTCTGCAAAAGCTGAGCAGTTTAAAATAAAGCCAAGCTTTCCCTGAAATCCACCTCTCAGTTTGAATGGTCTCCCTCACCAAGTCTTGCCAGATTGACTCTGCAGCCTCCATAAAATGATACAGATTGAAGGCTTACTCTCGTTCTGATGGTAAGAATGGGTCCCACAAAGCAAAGGGTTCCTGCACTCCTTTACTACTTGTGTCTCAAAAGATATATAGAGTATTTTCCATTAATATCTTGATAAGCACATCTCTATTCAGTATCAAACACAGCACCAGTAGTTAACATGAAGTTAAAGAAATGTTTTAAAAAATAATGAGATTATTAGAAAGAACATTTATAATCCTTTATGTTGCAAAAGCCTTCTCTGCTGACCAAAGTTGAAGCTATTCTTTTCTGTCCACTAATAAACAAATATCTCTAACTACATATTAATACTGATAAAGAGCCCAGAAGCACCATATCACACACTTTAAAAACTATAAGCAAGTCTAGCTTCATCCTCTCTATTTCTAGGATTTGGACTCTGTGCCAAGCTATTCTCACAGAAGAGTTTCTCTTCTGCACTGATCAAGAAAAAAAAAGCCTTTGAGTGGATGTCTCTGAAAGCCCTTTTCTCCCAGACACAGGCTAAAACATGTATTGCAATGTCATTTTACAAGCTTAACTCCTCTGTACCTTACCGTATGCCTAAAAGAGCTTTTTCGAATAGGCAAAAACCAGTTATACGAATATAATTCTTCCTGTTCTCTGTTTTCAGGCTTGTGGGGTATGTATCACCAAATATGCACTTTTTTATAAATCAGTATGTTTAGATTCAGACAAGCTGTGTATCTGAGCAACAGCACAGCAAGGAGTGACTGTTGTCTATGCATTACATTTTCTCAGATTACTCATTTATTATACAATAGTGTCCTAAATTTTACCCATCACTTTCTTCTGGTGTTTTTTAATGAAGAAAAAAATTTGGATTCAAACTAGTTTACCTTTTCCATAATGATGTATTCTGCAAGTTAGGTAGGTATAAGTAGTTAAGATTAAAACTGGTGAGCTGATTATTGTAAGCAAGACACATTGGGGAGTGATGAGAGGGAAAAAAATAATGCTCCTTTTCCCATAAAGATTAATTGCAAAAATGTATGTCATTTCTTAACATATTCTTTTTCTGTGTTTTACTCATTTTAGATGTACTTTTGCAATGCGAATAAAAATCTGAATGAACAAATGCAGAAGCAATATATTTTACAGTTCTAGGTTAGGTTTTGGTTTTCTTTTCAGGGCATATATTTCATGAAGCATTGTTTATTTTACAGGATTCATTGCTGAAAACAAAACTAGCAAACTACACAGTCATTTCTTCTCTGACTTCTTCCTGCTTTAGGAATTCAGATCCAGTTTGCTGTTACTCAAAACAAAATTACTTGCAGATATGACTCATATCTTTGTGGTAGCAAAGAATATAAGATGTATTTCTATTTATGTAGCCCATGCATAATCGCACATTGGAAGCTTTTTAAGGTCTCTTATAAGAGAAGTGGAAGAGCATGGATGGAGAAAAAGCTCATTGGAGTCAAAGGAGGACCCCAGTGGACTCTCATATATGTTTGCAAATACATACATGTGCAAAGGCACAGAATTTGCACCAACACCTATGGGAAGAGTTGAATATCATTTAAATGAAAACATTAGATCTAACCTCCAAGAGGCTCTACTGATTTGCAATCACTTATGCTCAAAAATATTCCCACCTTGCAAGCTCAGCTTCGTCTCTTGGCTTCAGACCCAGAACAGACCAGTCCTCAAGCAAGTGCTGCTTGAGCTCTTTGGGTGTTTGGCTTTGCAGTGTCCAGCAATGATTTAAATCAATGTCTCAATGACATTGGTGGCCAAAGAAGCTGCACAATTACTGTGCCTGGGAAACAAATGCCACTGTCCCTGGTTTGACCTGGGTGGACCAAAACTGAAGAAAATACAGGTGAGAGATGTACCTCAGACTTTCATTATTGCAATAAGTTTTTGGAGGCAGACGTTTTATGAAAATATGAATTAATCTAAATGGATAAAAGAGAAGAACAGCTTAGGTCAAGATACAATGCTCAGAGGGAAAAGTAGCATGCTGAGAAAGATGGAGAAGAGGGCCTGTTATGGTGTATGTTAAAGATGTGGATAGGGCAGACACAGTTCACAAAAATTTAACATAGCCCTCTCTGCATCAGAAACACATATGACACAAAAATCCTAACATTTTTGTATATTTGGAATTGCTTAGCCTTCTCTTGCTCCACCTGAAAATGTTAAAATATATGGACAGTGACTTCCGGTGACTGAGCTACACAAGTATCCATGGGTGTGATGCCAAAACTTCAAATGTCGGAACAAGACTGAGACTATTTCAGTCATTGTAGATCAATGTTCCTGGTCTAAATTAGTCAGCTGCCTGTTATGCAAGATCATCCTCCCTGCTAGTCATTCTCACAGGGTATTTACAGAACACTGTATGGGAATGGTGAGAATCTGAGTGAAGGTACTACCAGGAGGAGGCTATTTAAAAAACGAATGTACTGCATACATTTTCAGGCAGACATTTAAGTAGGTATTTCTATAAAGCATCTGCTTTTTCCCCTTTGCATTATATATGCACACATACATACATGTATACATACATACATGTATACATACATACATGTATACGCACACACGCACCATGTTTTAATGTCATTGCAGGTAATGTGGGAAGGAAGGCATACATAAATATGTTTTTAAAAATCTTTCTAGAGCATGAAATACTTCTGCTACTTCTGGGTAGCACAGGTTTATTTGGAAATAGCTTTCAAAATGCAGTCTTGGAGAAAAGTATTTCGCAAATCAAAGTGATTCTCTCAAAGCTTATGTTGCCATGATAGCATTTACTAAAGTAGGAGGAAGAGGAAAATTTTTGTTTATATCACTCCAGTGGATTCAAATCTTCCCTTTTCTGGATGTTTGATCTAGTGTCCTGATATAGATGTAAAACATCTTGTTAAAAAGATCACAACCAAATGCACATTATATATTTCAGCACAATGATCTGCTGCTCTTCCTTTCTACCTTAACACACTCATTTCCTTACTCTCACTGGTTGGGGTTGCAATATAGTTGCATCTGTATGAGATCATTTCTGCCTGCTTAACTAATGCTAAAAGACCCCTTTTGGGAAAAATACAGAATAAGTGAAGTGATCATAAGGTGGACTAGCTCCAAAAAAAATCTCATTGAGTAGCCTTTTGCTGTTTGCATCATATAACAGGATTGCTCTGTGTGCAGTGATATCTCAACTACTGTTCTATGAATAAGTCATAAAGAAGGAGGGGGGGGGGGGGGGAAGTCAAATCATGTTCCAATTTTTAACTATTATTTTTACTGTATGTTTTCATTTTTATTTCTTAAGGGGTATAGAACATGAATAAAAAGAAGTCTGATTCATTTTGTTATCACAGAATACAACATGATCTGCACTGATTCAGGGTCCATCTTATCTGCTTAAGCTGGAGATAAACACCCGGAATTGTTGGACCAAGGCAAGAGTTAGGCTACCTTTTTTTGATAAATAGCATTTTTTCAATAGCACTTGACCAAAAATGCAAAAGCTTCAGCAAAGCCCGCCAAACTCCAAATGGACTGTCTGATGATTTGGCACAACTTGAGATAATGCTGAAAGCAAGTACAGCCAAATTAGTACTTGCATTCAGTTAAAATGAAATGGACTATAATATAAATAGATCAAAATTGGGCCCAGATCCTGCAATTCACTATGCAGGCAGACTGTCAAGTGCAGAATCAGCACTTTGGTGAGCAGAAATCTAATGAGGAAAAGCTCTAAAATGCCGGAAAGAATTATTAGAAGAAAAACTATTTAAATACTCCACATAACTAGAAATATTTGCTTAATACCACAGATACTAATAAATGAGTTAAGAGCACTTACTTTGAACCAGTAAATGATTCTTTAAATGTAGTAAAAGTAATTTCATGCAACAATGTGTCAAGCCAGTTTGGAAAAAGCACTAAAAAAACCTTGATGACTGTGTTTATCCACAGCAGAGCAAGTGTATAATCAGTATTAACCAGTCCAAGAAGCAATGCACTACCTGAGCACAAAACAAGTGACACAGATTTTGGAAGATTAAAGATGAGAGAGAAGGAGCGAAAGGTTAAACATACAAATCCCACAAAGAAAGGAGTCTTTAAACACTGCGCTTTTTTGAAATTGCAGCCTACAGTGCAGTTCCTCTGCTTCATGTTTGCTCCAAATTAAAAATAAATAAATAAAGATAGGCAGTTTAGTATTCTTAAAGTACCAGTTTTAAAGAGAATTCTATTCACATTAACAGAATAGATTGCATCACATTATATAAATCAAACCTTATACTGTGACACAAGGATCTGCTAAGAAAGTCAGAAATTCGATAGACAGAAATGCTGTGAAAAATCTGCAAACCTGAACACTGAGGAGAAAAATGAAAAAAAGGAAACACAACATATTTCTAGACACTTTATAGATAAAAATAAGTACAAATATTAAAGGAACAACAACAACAACAACAGAAAGCCTTACCATGATGTTTGCACAACTGTGTGTCTGTAGCCCATGCTATAAATGTGGATACCTTCTATTTCCATCATCTCAGCCCCTCTAGTGGTCAGTACCTGAAGATCTTGCCTTCAGGAGGGACACGATCTATCCATATGTACAATTTGCTGTTGCTCCACTATCTTGACAGATATTTTTTTCTTAATCATGTAATTTTTTCTGGAGATATAACTTGTCACTTTTTATTAGCATTTTTTTTCAGTGCTGCTGCTACGTGCATACATTTAATTGCTAAGCAACAAAGAGTAAGCTCTGCACAGCACATTCGATCACTGCATTCCCTGTGCCGTGCATTGTTACTAATGCACTTATATAATAAGAAATTAAAAAAAAAGAAAAAGGTAAAAGTATTTATTTTTGTTTCCATGGCATCTAGAAGCCACAATCTGAAATCAGGCTCCATCATGTTAGCCACCAGGAAGAGAACTAACAAGCTGAGGGAAGACAAGGCTGAGGGAAGTGGACCGATAGAAAGTGCACAAAAGTTAGAAGCAGAGATGAGTTTCCATAGAGTGTTTCCATAGATAAATAGGCTAAGTCTAAAGCTCAGAGGTGACTACCCACCTGCAGGTAGTCATGATTCTCAGACATTAGGGAAGTGTTGCTGTGGCTAAAATACTTGCAGCTTTTGCAAATGTGGTGGCCTCAAGGTGGAAAGCAGTACCAGTTTTCAAAAGTTTATCAGTTTGGAAGAGATACATCTGCATGGTATCAAAAATGCACTCTCTTCTTTTTTCTCTTTAAATTGTAGTAAAAAACAGGGCAGGCAGTATTTTCTCACCAAATGTTCATGTACATGTCACTGTCTCCTCTTCATATTGAATGTATATTTGTCCCTGTCATTGAACGCTGCTGTCTCCAAAATCTGAGCTTGGCATTAAGAAGGATTACTTGAGTCTATCACACAAGGGACTACAATTCCATCTATCCTTTCCTGAAGTGCAGCAATGTTCACCAGAGTGCTCTTTACACCTGAGATGTACAAGGACAGTGGTCCCTCTTTTCTCTTGGTGTGAGTACCACCTTTTTTGCAGTCAGCACTGCATTTCTTAGTGCCATATCTGCAATGTTCAGCAAGAAGAGCTGCTTGGAAAATTAGGCCATGATTGTGCAGGTGTACAAACTTGCACAACCACATACAACCACTTTTATTTCTGCAGGTAGATTCAGGAATTGGGCATGACTCTGTCTGTGTCTCTTCAGCATTTCCTTAGGAGTCCAAATGGAGCAAGGAAGTAGATGGAGTGACCTGGTAAAATCCTCCCAAACTTTATTTCAGGATACTATATACCAGGAATTATAGCAGGTATACTTTAAGATAGGCTTCTAGACTATTAGCCCCAAGGATCAAGAGGAGTGCTAGGAAAAGAGGTAATTTCTTCTAAATTATGAACAATCACGTGCACAGTCTTGCCCAACAGCATTAGTACTTCTGAGTTCCAATATTTTTGCAAAGAAACTGAAATTACCCAATTACCCAGCTAATGTATCCTGTCTCTTTTGGTGGGACTGGAACAAGGGCTGTAGTTATGTTCTGACCACAGTGTCCTTTATACTCCCATGGGAAGATCAAGCAGAATTGTTCTAAATGAACCACAGCAGGAGACTACAAAGAACATTATCAAATTCCTAAACTAATTAAGTACATCAGTACTTAATCATACTAAATGCTTCTGCATTAAGCTACTCAACACATTAATTTCTTAACCCCTGAAATATCATTGTGAATATATGCATTTTATTGCTATTTCATAAGAGGTCAGATGGATGCTTGGAGATGCTATATATTTCCAAGAACTACAGAGTCAAGTCCTTTCACATACTGACCTTGCTGGAAAGCCTAGGTAAGTACAGCTCTGATAACTCGTGCTCCAGCAGAGCATTTTTAGTTCAGAATCACCGAATATTCTGACGTGAAGGTACCCACAAGGATCATCAAGTTCAGCTTTTTAGTGAATGGCCCACACAGGGCCACAACCTTGGTGTTATTAACACCAGGGTCTGAACAACTGAGCTAATCCCAATTCAAATCCTGTAGTGTCTTGAACCAGAATAGATGCTAGGGTACCAGCTGCCAATTGGGAGACCCTGTTCTTGCCTCTGAGTCACTCTGGGAGAGAAATACAGAGCAAAATAACAGACTGTCTAGCTACTAGAAAGAGTTCAATGATTTTCTTATTACTCAGAGTCCTACAGTTCCTCAGAGTAAAGATTCAGCTGAAGGTAGCACAGAAAAGAAGTTTCACATCACTTTGCTTTTAAGATAGAAATTTTAAAAACCCATCAAATGAGGTAAATTAATGGCATATTACATTATACTTGTATGCTGATAACATTAAGAATTTAATCTTTTTCCTACCATATAACTTCCTAGCATTCAAAAACTACTACATGAATACGGTGTGCTTCTACATTTCTTAACACATAACTCATCTCTGTATTCTCACATTGAACATTAATAATTTCTTCTGCTTAGCTCAGGACCCAGAATGGCCTTGTTTGATGGGATTTTCCCTAAACATCAATCTGAACACCAAAGACATCTGGGCCTTGCATAACCTTCTTGAATTCATTGACACAAACTCATACAAATTTTCTGGGTTCAGCTCTTAGTGACTGTGAAGCATTAGGTACACATTAGGTACATTGAATGGGAGCTGCAGTGACAACATGTGCAAGCCAACAGGGAGGGAAAGGGAGGGCTATATATGAACATCTTAATGGTCACACACTTTATGGCAGAGGGTTCAAATAAATGCCTTGTCATTCCTCCATTTTTATAATTGCCCTTTAATGCCTCCCAAGAAGAATTGCAGACATAATCTGTTTGGCTTCAAGGAGGAAAGTGTACAGCCTATGTGCATGTAAGTACACGGGTCCTTAGTAACAAGACTATGTTTAATAACTCCTTTAATTTTTGGTCAGCTTTGAATTGGTCACACAGTCAGACTAGGTGATCATTGTAGGTCACTTCCAATTAAAATAATTTTTTCTTCTGTTCCATTCTATTCTATTTCATTCCACAGTGTTGGGCACATCAGGCACAGACCCCAGGGCGGGCAGGGTGATGCCCAGTCCAGCTGGAGTCTGGACATCACAGCAGCTGTGGGCTAATAGCATCTGAAAAGGGATTTTTTTCCCCTACCGAGCCCCATTAAAGAGTACATCTACTTACAGTAAAAATGAAAGGGAATGTAAGCCTGCACTTCGCAGACTCTTAGCATTCTTTTATCAAAAAAGCACTTGCAGCAGCAGTAGTCCATTGTTCATACTTCCCAAATCATGGAGGTTAATGGGGTCATACTTCAATGAGGTGGCAAGACAAGACTTACTAGACTCAGAAAACAATCTTTTTCAGAAAATAATAACACTGGATAGATTTCTGTCTATTAGAACATTATTTTTCATGGACTGGATCCATCTTGCATAGACCACCAGAAAAAGGATAATCTTCTGCCAGTACTAAGCTAAATATATATGTATTCCTAACTCAAAACAACTTTAAAAATGTGTCACAGAAGATTGAGTCCAAGCCAAAACAGAACTGTGGATTAAAAAGACATTTGCAAAAGGTGTGTGTGTAAAAGGCTAAAAGATACTTCTCAGTTCAGGAAACAAAGCTTGCATTTTGGTTGTTTCTTTCCTTTGCAGAGAGATCATTCAAAGGAATCCAAAACTAAAAATTCACTGACAGCATAAGGAACACCCAAAGAGATTTTTCATTAATTGCATGCTTTAGACATACTTAGATCAATAGTTTCCGAGTTTTTTTATTTTCACTTCTTCCATAACCATAATTTTTGTGAGGCTTGTCTTTAACCCAATCAGCTAATGTGTTACTAGTGTGCACACCACTGCAGGGAGAGAATTTTATCCAGCAGCCAACTAAGAAGCTGAGTAGTAGTTGTGAGCTTTATTGTTGCAATATTAATAATTTAAACCTTCTATAAAAGTTTTTAAGGGATGGGCATGAGGGAGCAAAACATTATAGGGCTTTCTGTAATTTAGTACCTCAGAGTGATGAACTATAGAGTACATCTTCATGCACTTGTCTCCAAATCAATGCATCCTTGCTTGTAAGGCAGAGGCAGGGAATGTTTTATTCACAAGATTACAGAAATGGCTAAATGCAACTCAAATGACAAAACTTTTAGAATATGTTCTTTGCTTTAAGCTTTGAACCTGATAGAATCTATTAAGATTTACACATCTGAGAGAAAGGGATCTTCAGTTTCTGAAGAAGTGAGGTATATTCAATCTCTTCAGTATTCTAAATTTTGTTCTCATTATTGTAACTGAAAAGTCCTTCTCAATTCCAAACAATCCCATCAGTTCAGTTCATTTTGTAGGGGACATCCCACAAAATCCACATCAGTAATATGGGGGTGAGGGGACACCAGTAAAATTCTAGGAATTATTCGAATCTTGGACTAATATCTCTCTTCATGAAGGCAACAAATATTTGATGTAATTTTATCGTTCTGTAGAAAGAGCTTTTCAACATGTGAGAGCTTTTTGTCAGTGAAAGAGGTCTTTGTCTGCTGGTTTAATTTGCTTATGGTAATAAGAATAAAATACCAAAACAAAAATACTAGTTTTCAGTAATCTTTATTAACATAGCTGTATTTGTACATCCAGGATGAAACTGAAAGTCTCTCATCTACATTTCCCTGAGGAAAAAGTATGGGAAGATGTAAGTGTTAAACTGTTTTGAAAGTAGAACTCTATTCTCCGTAGCTATTGGTATCTACCAGCTCTTATGTTCATGCCAGACATTTGATCAGTTTACTTATATCTTTGTTTAGTCCAAATTATTTCTGCAGGGGATAAAAGGCAGGAGACCTGTTGAAGAAAAAGTAATAATCTGAAACTTTCAGATGTTGAAAATCAGACTGATTTTCTTTGGAAAGAATATTCATTAGGCTGAAGAAGGCCATTACTCATTTTCTAAAATAATGAAGATATGGGATGAAGTGTACTTTGATTTCCTGATTATAATAAAAGTGGGAATAGTTTCTTACTGTATGTAACGTGAAGAATAAAACAGTGATGTTCTACTGGCATGCCAAGGAAGTGTGTCTGAAATAGCATTGTGTTATGTACAACCGAACATTAAGTATAGCAGGATTATGTAATATGCTGCCCCTCACCAACAGTGGTAAACATCAAATGTTTTCATAAATGGAACAAGAGCATCCATTATGTCGTCTCAGAGTACATATGCTTCATAATTAACATTATTAGACGAGGAAAAGTCTGCTCTGTAAAAGCAGAGCAGTTAAGTGACGCTCATAATCCCTACCATGCAGTCCATTAACCTCAGAAATTTTAAGTACTTCTGTAGTCATCCATGGCATTTCAGATTTCTCACAGCTTCAAATCTGTGGGCAGCCTCACAAGCTTTTTGTAAAGTTTCTCATGACTAGGACATCTGTAAAATTCCCTCCAGACCTTTCTTCAATTCATCTTCTGTTAAGGAGTCAGTAATTGACATATCTGAATAAGGATAAAGGTACATCCCTAAAATATGCTCTACTGAATGCAATAGCTTTCTTTAAAAGACTTACTGGTAATTTTATGTGCTATACAATATTCAAAGCATTCTGTTTCTTAATCTTACCTTTTTCTTCCCATTTCAATGTGAGTTTTCATGAGCAGCTTTTCTAGACAAGACTCATAGTAAAGAGTCAAAATAATCAGATATAAATTTTCTGCCTTTTACAAACTAATCCACCATTCAACACAGGTGTCATCACCATTTACATGAAATAAATTATTTATTTTAGAGTCAGATGAAAAATTGCAACACTGCCTAGCATGTTGCTTAGAGACAACTGACAAATTTTCTTCCTGGATGTATACTTGGGAAATATGAAAGGTAGAACCAGGATGTTAAATTTTGGCATAGTGCTTTTTTCTTAATTCCTTCGGTCCACTGAGGGAAGAAATTGGTGAACCTTTGTTAATTCTGATCTCATGAAACTGGCCATCTTTTCCTAGAAGGAATTGATTCAGGACTCAACTGCAATAATAATAACACCTTTAAGTTACCCCTCACAAATATACTTGTAGACCCGACTCCTTGACAAAGTACTTTTGTACTTCCAATACAGATACCTGAGATTTGCCTTGCTGAAGAAACATATGAGGATTATGTTAGAGGATTTCAGAGATCTGCATGCAGAGAAGAGGATGTCATGTCTTCCTCTGTGGCTGGCAGCACTAAACCATACTGCACTATGTAATGTAAGATAGTACTAAAAAGATATTTAGATGCTCAGAGCATGCTAATGTCTAAAACAGAGATACAAAAATACACTGGATATTATATCTCAAGGCATCCATTTGATTATTTTACTATTAGAGAAGAAGAAACAATATATTCCCCCATTCAGAAGTGAAATTCTACCTATCTAACTTGCAGTTCACCTTGTGTGATGAAAAATCTAGATGTAGAGCTTCCAAATGGCACATGGGTGGACAGCTTTAGCTGCTCAGAATTATCCATAAAAAGACCCATCCATGTCTGAGCTGCTTGTCTGGGGTTCTGAATCTAAGGCTTCAAATTACAGAACTTTTAAGGACTATCTGTGTTTGTAGTCTTATGAGCAGGGAGAAAAAAAAGAATCAACCAGATTTGTGATCCGAATACTAGGGAAAGATAGTTGCTTTAGATCTTGTGTTGCCCAGCACAAGTAAATTTGCTAACCTCAAACAAAATTTTCCGTGTCTCATTAGTATCAGGGTCGTGCTGATTTCTCCTGGTGACCACAGGCAGCAATCATACTGATTGGCTTAGTGTGCTCCAATGCTGCCATGCCAAACCCTTCTATGCTAGCATGAAACTCCTTTTGGCCTTATACATATTTCCTACTGTACATATTGGCCCTAGTTTAAGCCCACTTTTTGGCAGAGCAGGACCCTAAGTCTCCACGGGTTTCTGGAAAAGGCCCCTCTGGAAGCCGAGCGAGCTGCTGTGTGCCGGCAGTGCGGCAAAGCCCATGGAGCCCCCAGAAGGCCGGGAGAAGGCTGCGGCACCCCCTCCGCTTCCTGCAGCTCCCACGGGCGCCTCAGCTCCGCTCCACAGCCCACGGGGACGCTCTGAGTCACAGCTACAACGTAAAAGCTCCATCTGCAAGAGGTTCCTTCTCTGCAAGCAATGGGAGATGACACTCTGACTAGGGGAAAAAAAAGGCAGAACGTGGCATTCATCTGAAGAATGATGCTGTACCAATGTCCCACATCCTCAGTCAGCTCCAAGATTGATTCAAACTTGTCCAAATGGGGGGTGGAAATTCATATTTGCTTGACATGCAAAAGAAAACACTTCAAATTAAAGACGAACAACATATATAATTTTTTTTTTTTTTTTTTTAATGCTTACCAGTGCTGTCTATGAGTCACTTTTTTTCCCCAAAGAGAACTGTAAACTAACTAAACACTAAGTATATGTTTGGGAAAACAGAATATCCAAATTTGTTAGATACACTTTATAAAGGTCATGTTCTGTAATATCACACTGATCACCACCTGATTAAATTGCCTACTGCTCCAAATTTAATGAGACTGAAAAGTCTCAATGGTAATTGGGATAGATGATCCTTTAAAGAGAGAAAGTGAGTGGGTAGTTAGTTGAAGCACAGAAGCATGCTTATTAATGTGGAGGTGTAAGAAATCCTTCCTGAGAAAAACAATTAAAGACTATTTTATTTGGAAAACATTGAATTTTTATTTGTGTTGCTTCACTGAAATCCTGGACACAGTATCAATTCTCTAACACATAGGGGAAAAAACAATTAAAAATATTCAACAACCAATAATCCAGCAGTCTGTCGTCTGCCTACAATTGCATACTATACAGTAAATTTAATGATTTCAAATTTTTTAGTATAAAATTTGCCATTATTTTCAGGAATTCTCTTTATGTCTTGATCTGTTTTTCTTAGAAGTTTTTTGCTCCAAACAAAGCCATTGTCAGGAAATCTAAGTACACAGAATGATATAAAGACAAAGACAATAAAAATTATCTGACTTAAAATTACAAAACTACTACATTATGAGTAAAGGAATAATTTAATCTGAATTAATATAAAGTCCCTCAAAGACACTAAGTATTCTTTATGCTCTTGAAGTAAAATTATAAAAAAGTTTTATTTGGGGTTTGAATTGGCACTAAAGTAAACTGCTGTTAAATATGTCACTCAGATGTTTGTCAGTGACAAGGGGCAGTTCTTATAAAAATTACTCTATTTTTAAAACCATAATCAGATCTTTTTCTGCCTAAAAGATAGGGTCAATTTCAAATAAGTATTATTTAAAGGAAATCACATGTACTGTGTTATATAAAAGATGAAGCAAGGCAATTTCAATAGATATTCTGGGTTTATAATCAACAGAATTACAGATATTTTTGTGTCTTTAAGTCTGCAATTCTACTCATATTTTATTCTGACTGTAAAATGCATATAAAAATTCCAGACTGACTTTTTTGAAGTTAAAATGTGCCATGAAAGCAATATTTGAGTTAAAAAAAAAAAAACCCAAACTAAAAGAACTTAAGACCATGTTTTTAAAAATATCATTTAAAACTGGTAATTCAGTTGTTCTGAATGAAAGGAAAAAAATAACGTAAAAAAAAATCTTTTAACTCTGTTTTAGTTCTGTGAAATGGCTAGTCCAGCTGTCAAGAGCCATGATAAGTCTGGGATCCTCAGGTCCCAGACAGGAGGATTGCACAAGAGCTCCAGCATAAAAGCTCTTTCAGAAGCCATATTTGATGTTCATTGTCTGTTCTGTGCCAGGAGCATGTCAAAATGCAGATGAATTGTGTTTCAAGACAGGGGTTAAAATCTGTCCTCAAACATATGACTGCAGTTTGTTGCTCAGTTGAAAGGTTGACTTGTTTTCTAGTTCCCAATTTTCTTTTCTTTCAGAGCAGGTACTTTATTTAGAGCCATATCTGGCTGGGTGAAAAGGACAGACATAAACTACTTGGTATAAAATCTCTGACAAGGTACTTGGGAGAGTGGAAAAATGTACAAAACAACAGCAAACTCTAGCTATAAACAGCAGAAGAGATTGAAGCATGAACAACCACCAGCATGAGCAACCACCAGCAATGAGCAACCTGGCCTCTTCCCAAGCTCCCAGGAGAAACAAACTCCAGTAAAAACTTATTTCCCTTTTTAAGAGAAGGCAACTGTTGGTTCAGGCAATACCCACCAGGTCTATTATTATTTACAATGGAGGCAGACATCACTCTTGGCTCTTGCTCAAGGAGAACAGGGAGAGGGGGAGAGCTCCAACAACTTTCAAAAGAGAAGAGGCGTAACTCTTCACAGCACATTCTTGGGTGCAATGAGAAGGGCCTTCATTGCTAATTATGGCTTATTAGTGCTATTGCATTTTAAGTTATCACAGATTACAAAGTACATCATCATTTTGAAAATCTTCTGACTTATCTTTCCCTGAAGAGACTAAAGTCCTTTTGCCTAAACCACGGCTCAAAATTACCTCTCTCTAGCCCAATGGTGTTAGTCTACACCCACAGGCTTAGAGAAGACACCCCAGCTCCTGATAAGAGGTCTGCTCTACCCTCAGACTGAGAAATTTCACGCAGAGAGGCAATCCTCACACCGGCTGTCCCCATCATGCCCTGTGATAGGTACAAGACACAGCAGAACAAGATCTGGGCAGGTGAAAGGGACACAGATTTGCATAACCTGCATGGGAACCACATCCATCAATAATTCAAATCAACCCTTCAGCTCTTCCGGCTTCAGCAAGGCTCACGTGGCACTTGCTCCCTGGTCAGTCTTGTGTGCCCATGCACATGAGGTAAGGTAGCGAGATGGCACCAGCTGGGAGCTTCTTCTGATGCTCAGAACATGTCATAGCCTCACTCCATCAAAAAGAAAGCTCACTACATTAAACATCCCTCTACCTCACCATATGCTCTTTCCAGGTGGGGATTTGGACCTGTTTGAATGTGGTTATGTAATTATGACTGAACTCACTCTGTGATAGAGGAAGTTCAGAGAGGTACTTCCTCCCTTTCCCCTAAGCATGGGATAGTGAAAAGCACCCGTGGCAGAGGAAGCTTTTTCTCTTTAAGTCTCTCCTCATTTTCAGACTTTGAGGAAAAGTAAGAATCTACCAATGTTTTTGCTGTAATTGAATTTTCCTGCCTATGTTTACCAGATGGCTTTCAATTCTGGGAGGAGAAGGGAAGGAAAAAAAAAAGAAAGGATAAGTAAGAAGAGAGGAAGAAGAGAGGCTGTAAACGCTAGCTTAAATGCTTGAGTCATATTATTTATAGGACTGTTTCCATTGCCCAGATTTCCAGTGGCATTATAAGATCACCATTTAGCAATCAAGTCTGAAAATCAGTGTCTTGGAAAAAGACACTCCTGGACAAAACAGAGAGAAGGAAGTAGCAGGTAAGAGAAAGACAGTTAAAATTACTAAACTAGACAGTGGTTATTCATTTAATCTCTAAAGAGAAAGCATATTTTATTATTCATTTTGTAACTGCTCTGTAAGCCTGATTCTTTTATACATTGAAGACTACATTACTGAAGTACAAAATGAATGTAAAAAATATTTACATTCAACTCATAGTTCCTATGTCACAAGTCTTAAGAATGCTAAGTAGATATATCCAAACAAACCAAATTTCACATTTCATGATAAGGAGACTCAAGAATAATGACTCATGATAATATAATAGTGGAAAAAGAAAGAAATCCCTGCATCATGTTTGGTTTCATTTTATTCTCTGAGAGGTACACATTGCAATTAATTGTGCAGGCTATATACTAAACATGAACATTTAATCATGAAAATCACTGTCAGTTGATTCTTGATTACTGTCAAGAATTTTCTTGATCCACCTTAACAAAACTGAATATTAATGCCAACCGAAATAGTACTCTTTGCATGCAAAACTTATGTGTTTCACTGAAGACACCCCCACTTCCTCCTACCAAACAGCTGTGTACAATAGTATATTCCAAAAAATTTTCTTTAATGCAAGAGCACAAAAGAATAGCTGAGGTAAAAGGAAGTCTTTTTGTCAAATGCCTTGTTTAGTAAAGACACTTGAATGTATTTTTATTTTATTTACAAATTTAAAAGCTGCTATCATATTGCATAACTTCTTCCAGACCAAAATTACTTTAGAATTAAGATATCATCTGAATGAATCTTTAAAGAATTTATGGCACTTTCTACTCCATCTATTGGTGAAATATATAGAAGCAACAAAAAAGGTTTGTCTAGGAAAGTATGCATTATGGATAGACATACAAACCTGTTATTAATCAACTATTCATGAGTACAGCCGGAGCAGAGACACATTGAGAAGTGCACTTTCAGTCCAAAATAGGAACTGTAAATCTCCAAATGGATATATAAGCTAAGAACAAAATCTAGATCTATCTTGTTGGTAGTTGGTGCACCAAATAAAGTATGTAGTATCTTGCTATGTGCAAAGACATGGTGTGAAATGCAAGGCTTCTGATAGTTCTGTCTCAGAGAAAACTTACCTGATGGTGATATATCTCTTGTCTCAATGCCCTAAGCTTAAGCCCACAAGTTCATGCTAATGTCTTGTTCCATTTCAGGCTGTAGGGAATTTGTAAAAGATGGCATTCACCAAATCAGGGTAATTTCAGTCCTACAATTGGTGGTTCTGGCATGGTTTATTTCAGAACAGGTTTTCCATAAAGCACAAATTGCAACTGCTTAGTGCTGTACTTAAGAGCCTCCTGGCTGGAAGGACCTGATACAAGATAGTCATCATTTCTCTCTATAGAACTAAACAAAACAAATAGGATTTTTCAATTTCTGATTTTAAAAAGTATTTTGCTCCAAAGCTCAAGGAAAATGTGGCTCAAAGCTCTACAGTGATTGCTAAATCCCTTGAATCATTGAGCAGTGGCCGAATTGAGTAACTTCCCCTTGGACCACTACAGTGGTACTGTACTGAATGAAGTACACATCGTACTTCAGCAAGGGGTTCACCAAACTTCTGACACAGATGACCCAAACTTCTCCATTCAATTCAGGCAGCAGTCAAGCTCTGCTGATAAGCACTGCCCAAGATAACACAGAAGGTAAGTCAGGTTGGGACTTGCAACTGCACACAGCAAAGGGAAAAGAGATGAGGAGAGAATAGGGTAGAGGGAATCTGTCATGTATTTTTTAAAGATTAGAGTAAACGTGTTTCCCATGGAATGGGTGTAAATGGAACAGTGTGCTCTGTTGTTAGCCAGCAAGCAGATAAAGTTGCATGGAATGCAAGAAAGAAGAGCCTGTTGGAGATACTTTTTCACCTGACAATTGCTCAGACAAGTGGAAAACCTTGTATGAGAACTACTCCTAAAAGGAAGAAGTGGGTTTCTCTACAAAGACTTCCCACATACTGGTGTTTCTCAGGTCTCAGTGCTGGGGCCAGCCCAGTTTAATACTTTAATCAATGAACTGGACACAGGGATTGATGTTTCCTCAGCCAGTTTGCAGATCACACAAAGTTAGGTGGGAGCGTTGATCTGCTGGAGAGTAGAAAAGCCCTGCAGAGAGATCTGGGCAGGCTAGATCAATGGGCTGAGGCCACTTTTATGAGGTTCAACCACAAGTGCCTTGGATCACAGTGAACCCCTGAAGTGCTGCAGGCTGGACACAGAGTGTCTGGAAAGCTGCTCTGTGGAAAAAGACATGGGGCTGCTGGTGACAGCAGCTGAACATGAGCCAGCTGCGTGCCCAGGTGGCCAAGAAGGCCAGTGACATCCTGGCCTGTATCAGCAATAGTGATCAGCAGGGCCAGGGCAGGGATTGTCCCCCTGTACTCAGCACAGGTGAGGCCACCCCTCGTGTCCTGTGTTCAGTTTTGGGTCCCTCACTACAAGAAAGACATTGAGGGGCTGGAGTGAGTCCTGAGAGGGGCAATGGAGCTGGTGAAGAGTTGGGAGCACCGGTCTGATGAGGAGCAGCTGAGGGAGCGGGGATCATTCAGTCTGGAGAACAGGTACAAAGGAAACCTCATTGCTCTTTACAACTGCTTGCAAAGGAGAGTGCAGTGAGGTGGGGGTCAGTCTCTTCTCCCAAGTAACAAGCAGTAGGATGAGAGGAAACAGCCTTAAGTTACACCAGGGAAGGTTTGGCTAATAGGAAAAAATTTCTTCACCAAAAGGGTTGTCAGACACTGAAAGAGGCTGTTCAGAAAAGTTGCAGAGTCACTGTCCCTGAAGATATTTAAAATATGCGTAAATGTGGTGCATAGGGTCATGGTTTAGTGATGGACTTGGCAGCACTGGGTTAATGATGGGTCTTGATCAGAACTTAGAGGTCTTTTCCAACTGAAATGATTCTGCAATTCTTTTTTATAGGGAAAGCGTTGCTTGAACTAATAGACATGAAAAATAATTTCTCCTCATTTTAGAACTAAGGTTTCCAGACATGCTCATCAAATATCACTGAAGGGTGCCTTTTTTTTCTTTCAGGAAAAGAGACAGAATAGATGTTTTTAGGCAGAATATCAACATTACTGGCCTCTGGTGGGAGTGGTGGGAGAAACAGAACTACAGCTAAACATCAAATTCCCAGTCACTAAAGTTCATTTAACAACCTGATTTTCAAGATGCTGAGTTCAATCAATTATATATAATTTTCTGATGCTGGATGTTCACTTTACTTGAATATAGCTATGCTAATTATGACATCGCTGTACCTCTGCTCTCTGTGAGGCTCCTTCTTTGCAATGGGCCACATTTTAACAGAGGATGTTTTCTTCTGCACCACTGATACCCATCCAGACCTCTTTGCAGAGTTTTCCTCCAGTCCAGCATACAAATGGGTGAAAAGGGGTAAAGTAGCAGATCTAACATGGCTGAAAGTAAAACTTCAGCCTTTTTTGCTCACAGGCTGCCCCTTTTTTTTTACTTCTACTTTCAGAGGACTGTGAACACTGGAATTAATAATGTTTGCTGCCTCTGGTTTTTATCTTTCTTATAAAACCAAGCTGTAATAAAATTAAGACTTTTCCAGAAGTCTCCACAAAAATCAGATGATGAGAAATACTTACATTAATTAAAAATACTAAAGTAAGAGTATTAAAATGCCCTTTTATTCAGTCTTCAAGTTTTCACTGAAAGAAATTTGCATTTGCTATTTTCCTTACATGGCTCTTAGTCATATGTCTAACAGGACAGATTAAATTTTAATTATTTCCATTCACCTTGCAATATTCAAAATTAAGGTTTTGTCATGAAGGATGTGTATGGAACCTTAACAGAAATTACAATAATAAGGTCTTTTTCTTCTATTCCCATGTAGCAGAGAGTTAATACTACCTATTACAAGGAAAATTTTCTTATTAATATTTAATTGCAAGATTGTATAATTTGACAGAAATTTGAGAAAATTATTTGCTGTTTGGATCTTAATTAAAAATATAATTTAATTTCTCTGAATTGTAATCTATATTTACGTAAACTGCAAAAAAGAAGAACCAGTAGGAAACAGTTCATACTCTAAAAAGCTAAAATGTTGTATGGAAGTCCTTTCTGCCTACAAAAATATCTTACTGAAACTCTATAGTTTTGTATTTGTGGTAAAAAATACTGGTTATAGGTGATCTTGGAGGTATTCCACACTGTCCTCCAAAAAGATTGGCACAGAGCTGTTCAGTGGGCACACACAACCAGTTCAGCTAACTCAGATGTCACTAGTATAGGTGACATGGTTATAAGCTTCTCTTCAACAGTAACAAATCTATGAGTGGAAAAATTACTGTCTTCTCACTTCCTCCGTATTTTCTGTTTATACGAAATTTTGCCATTGTCCTTAAAGCACAGAGGTAGCTACATAAAGCCCCACTATAAAATATGTATTACTCTTTTAATTGTGTTCTTTTGGCAGAAGGTGAGGACGAGCTGGCAGAATTTGGCCTCTATGGAGGACACACAACAGCATCACTCAGGCATGGGACACCCCTGCCTTGTCAGGACGGTGTCAGGGTCTAGCCTGGCCCATTCCCAGTACTGATAGTTCATCCTCAGTTATTCTCATGAATGCTGCCAGTGCATTACTACTGTGTCTTATTAACATTTAAGTAAAATTCTCCAGGGAGCAACTTGTAAGACACTGTACATATTTTTCATCAGAATACAAGATGCGCATGATTCAGTATCTGTGCCCTTTTCAAATCCCAAGTTCCCACCAGACCCAGCAGAGGCACTATCACTGTGCCAAGATGCAAAGAAGAGAATAAGTGCTTGACTGAAGAAAATGGCCAAAGATCAGTACAGAAAATATGGCTTTAAAAAGTTATCAATTGAAAAAGAGCTTTAGAGCCTCTACTGTATAGAGTAGGTCACTGTCAGCTTAGTTTGCCTTTTTAAACATGAAGCACAAAGACTGCTTTGTAAACATGAAGACGCCAGATGTGTGTGAGACCACTGAGAAGGAAGAATAATTCAGGGCATATGAACTTCTTGGTCATATATTAAAAATTTTCACGAGAGACTCAAGTGCCCATATATGAGCAATGCCAATGATGATGATGATGATGATGATGATGATGATGATGATGATGATGATGTGTGTGTAAGATTGCCAAGAGTTTGTGACCTCTTCTCCCAGGCACTAAGTTTTTTACACAGTTATACAACTTCTCAAACAGCCTTTCTATTGCCAAGTGAGCATGAAGGCAAGAATATATATAATTTACCACCTTGACCCAAACATTTGAAGCCTTACTTTGCTTTGGTTGGCTCAGACTACTACTCAGAAATGTTTCTAAAAAAAAAAAATCATCCTCTCAGTATTAACAGTTGAGCTAAGAAACTGAGTTCAAAGTACATCTTGTTTCCAGGGAGCACCAGTATTGAATGCAATGGGAAATTCAGAGGTAGAGACTTCGTCAGCAAGGAGTGATCTAGGAGTGAGAAGCCTGAGGAAGAGTGGCAGAGAAGGAAGTAAATAGCACCAATGGAGAACCAGAGCTGTGATGTGTTCGAAATGAGACAGAAAGGATAAATGTGATCATCATCAGTAATTTAGGATACTCAGCATTATTCTGCTACTTTCACAGCAAGAACGTCTGAACACAGATCATAGACAGACCTTCTGTTTTTAATCAGCCCAGGCCCACAGGCCGTTCACAACCTTCCCCAATATCCCTTTTCTGTACACAAAGGTGTGTGACACATCAACACCAGCAAATAAAATTCACCAAGGAACATTTACTTACTATGAGGGTAACATGCAAACCTGTCCACACAATTCTCTGGACAACTCTCTTCCCTTTAAAATAAGAGCGGCGGCATCCAAGAAGCTGTTGGTAGGTTCTGTCCTTAGCCTCAGCTACCACTTTTACTTGTTTAGGAATTGCCTGAGACAATGAAGTTTTGACCCCAAGCAAAAACTGCAGTGGAAAAAACCCTCTATGTTAATAATTCACCAACATGGAAAACATTAAAATCTGTGGATTGGAAATAATATCTGTGGATCTGTGGATGATATTAGGGTGTTTGCACTGCATGTTTTTGTTTGCTAGTACAGAAGTAGACTAGGTCCTACAGCCTGATTGAAAACATACCTGTAATTTCTAATTTAAAAGGGAAAAAAGGAAAAGAGAATGGAAAAGGAAATGGGAAAGTAAGAAAAAGAAAGGAGAATAGAAGAGCTCAGAGAAGCAACCTGAAAAATAAAGCAACAGAAAATCTGTAAAAAAAATGCACTAAGCAGTAGAACCTCTGTGTCTACTCTAAGCTGAAGAGCTCATCTCAAACAGTTGTGAGGGATGATCTGGCTATTGGCCCCGCAAAAAAAAAAAAAAAAAAAAAAAAAATCCTAAAGCCTCGCAATTCTGGGTCAAACAAAATACTTCTTTTAGTGTATGCTACATTGTTATTTGTACTTAAATCTGAGACACATGACATGAAGAGATAAATCAGCCTTGGATCTAGTGAGTAATGTCTGAAAAAAAAAATTCTCCCTTTACTTTCAATAGATCCCTGTCAATACCTAATACTGCAGGTCTCTGAGTGCTGGAAGCTGGAACCTCACACAGTATTGCTGAGAGGCAGCTCTGCACCTCTACATTTGACCACTTGGTTCTTGTGGCTTTACAGTGGGACTTGTAACTGCACAACAGGGAATTAATACACACTAAAACTGAGTTCTATTCTGATTGGTTCTATGTGCTCACACAGTTGTTTCCATGACCTTGACAGTGGGGGAATATAGGATCATCAGCCCAGCTCAGGAGTGTCTCTTCACATGTCGGTGTTGACATAAATCACTTTGGGAGCACGTGGCCAGGCAGCCAATCCCCTATCAACATTGCCCTTGGGGAAGCAGCTATGGCAGTGTTTGCCCACATTTGTGGTTTGGTTTGTGGTATATTTGTAAAAACATTAATAAGATTAACAAGAAGTTCCAGAAAACCTTTGGAACACAGTACAAAGAAAAACAATACTTCAATCTCTCTCTTGCTTGATTGCTCACTTTTGGATTCCAATATCACCGATGAATTAAGATATATATCAGGTCAGAATTAGCGCTATGGGAGATTAGGTTATGACTAAACACAAGTAATTCAAAACACATCCTGCTTTCAGATTACCCTCCAAAAAGGGGATTGCAGCCCCAAGTTGCCTTCCTCTTGCCCCACTCAGCATACATATAGAGTTTTGGTAAGGTTTGGCCCTATTGTCCAAAAGGGCAGTTTCTTACTGCTTGTAGTGCTTCTCCAGCTCAGCTAATTTCTGCACCATCAGTTTCTAAAATGTTCCCTATCCATTTTACCCATTCTTTTCACTAGCTATTGTCAGGAGCTTTACATATTTGAAACTATAATCTTCCTTTGCTTACTATTTGTTTTCATTATTATTGTACTATTATAATCTCATTATAGCTTTTTCCAGTTTCAATTATTGTATTTATTTTTTTCTGAGTTACTGTAATTGCTTTTAGTTTTTAATAATGTTTAAAATTTTCACTCTCCAAAGCACATGTTATTATTTCCATTATAAAATTCAGTTAAAAGGTTGTCAATAGTCTTGGTTTGCCCTAATCTTGGATCAATCTTTTTGCCACGCATCATACAACCCTGCTTTGCCAATGTCTCCAGCCTACAAAGGCATATTCACTTTTAAACAACAGGCTCATCAGAATATTAGAACATTGAAAAACTGGTCTTCATATTTGTGTGGAAGAGAAATGTTTTGCAAAATACTTAAAGAAACATTACAAAGTTATTCTCCAACCATCCAGCTGTGGGAATTACCACTTTTATACTCAGAGCACGATTTTTAAACCAACAATTTTTTGTTTTACAAAACAAAAGTTCAGAGACAGGACACTGAACTTCTGTGACAGAATAACTATGAAACTTACAAAACATGAAGTGTAATAAAGTAATCTAAAAAAATTAAGACACTCCCTTAATTCCCTGATTATTTCTCTCAAATGTGAGATTAAGTGTATATCCACCGATCATGCACACATGTCCAAAGAAATTAAGTAACTAAGATCTGAAAATCAATCCTGGAACATCTTCCTGCACAGAAATCCTGTAATCTCTAAGGTACCCACTTAAAACCAGTACAGCTTTACTTGGCTGTATGACTTGTCCATGAGAAATGTTTGCAAAAGTGTTGATTCAAATTCTAATGATGCAGTTTTAAAGTTACCAGAGATATCTTTTTTATCACATCACATTAAATTAATTTACACTTTACTGATTTAGCAGGATATATGTATAGATATATAAATGTCATAGACATAGAAATGATACTGTAATACTTTTAAGAAATGAGAACTTCCCTTTTTCAAATAGCTTTGGACCTGTATTTATCAAGAACTTGGCAATAGCCTGAGCCCTTTATCTGCAAGCACTATTTAAATATGTGAACAAGACCCACTGTAACAGTGACAGAACTTCCATCTGCAACAGGAAAACTACTGCACTCTGCTCAGGAAACACGTTTCAGTGCTTTTGAGAAACATGTCTCAGCATTTAGTCCCATGAAAATCACATTCATCGTACATACATCATAAGCATGTAATATTTGCGTACTTTTAAATTTTGACTGAATTCTGCAGTTAGGATACAGTACATGCATTTACTTGTGTGCAAAACTGGATTAGATGTTTTTTATATTTTGTGATGCAGGATCACTGGAAGTGGGCAAAGATGTATCTAGTAGATGGCACAGCTTGACAATCCTGTTAATCCTCATTGCACTTCTGATTCATTCAGAATTGCTTCTATGAAATTGCTCTTCAGCTTGTTCATCTGCATAACAAGTGATCTCTGATCATTTCGGAGCCAAAAAGATCCATCCATGACAACACCAAGATAAAAGTTAAAAGCTCTGATGTTACAGACAGCTGGGAATAAGATAGTAATTTAAGTGTAAACTTCAGGAGAACATGCAAGCTATATTGTACAGGTAATAGGATGTGATGAAGAAACCATGTCAGCCTGCTCCTGAAGCCCTTAATTACCAGAAAAGCAACTCACATACAGTTCATTGTTTCCCAAACACCTAGAAAAGATCATGAAATCTTCTAGTTTAGTCACGATTTCTCCACAGTCATCTACATTTTACACAAAAACTCCAGTCAGCTTGGTTGTCTAAATCATGACCTTGTGAAGAGGCACACATCGGGTGTATGTTGTATTGATAGCAGCCTCTGCACCTTGGCCACTAAAACACTAACACCCAGAAAAAACATTTACACAGTAAGAACGAAAAAAACATCTGCAGGCAAAACAAAGAGAGGGAAAAAGGGAATGCTATGCAAGTAAATAAGCAAAGTGGCCCAGATGAAGACCTTCACATCTACCTGAAGTGCTTTAGCAAGGTATTTGAATGACAAGTGCCCTGCAAATTCCCATAAACAGAAGTCAAAAAGTCTAAGAAGCCTGGAGTTCCAAAGGGTTATCATTTGGCTAGGTATCCTAGTGCATGTCTCATGCATGTTCTAGAAATACACCTCTGACTCAGCAGGCCTGGCCTCTCAAGCTGGAAGGGTCAACCCAAAACTCCTCAGGTATGACAGGTATGAGGCAAAACAGATATGAGTGTGAGCTGGTCAGAGATGAAGAATCTGCCACAGGAAATAAGTTTCACCAGCCATTTCTATCTCTATTTTCACCATAGTAAAAAAAATGCCTTATTTGTAGTTCTGCTTTTTTCTGACAATTTGAAAAACCTTTTATTTGATGATGTTTTCACTCTGGAATGATCTGGTTCAGCTGAAATACACGTCTGTTTCTGAAAAACAAAGATCAAATTGAGTCTGATGTAAGGCATTTCACCCAGATCCTAAGGGTTCTTTTTCCTCTTTTTTGCCTGCCTATGTGTTCTTCCAAGGTCGCTTAAAACAGACAAGCAAGAAAACTGTCATGTACTTATATCAGGAACACCATTGTAATGTTAAAGTCCTCTCCCTGTTTCCTAGTCCTCTGTTTAAATACTGAATCAGTAACTGACTCCTTCATCTCCCATCAGGACCCTAAAACAGTGTTGCATCCCATGTCCAGCACCACAGAAAGAGATGAAATTTCTAAGAAAATATTCTTTGCTATTCTAGTTATATGACTTCCTTTTCTTGGTCCTAATTCGCCATTTCTTTTCCCTGAATGAAGTGTCCAGCTTTATGGACATGAATGACATTAAATTATGCATACATTCTAGTCACAGTGTTCTAACTGTTTGTTCAGATATAAGTTTTAGAAGACTTCTATTTATTTATTTACTTCCAGTAAAGTGCTGAATTGGGCTGAGCCTGGTTCTGCTTGTTTCACAACCATTCTAGAAATGACCTCTTTTCACTTCCATCACAACAACCTTTTGAGATCTGTCTTTCAATCAGTATCTAGCCCATAACTCTGCTATAATGGAGTGCTGTTTTTAAAATCATCTGCACCAAGTCAGGAATGTATATACATTTGGCTGAAATTAACTGAAACCTTGCAGAAAAGTTCTGCATCCCTGGAAATGTTCAAGGCCAGGCTGGATGGAGCTTGGAACAACCTGGTCTAGTGGAAGGTATCCCTACCTATGGCAGGGGAATTGGAACTTTAAGATCTCTTCCAATCCAAGCCATTCCATGATTCTATGACAAGACCTACTGTCATTCAAAAATGTGAAAAGCTGTTACAGAGTTTAAACCTGTAACTCTGTATTAACCAAAAAGATTAGACAGAATTCAGGTTTTATATAAAATTAATCTAATTTGCTACTGGAGCAATCCTGATTGTGTTACTTTGAATACTGGTACAATACTGACACATTTGGAGTTTTCATAGAATCATGGAATAGTTTGGGTTGAAAGGAGCCTTAAACAGCATCTAGTTCTTGATCATCCCCTCTGCCATGTATAGGGAAGTTTTCTCAGCTGTCTTTGAATTATTCTGCTATGAACAATGAACCTGAATATTTTCCAAACCAACTGTTTTACACACTTGGATGTAAATGACCTGACTCTACAGATACTAATGTTGTTCATAGATACTGCTGTCACAGAAAAACTACTGACGTTCATAGGACAAGGCCTTACACCTGAAAAGTAGAATACAGAATAGAAATATTTTTCAAAACCCCCTAATTTCTTTTATAATCAGTACTGTAATTTTCCTCAAAAACAATGGGCTTACTCCTCTCCTATAATTTTTTTTTTCTTTGTTTCTAAATTGTCTAAAATCCTCTATTAAACTTTTTCAGTATATTTTTCACTAATGTCTTTGAGGAAAGACACTTTTAAGTGCTTTTCTGTATCAGGTCCTCATAAAGAAAGTAGTCAGACCTACAGAAGCTTTCCTCTCTCATGACAGAAAGCCCAGGTGCCAGTTCCATATCACTTTAATGTACACAGCCATACTTGTAAATAGCCTTTGCATTTTTTTAGCCAACTTGATATGATCTGGGAGACAGACAAACTCATTGTACTCTAAAATATTACATGAATAAATTCCCCAGAACCATTAGTGAACATCCTAGGCAGAAGATAAAGGTACTTTTGAATTGCAAACAAATAGTCAGTCATAAAATAAAAAGAGGAAGAAAAGAAAAAAGACCAAGTGCTTCCAAGTACCTCAAGAAGATGGAGTTTAGATTTAGTTTCTTCAGATGGGTTCATTTCACAAAATATAACTATCACACACAGGTTTTAAAAAAAAAAGTTGATTATGTTTTATTATTAAGAAATTTAAAGGGGAGAAAATGCCTAGATGGAAGGCAAGAATGCAGACTTTGCTAGATGCATACGTGCCCTTTAATTCTTTTGAATAAAATATTTGATGTTGAAAATCATCATTGCAGCAATATGTCTAATTGCATTTCTTTATTTTGCATAACATAAGAAAACAGGTACTTAACTCCTACAGATTTACTTCCCAGTGTGTAATCTGAATATCAGCATATAAAATGAAAAACATTTAAGGGTTGAAGATAAGGGTTATCACTGGGACGGCCGTTGTTTCATAAATATATGCCAATATTAAATGCAGAAATGGTTAAGGGTCACTTGCCAGTTAACTCATATTTACTTATTGGCTGTTGAACTTTAAATATTCTAAGTGCATCCCAAAATCAATATATATAACACCAATTAAACTATCCTGTTAATAATTTCAAGGCTAAAATTAATGAAAATAGACTAATTGTTTTTCTTGACTTTCTGCAAAGATCACCTCTAAATGAATGCTCTAGGTTATCCTTAACTGCAGTAAAGGAGATATGTAGAAATGAGAATACTTTCTAAAATGATCATTTTACCACAGATGGATGGACAGGAGAAGGAAAGAATGGAGGACAAGAATGCATTTGAGAATTAAAAGGTTATCATGCCTTAATTCCTGTTTAAATGAAACACAATCCATAGCTGTATACATTAATTGACTTCTTAAAACTGGGCTTTTAAATGATGACTTTCTTCTTATGCTTCCAATTCACATAGATTAAGAAGGATTATTTCACTGTGTGGCTGCTGTGTTGGCCTATGTCGTTTGCTTTTCAACTAACATCAGAAATAGTGGCAAATGGTTTTTTTTTTGGTTTTTTGTTTGTTTGTTTGTTTGTTTGTTTGTTTGTTTGTTTTTGGTGTTTTTTTGGGTTTTTTTTTTTTTTTTTTTTTTGGTTTTTTTTTTTTTTGTTTTTAGTTTCCAAATAACTACAGGACAAACACTCTTGTTATTTATGAACAGTGGTCACATTTTCTTACCTCTGTAAGAAGAAATTTCAATGCAGTCACATCACACTTTAAGAAAAAAAAAAACAAATGCAAAGCCAGATTCACTTTTTCCACAAGAGGTTTAGAAAAAAAATGGTTAAAGGGCCAAGAAACTACTTCAGCATCTTTTCTTGGAAAAGAGAAGGCTCAAGTCAAGGGCTTTAGTTCCCAGGTACATAAAATATTATTACAAAAACAGATAAAAATCAAATATTCTCTGTGTCCATGGAGGACCGAACAATAATAATAAGTTTAAAGTTGCAGCATGGTATATTCAGTTTGAAATATTTTGCACAACATCTAATAGTAAGACTAATCAAATGCAGACCTACTTTGCTTCAGAAAGTTGTGGAACCTGTCACAGGCTGCACAACCATCAGGAATTATCTCCAGGCAGGCAAGAAGAGAGTTTGCATTGGACAAGGGGAAGAAACTGTCCAAAGTTCAAATCCTGACCTTCCAGAACTAGAGGTCTTCTCTGATTATCTGAATGACTTAAAAAACCTGTGGCCATCACATCAAATAGATATAATTAGAATGAAAAATTCAGTTTTCTATTGGATTAAATAGCATGCCTTCAGGCAGAATTCTTGCATATATCACATTCTTCAAAAAAGTCAATCACTGTAAAATTATTTCATTAAGCTACATGAAAGTTAGTTAGTAATTCCATAGAAAATTGTGTATATAGACAGACTGTGTTAAAAGTTACCATCCGTTATGAAGATATTAAATGTGATAATGTAAAACATGCTTATGAAGAGACAGAGACACTTCTCAGCTATACCAGAGATCCCAAATTATGGACAACCCTTATCATCATCTAAGAATTTAGAGGAATAGCAATTCAGAATACCTGGAAAGGAAAAATGCTTCTGAAAAACAGATCCTTGGCAACAGCAATCAATTGTGTTAGAGAAGACAAGCTGTTTGTGGGAGTCTGGAAATTCTGTCTAAAGAGAAACAACATTGTGCTGTGACTGCCCTGCCTTCACCTTGGCTGGTCACAGTGCAAATAGAAGAGACAGTGAAGTTAAAAGAATGGAATGAAAATTCCATCATTAACTTTATCATCTATCCAGAAAAAAAAAAAAAAAAAAAAAGAAAAATTACCTCAAATCAATGTACAACAATGACAACAAAAAAAGGAGAACCCACATCTTCATTTCTGCTGAAAAACTAGCTCATTCTTGGTACTTCCATGCCTTCCTATCTATATGACTCGAGACAAAATTAAAAAATGAATATGATGTGCACACATGGCCTATACCAGGAGGAAGAAGAAGGGTATGAAAACCCAAAATATTTTTACTGCAAGCTGAACCGCCTAGGTTCTCTTAGAATTCTCAGTGTTAAGCCAACATCAGATTTCTTGAATGGGTAAAGAAATATTTATGGTGCAGTATTTATACCTTAGTCAAAAGCTCCAACAGGAAGGCAACAAATTTCAAGTTAAATAACGACACAGTTTTGTAGGAAGCCATATGTCTTCTATAATGGCAAACAAAGATGCCAGTAACAGTTAAAGATGCTCTGAATTTTACAGCCAAGCATTACACAACATCAAAAAGCTAAGAATCTGCTAGCCCAAAAGACTATATTAATCAAGAGGAAGTATAGTGAATAGCAATCTGTTTCTTATATGGTTAAAAAAAAAAAAAAAGATAAAAAAGTTCAGATAAGTTATAAAGAACAAAAATAAAAGATCAAATAAATGCAGCAAAACTAAAGAGACAATAATAGAAAATCCTACCGGGAACTGCAAAACATTAGGTGTGAGAATCAGCAAAATATCTAACAAAGTGATAAAGCTGTCAAATTTTTTTAAGAATTAAAATAACTACCAACAATGAAGAAGACTGAGTTATTGGTTCTGCTGAGTTATGAAAGATCCTAAGGTAAAGGAAAGCACAGAATATCAGTGAATATATCTGTGATCTGTGCTGCTCTTGACTCAAAAAAATCAAAATGATGAAATGGCATAGGATGTCTTCCACAAGGGCTTAAACAATGGAGTTTCAAAAGAAGAAAGATGACCACAGCCTCCTCACATAAATTACTGGAGTAAAGTCGAAGACCAGCTCTAGCAGCTGAATCCATTGAATGCAGCCCAGCAACTGCCACTCACAATGGTTTCCAACAGAGTAATATCTTTATGCCTACAAGGTTGACATTTTGAAGATGTCAACCTTAAGGCAAAAATCTGCCTTCCAATATGAAGGTGAATCTCATGATAATTGGAAGGACAAGCAATCAAATCTATCTCAGAGTTTACCCCTTCTTGAATTTTAATTCAAATAACAAGTACAACCAAGACAAAAAAAACCCAAAGATTAATCAAATGGTTTGGGTTGGAAGAGATCTTCAAAAATCATCTAGTCCAAATCCCCCTGCCATGGGCAGGAACATCTTTCACTAGATCAAATTGTTCAAAGCCCTGTGCAGCCTAATTTTGAACACTTACAGTGATGAGACATCCACCACTTACATTCTTCCAATGCCTCACCAGTTTCATTGTAAACAAATTCTTCCTTATGTCCAATCCAAATCTTTCAGTTTAAAACTAATGCCAAATTACTACAAGCCTTGGTTAAAAGTGTTTCTCTTTCTTTCTATAAGCCCCCTTTATAAGCAGATTGATGTATGATGCAATCTATATCTTTTCAAGTAAACACTAGAAATGGAAGGACAATCATAACCAAGGCTTATGGCCTGCCTCCTATGAAAAAAAAAAAAAAGACAAAATAAAAATACTATTAGTCCTTCCAAAAATCTCTGCCTATGCAGGCTGATGTGCCTTCATCTGCATCTTGAGTTAAGAGTTATGAAAAAGCACAGGAGGCTGCCTCATGGAGCCTGTCTCACTGAAGCAGTAAAAAGTATCTCAAGGGCCCCTGTCAAACCTGATCTCCTGCCTAAAGAGGCTTTCTTTTGGATGATACCAAGACACTTGTGTTTGCACACAAAGAAGTAGATTCCTTAAGCATCATCCAACAGCCTACTTCTCATTGAACATCAAAGTAATTCTGTGTTTATGAGAAGCACCATTCATCACCATTTTATCCAAAATTCAGAATCCAGAAAGATTATCTCAGTCCCTGTTGCAGTAACAATATTCATAATACTGCTAAAGAACCTGAAAAGAAAAACCTACACATTGGGGTTTTGCTGTCCACCATTACCATGAGTACATCAAGGCTTTGAGTGATGATTTGTGTTTCTCTAGATCAACGGCTTTCCTTATTAGCACACCCATTCCCATCAGTTTCTTTAAAACCTTTTTAGAAGTGACTGTCATTAAGTAAAGTTATCAACTGATTTAGTTAGATATTTAACATAGCAGGTCTTCAAAGAAACCAGCATCATAAGCTTTTCATAGAAAAGGAAAAGTATTTTGCTTATGCTATGGCAGCCCTTTAAGCTGCTAAAGTGTATCTAACATTACAAACTGAGCAAAGGTGACAGCCTCATTGCCACCCTGCAGCCCAGGGGAAGAGTTCAGAGTAAATTCCAATATCTTCAGCCATGAAAACCAAGTAGGCTTCTCCATTCCTAAACTTGGCTCTTTGAGCTTTGACTTTTACTCTCCATAAACCACACAAGAAGTATAGCATAGGCATAGCATTTATTGACTCATTTGAACAATTTATTCAGTTTTAATCTTTGAAAGCCGCCTTACCCTTTTCAGCATAGTTAGTCACCTTGAAACTGATATCACAGAAGGAAGGAACTAAAACAGAAGGTAAGATCAGCAATCAAGCAGCAATTTTATTTTATCATCAGTGAGTATGAAGTTTGCCACCTCAGCTCAAGCTCCCTGGGTTGGCTCATGCCTTCAAGACTCAGTGTGCTCAGTGCTGCAGGGGATGCACTGCCTGCTTCTGCCTGCAACCTGCCAGTCCTCACAGCCAGAGCAGGGGGAAGGAGGTCAGTTGCTTCACTGTGTGGCTGTGTTTGGCAGTCTAGAATGTACAAAGAGCTTTTTGCTGAGCAAAATTCTTCAAGACTGCAATTGGGCATGGCTTAGGAAGATGATGCTCCACTTTGTGAGAATTAACTTGTTCCACAAAAGGCTAAGTCTAATTCTTAGACAGCAGGCTGTACCTTTCTAGCTATGCCCCAAAAGACCATGCCACATAGGCATGTTCAAAAGAATCAAAGGCAAAAGAAGTTTTTAGTTTCTGCATTAGCTAGTAGCAAGTGTACTTCCACACTTTTAGATTTTCCTGTTTCTGAAGCACTCACTACTCTCCTCTGAGCTAAGCAAATATTAGCAGCAGCAACCACTGGCACATACCAACTCACCACTGGGTTAGGAAAATTATTTAAGAGCAAGTAAAAGCCCTCAAGGCTAGAAGATAAGTCTTCAGTGAAAATTAAATAGATACTTTACTGTTTGAATGGTTAAATGAACAATACCTGTCACCAGACAAATTTCGACAGATATTAATAAAACAAATGTCCTGTTAAAGGGGAGGTTTATAATACAGTGCATTTGTTTACTGTGTCTTATCAGTATTACAGTTTCCATAGAAACAGGAGAGAGAAAATTTTAGCACTGGGCAACAAATTCTAATGATCTTTGGTAAAGAGTCATTGCATATTTAGTGCAAATACAATACATCAGAAAGATTGACACAAGTATATGAAGCCTTGATCACTAGTCCTAATGGACAGATGCTCATGGCTGTAGATGATTTCCAAGTCTTTATGGTAAGGAAAGAAAGGACATATAACATATGGTATTAACAGTCCATGCCATGCTGATCCTTCCTCTTCAGCTTTTCAGTTTTGTATTGCTTCCTCCAAGTGCCCTCCAAATTAGAAGGAGAGGAAAAAGTATTGAAGAATTTTCAACATGCCTTTCCCTGGAGCTTATCTTATCCCTTACATTTATAATCACCTGCAGCTTAACCATGATGTAATTTCTTATGCCTTGTGGGCTGATTTCTGTGAGTCATAATTTCCAAATATATTTGTGAAGGTGGTTCATGAATTAAACTTCTGTCAGCTGAAGCCCCCAGCATTGTTCTGCCCATGTTCAGTATGGAGGCTCATGGCTCACAAGTTTTAATGGTACAGTACAGAGGATCAGCCCTTGGTTTATAAAGGACATTCAAGAAGCCATTACATAAGGAAAGAAAACCGCAAATGCCCCCATGGCTTTTTGTCATCCCATCACTATTCTTTGGTAAGTTTAGGTTTCCTATATATACCACTGAAAATCTGCAGATGATTCATCCCCAGGATTTGCTGTCAAATGAGTACAGTTGTGAGTTATGCTACTGATAGTTTCCCTGGTACTGTACTCTTACCCTCACTTCTTACCTGATTTTAAGCTGTGTCCAGGTACGACCTGGAGAACCCTGGGATAGTAGCATTGGCCAACTACAAACTCAAGTTCTCTCACTTAAGCATTTAACTACCTAAGTCCAGCAAACCAACATATTTGAATAAAATTAATGCAACCAACAAGTGACAACATGCATCTAATCTTGTAACAATGACGTTCATAGATACACTGAAATATCAGCCACCTTCACAGTGAAACATCTTCACTTTTTCTACTCCTTCCCTGCCCCAGTGATCTTTGTGTCATGAAGGATAAGCTAATGTGTCCATGTTTTGCTGTTCCCAAGCTCTTCCCCTGTGTTTCCCTGCCTAACAGTGTCACTCCTCTTGGCTGGCAGACTGGGAGAGATTCTCTGGAGGTACAGCTGGTGTCTTAACCAATGCACAGTCATAACTGAGATGACTACACCACATGCATGGAAACATTTGCTACCGTTTAATCTCAAGTGCAGAGGGTGCAGCACTGCCTCTGGTAATATACTTCTACAATAAGCACCACTAATGGCTTTGGGGATCATATGCATTATTGATGCAGAAATGTTTGATATTTCCCATCATGACAGAAAGGAGACAAGTGGTTAAATTGCTTCCTGTTGTGCATGACTGTAGACATTAGCAGCTGTTATTTATAGCTCCTGTAGTATCCCAAAAGGCAGGAGAACCACGTCATTCAGCGTTACTACAAATAAAATCATTCTAGCAAAGTAAACCACTTTAAACACAGAGAATATCACTGTAGAATGGAAAGCATGAACACCTCAGATGTTTTGATAACAAAATGTACGTGTTAGTACTCCCACCCAACCAGCTAATACAAGAAGATTTAGTAAGGACAGGAAAAACTGTACATTAATAAAGTCAGCTGAAAGAAAAAAAAAAGGTACATCTGGAAAAAGTCTCCACCAGGACATCAGTGGAAGGGGCATGTCCTTTTCTGGAAAATTCACAACTAGAATGAAAGAGAACTCTGATGGTTTTAATCAAAGAGATGCTTGTATGCTACATCTCTTTTAAACTGTTATTCTATCCTAAGCTGTTAAATACTAGTCCAAAACATAAGGCAGACTATTCCAAATTAAGAAGTATGCCTTAGAGAAGGCAAAGATTGTTCAGGCATCTTATGAAAATAAAAGTTATCTAACACTGTGGGCATCTTAGATACGGAACCCAATTCTCCATACTTTCCCACTCTTCTAGTAAAAAGGGTGGGAGGAGTGGGAGGCTGGTGAAGAAGGACAAAAAGCAAACAAGAGTTTCATAAAACAGATTTCTTTCAAGAAGTTAGCAATGTTAGTTCTAGTCTTTACATTCTTTTTTCAAGAAAACTTTCATGATAAATTCCATTATTCCCACAAACCTGGAAAAAATGTCTTTTCAAAACCTTGAACTTTCACCAAATTGGAGGATTGTGATACAAATGATGTGAATCCGGAATAGAAGATTGATGGTCACTTTCAGTGCTGTTTTGATTGCTTACTCCTCTCAGGACTAGGTGTATTCAAAGCTCAGGAATGGATATCTTTTTAAGATAACAATCTATTTACACAGTTAAATTGCAATTTAAGGTAAAAAGGAATATAACTAAAGTGTTTAAAAAATAGTATCAAATAAAACATGTCTATTACTTCTATACTTTGCACAACTGACTTATTTATGATTAATGCATACCAGTCAAGAGATCTCTTCTTGTTTCAGAGGTGCCTCAATGTAGCTGGAGAGGTAGGACACTACTGAAGCGAGGAATGCAGATACTTTTATGTAGGCACCCCTGAGAGCTTTAAAAGGTAAGGGAATAGGGTTTTTTGGCCCACAGTCAAATTTCTCTAAGGGTAATGAAATATCAGTGTGGTCTACTGAACCCACGTAAAAACAATTAATTCAAGAGTCCTTCAGCATTATAGCTGTATTCCTCTGAGACCTATAAGAATTCCCTGTGCTCCTCACCATTAACTTACAGTTGTACTAGAAAAACACTAACATTTTTCCTTACTCACTGTATGAGAAGAAATGTCTGTATTTTGATTTCTCTGCTCAATTACACACTCTTTACCTCTACCCACACACTGCACTGCAATGTTGGTCAAGACATACCTTTTGGCAGTGAACTTCAAAACCATGTTCCTCCTCAAGAGAGTGCCCGTGTACAGTACACTCACACACTCAGAGCCCCTCAGTCCACATGATTTACATACTGCCTGGGCAACCGTTTCACAAATAGTTGAAAGCATGAAAAAATTTAAATCCTAAACTGTGGCATATAGAAATCAGTCATTCTACATACAGCTTTCATTTATCAAGACTTACATTATTGACATGGTCAGTTATCAGAGCTGCTTGCAGTTTGTGCTTCTAATGAAGCACAGTTCTCTCTTCCTTCAGCAGCTGAGCTGAACACATTGCAATACTTCACAAAATGTTTCAGAAATAGAGGTCAACTAAGGTTTCTTGAAAGGGATGCTGTTTTCTGGAGACAATTTCCTTCCTAGTCACATTTAGCTACCAGGACTCTTGCGGTGCTAGGCAAAGAGACTGTGGACACGCATGCCCACACCTGCCTCTAGAATTAAGCCTCATCAAGTCAGAATTCTTCCTTCAGTCCCTGTTTCCCCCACATATATGAGGGTGAGACTGTTGTTAAAGTGCTATTTTACAGCTAAGGGTTTAGACCCAGTCCCAAGAGCACAGGGGTTAGGCAACACTTGCCTTTCAAGGGAGCACATTTTATCAGTCTTGAAACATTTAACATGACATCTAAATATCGGTGAAGTATTTTGTTCAGCGTTTTAGTTTTAAGACTACATAATTTTGGGTGAAGCAAAACTGTGACTTTTCATAACAGTATTAGGAGTGGAAAAACATCTCCCTGAATGAGTTAGTGGTAGAGGACCTAGAACTCCAAAAAGGTCTTTGTACTATGCATGCAACCAAGGACACCATGCAAAGACTGAAGCAGCAGCATGTTGTACTGTGATCATTCGTTTTACACCACAAGCAGAATGGCATACAGATTTGTGCCTGCTGAATCCTTAAAACATTTTTATGCTCACACATATCCAGAGTCTTCTAGCCTGTCCAATTATTTTAAGTGGACTTATATGTTTTGATTAATTTTATAGCTATCTTGATACTGAAGTCTGAGGTCGTATTGGTCCTGAGATAAGAGACTTGGCCCCTTTGAAGTATGAGTCTAGCCCAAATTTTTGCTCTCGTAGAGACCAGATTTTAGTGGATTGAGATGAACAATGCTAGGTACATAAAGATCCAATAAGACAAGGCAGTCTTCTGGCTAGTTTGAGACAGAAGGCGTACAGTTCCTTATTCTCAATAGACATCTAAGTACTATGTCTAAAATGGCCACTGGGTATTGCCACACATCCTTTCATCAGTTTATTCTTTCACAGCCCAGTTCAGTTCTTCCTTCTTCACCTTCTTATGGTGATGTCCAGCCCCTCTACAGAGTCATGGTAACAGGTATTATTTGTAACAGCTCTGATAATTACTTTTATTTATTTTTGAATTCGCAGAAGTTGGCATCATATGCCTATCTAACTAAAAGCAAAACAACCTTGACACCAAGGTATGAGAACTTCCGGATTAACTAGAAGATTAAGAAAATACTTATTCTTCCTTTATTTTCTCCACTCTAATTTCCATTTCCATGGAAACTGGGCTGGAAAGTACCAGCAGGCAGCCTGCAGCTGAACATCTGAATGAGAATGCTCATGTTTAACTCAGCAAGCAGACAGCAGGTGAAATCTGCAGGAACTGTCTAAAATCTTTAGCTACATCTTGAAAGCAAAAGGACAACTTCAGTTTCAGCAATGAACTTCTACAGAGGATGATATATCACCCCAGTGAATATTCTTGTGTGGCAACAGTTGATAATCTGACTTCCTCTTTGATAAAAGGACATGATAGGAAAAAAAATTCTTTATCACAATGGCATAAAGGCAAAAATTCATCACAATTAATTTAATACTTCAAAATATTCAGATGGAAGATAATATGCTAGTGAATATGGTAAAGATATTTTTGTAAGAGGACTTTGGCTTCTAAACACTATGCTGTAACTCCTTCTATGGAATCAAATTGGCTGCTGTACATTTCATACATACGCATTGTCAGCCCAGTTATCTGGATGGCTCTTCTTACAAACATCCATTGCATTCCAATAAATATATATATAAAAATTAACTAGCAGGCAGCAATGTAATTGCTGGTTATAAAACACATTGGTTTTGACCACTGATTCACAGTACTTGTATTTTAAAATCTAATAAGGCAACACAGTTGTAGTTAAAAAAAAAAAAAAAGCTATGTTAACTTCTTTATCCAATTCAGTAAATCTTAGTGAAAGAATTCTATTTAATACCAGCTTAGATTTTTCTCCTGTTCAGTATTTGCTCTTCAAGCAACAGGAAGAAAAGCAACAAAGCAAAGGATGAAACATTCCTGTCTTGGGCTGCACTTTACCCAGTGAAGAAATTGGTTATTATTAAATTCCTGATTTTGTATATAAAGCAATTACCACTCTCTCAAGAAGATATTACTCATTCTTTGCAGAGAGCAGAACATTGGTGACACTTTTTTTAGTGCAATTTTAGGCAATGCAGTGGACAAAAGAGGATGATTATAATGAAGGATTTAAAATCTTGCACAAGTTCAATATCAGCACACAAGAGCTGGCCTGAAAATGGGTTGTGAAGAAACTTGAGACAGCATCCATCTTTTTTTCCTTTTTTTTTTCTAAGGGTGTTGCTCAAAGTTTAAGAGAGCTATTTATCAGAATCAAGTCAGCAAGATAGCTGCAGATGCTCTTTGTTGTATCTATGTTCTCCTTCAGGATGAGAGGGGAAATTCAAGATTAAGCGTCAAAGAATGAATCAGCCCAAGAAGCTGCTAGTGACTATTGATTCATTCTTCCTTTGGGATCTTCAGTGGAGAAAATGGGCCCAAATTTGCCATCCGCCACATACCAAACTCATGGCTACAATGGAAAAGAATTGTACAGAAGCTGTTTGTGCAATTTCCTCACATGGTAGAAAACTAATAATTGTGTATCGAGAGCACAACAGAGACAGACAAAACATACAGCTATCAGCAGCTCTGCAGTGCAAGAATGTCCATTTAACAGCTGCAGTAAGGTAAAAATCACACTGACTGCCTTCTATTAAGGATTTCTATTACGTTTTACTTCACCAAGTATATTTGTGCACACCTTAAGGATCATTTATTGTACTAGATCATGAAACAGGGAGCCCTGGGATAAACAAAAATCAAATTCCAAATAATTCACTCTTCTGCTCTAAGACTGCTTAAACATACAATACACACAAGCATAAGCTTTCAGATATATTTTCTCTTTTTATTTGCATGAAATTTTCTACAGCTAAGCAACCCACATGTACTGCCTGAAGAGTTCTATTTCAAGCAAGACTGGAAATAAAAATAAATTATAAAAACACATACATTTAAACAAAAAACAACCTACAGGCGGGTACATTGACTTCTCTGTTTCAAATCAGCATTCCTACCCCTCAATTTTTTTGTTCTGTTTAGGAATGCCCAAACATATTTAATGGCTATCTTCATTTTGAGGGAAGAAACCAAGGGCACTGCTCATACTGCATGAACAGTTCTCTTATCCATTGCCATGTCCAAGAACCTTACTAAGGGAGGGAGGAAGGACAGCCTTAGCATCTGCCTAAGGTTTACAGAAGTGATTCTCCAGTAATGGTAATGACTTCTGAACTGGCTCAAGTTGTCCCAGTAATGGGGGATAGATCATTGCTGGGCAATATTTATAAAGAGAATATGAGCTGACTGCATGTGTGCACAGAAGGTTGTGGATGTCCATCAGAATGGGTGGGTTATTTCTCACAGCTGGAGTTGGAGAGAAACAGGGTTATAATTCAAGAAAATAAGCAAGCTGCTCCTACCAGGTCGTTAGTACATTCACAATGTTTCCCCTCATGATCTTGTTACTCACACAGGTACAGAGCATGTAGCTGCTTTTCTTCCAATTAACTTTATAACTGTTAATGTATCCCAGTTGTTGCTGTCTGCTTAGGAGTTGGAGAGAAACAGGAAGGGTCATCAGTACAGTTCTTACAGAATGGTTACGGCACATAAGTGGAAGTGTAGAATAAAGGTGTCTGGTCTGGGATCTTCTGCTTCTTGAGTAATAGAATATGTGACAAATACAGATTCTGGATACAAGCTAGCAAAATAAGCACACGCTGTGCCAGTGCATGATATATGAACTTGCAATTAAGTAATGAAAATATCATTAATGGAAAGCCACAAATAAATTAACACTTAATAATTGAAACATCACTGTCTGTTAGCAAAGCTTAATGCAAGCAACCTACTAACTGCATTCAGTGTTTTATTTAGAGAATTAGACTTTGTAAAGGCTTCACATGTTTGAAAATTAATCAGTCTTTAACCTTTGAAACACCTGATCTCATTAAATATGTATCTTCTTCCAAAACTGCATTGCTATGGGATGGCTGAATTAAGTTCTTTATGCTTCCCTTTGAAAGTCTTTGCAGGATATGTTTTTATAGCTAAGTTATAAGCACAGAGAATAACAGTTGATGGTAGAAGTACTAACACACCATCACCACTGGAAGGAGATCACTGCTCCCATGTACCCATCTTACCCATACATAGCTCTCTTCTCCAGTTTATAAATACAGAATACAAAAAGTGTGGTCACTTCAAATTCCTACACAGCTTAGGAAGGGACAGTGAGATGTGCAGTTTTCTAGAGTACAGTCAATTAGGGACATATTACTTCTCAGGAAAATTGCACATATTCCCCAAGAATAAAACTTATGTCTGAAGGGCAGCCAGACAAGAGTAAGGCCTGGCAGCACTGGCTCCATCATTCTCAAGGGCTCTTTTCTTTCCTTGGAGTGCTGCTCCAGTGCTCATAGTCTGGGTCATGGAGGAGCCCGAGAACACCAAGCTGTGTACACTTGAACTGTGAAGAAAATACTACTGCCTGTCTCCCTTTCACTCATCCTACTCCATACAGCATCTTGTTTTTCCCTAATGGTTTGGTCAGTCTCATTATATGGTTCTTCCCCTCTCTTCTCACATCCCTCCACCAATTCCATTTCTCCTTATCCTTCTCTATTCATTAGGAGCAACACCCAAGCCTGCACATTGCTCAGTTCCTCCAAATGTCAACAGCTGAACAAAACAGAGCTACAGCTCACAATCAGGTAATTTTCCTATGCTAATTTACTGAGAGTAGAGCTGGACAAGATTATGTATGATGTATACATTTGAATACAAGTAGCACATTCCACATTTACACAAATTTACTGAATTTCTTGTTTTTAGTCTGGACTAGTTACTTAGACCTAAGGTCTGATGATACAAAGGTTCATTTATCTCTAACAAATTAATTAAATTTTAATTCAATCATTCTCTTACTCCAGAAAGGAGGTGAAAAATCCCCCATGTCCTGTCTGATCTCTTCTTCTCCTCTCTGCCAAGGTTTAAACACTGTAAGTGGGAGAAGTGGAGGAAAATGGAACACAGATTTAATTTACTTTGCCTCTGTTGGCAACTCCCCACTACATAGTAGGTAAGCATAAAAAAAATATTGCAACAGTCACACAGACGCAATAGAACTTACAGATATTTTCACACATAAGTGTGCTTGAGTTGTATAGCAGCTGTTACATACCAAAGCCTGATTGATTTCCTCTTCAAAGAGCTTAATTCAAAGTTTTCAAAACCAAATTTTTACATTAGCAAGCTCCTCCTTTCTTTCTTATGTCCAAATGAAGGCACTATTGCAGGTGACTGAGATTTTAGATAAATTGTTTTCTTGATATTGATTTTAAAGGCATATTATACCCTCTCTAGATAAATGGTCAGTCTTACTGCTCAGCTCCATGATGCCTTCTCGAGGCTGACCTGGAACAGAGATTAGACAGGGCAAAAAATAAAGTAGGGATTTATTAAAAGTTCTCGATGGGTACTCATGGGCAGCGCAAGAGTCCAGCTGTACCACACCCAAGATGTACTCCAAAGTGGTCACAAAAATGGCCCCCTGGGTAAGAGGGTCTCACATTTTTATAAGTTCTTGTCCATTAGCAAATTAGAATCAATTGTCCAACCATAGCTCCAGATTATGTAGCTCCATCCTCCTCGTTTTTCTTCTCACTTCACTATTGTTTTCATTCTTGGGCCTGAAAATTGTCCTTGGTATCAAGCTAGAAAAGGAATTGTTTTGTCTATCTACACCACAAAAAGAGCTTAATAGCACTGTATATGAAACCTAAAACTAGTCACCGAAACAGCCCAGAAATCTAAAAAAATATAATAGCTAAAACATAAGGCATTATTCAGGCCATCATTTCATGTAACTCCAGCTTTGATAACTACATGATCCACTTCTATACAAGTTAAGAAGAGTTTGATTATCAATGGAATCTGGATCAAGTTCCTAAATTACAAATAAAAGGGAAAAAAAATAATTGGCACGGGATATCAGCAAAGGAAGAGACTGGGCTGAGGTCATTACACTCAGACAGATTTTCAGGAAGTCTTCAAATTGTTATGAAGTCCAAAGTTTGTCTGCATTTGTTTGCTAATTTTAAACTTTCAAATTCTTGCTGGAAGGGGTGTGTTATTAACTGTCTACTAGAGTACTTCTATCATATTTACAGTCTAAAATGGAAATCAGATTTTAAATTTCATTTGAACATTGGCAGGTAACCACAAATCCCACTACAGTTCAACACAGTTGTCAAGTTCTCTCTGTAATTACCTTTAGTGCAAACTGTGCCTGAAACACAGGTAATAGCAAGCCAAGGAGCAAACCAGTTTATTTTAATGGTACCTACTAGGGAAAAGGGATATGCAGATTTAAGAGATGCCAGAAATCACATATGTTCTATTAGGAAGATACAGAAAAAAAGCTGTATTTTTCTTCCTACTTCTATAAAATTAGTCTGTCAAATCATATCCAGAGTTGCATATGCAGCCACTTTCACTAAATTTACAGTATTTTTGAAAGGATTTTAAAACTTATTTTAAAAGAAATTGTTTCTTTCCTGTAATAAAATAACATAAAATTTAATCATAAACTAAAATTCCTTCTCTTCCAATATAATTCTCATCAATTTATTTGTTCTTTCAAAAACACATTAAGTTTCTTCTTGCACAAAAATAAAGTATTGTTAATGACACTGCTTCTGTCTACTCCAGTAGTTTATTCCTCTACTCTGAAAAATAAGCATAGAGCAAACATTTACCTGCAGTTAGAGCTATGTGGGACTTAATGCTTAGTACTTTTGTGAATCAACAGAACCAGACTGCAGACTCCAGTATTAAACCCCTTTTCTTGACAAAGTAGTAACTCTATAATTAAAAACATATGTTTCAGAAGTTCATGCAAATAACTTTATAAGCGAGACTTGAGAGCAACCTCTACAACTGCGCCACCTCCAGAATGTTAACAGAATACATAAAATCTTCACATGAAAGCAGGTAATTTAAACAAAACATCCAAGTTAACACTGCTGTAAGATAATGTCAATGACCATGAATAGCAAACAAGGCCTCTCTGTATAATCCAATTAGCATTTGTGTTTCTCCAAATCGTATTATAATATTAACTCATTAAGAAAAAAGTTTACCTGTGTTCCTGTCAGGTAAAATACAGCAATGCTTCTGCAGTATGCCAGGCAGAACCTGTGGCAACAAAGAAACAGGTGTTAATGGAAATATGTATTTTAACATCATATGAAGAAAAGACAGAGATTTCGGGAATGATGCATTTGCTGCATCTGATCAAGCTTTGTGCTCTCAAACTGAATCCAAATTAACTATCACGTGATGTAAAGGTGAATCGAGTTCATCAGGAACTGCAAACAGAGAAGAATCTTGCAAAATTAGCTGCTTACTACCTGCCTGTAAAGTTAGTTTCACATTCTCCCATTGATTACAATATCAAAAGTTGATTAAAGGAACCTAAGACCGTAATCAAACATGCTCAGTTTAGAAAGACAGTATGTTATCGGTCAGTGGTGCTGCTGTCTCTGATTTCACACGTGTGGCCCTGGGTTATGGCATCCAGCTTGTTGCAAACCACTCAGGTCCAAATTCCAAAGCACAGCATTTTGCTCTCCACACAGCCAGTTCCAGTGGACAACATAAAACTCCAGAAGCTAGAGTAGGAAACTCAAAGGAGTGGGGACAGAGAAGACAAACTTTTTGTGGTTCACCACATCCACCACGGTGCAACACTTCTGGAAGCCAGTGAGAAATGCTGCCAAAGCTGACCACCACCACTGGCCCTTTCCCACAGGCAGGACCTCATCCTTCTTCACAGATTTACATATTAAATTCAACAGTTTTGGTGCAGACAACCAGATTTGGTACTCCTACTAGCATCAACCTGTACTTAAAGTACCCAATACTTAATTTTAATCTGACTTTAAAATCTAGAATTTTGCACCCTGGACAATATCAACATCAGTAAAACCGTAGCTTAAAGTTTAATGGCTTTTCTTTTGCTGTTTCTGAGAAAAAGCCAGTTTAAAATCATGCTCTAAGACAGCTTCTTCAAATTTACCCTTAAAGATCAACATGCACCCTTCAAAGTCTGAAACATAAAAGAAAAAAACAGTTAGTTTCTACAGACAGCAGGCCAGCACCACCACGGTCAGGAAATCCTGGGCTTCCAACCTCTCAGAAGACCCTAAGCACCACCAGAGCTGGCATTAATTCCTGAAAATCTAGGAAGTAAAATATTTTATGGAATAGAGACATTTCTATTTTCCCCACAGACTGCTATTGCTGTTTGGCCAAGATTAATAGCCAGGGATGAGACTGCTCAGACCCAGACATGTACAGCCCCTGCAGCAATGCCACACATCCCCATTCCTCCCTCCAGGACTTTTCCAATCCTCTCTTTCAGAATGCCCAGGAAAACAAACATCTCAGCTCGTGTGTCCTCCAGCAAAACAATTTAAAGTCCTACAAAACTTGCTGCACCATGCTTCCTCCTGAATATACTCATGCAGAGGCAGGGTCATTGCAAAACTCTGCTTTTATTGCCATTATTACTTCACCAGTTAGTCTGTGGCCAGAAAGCCTCCCTGAACAAAAAGCAAAACAACTGACAGGGATGAGAACAGTCTCCTCACCTAACACATCTAAATTTTACACAAGGAATGACATTTAAATGTAAGCTTTTGTAAAAATAATTCACTTGTTTTGGCATTATTCTAAAGCTAAGATTGTGGATAAAAAGTAAAAAAAAATAAAATCAACCTGCTTTATTCCGCTTCATAGGCAGCAGCAGCTTATATTTTAGGAAGAATCAATTGCACAAATGCCAATTTTCTGAAAACCACACTTACCATTCTACAGTGTTTCTTACTTTTTTAAAAAACCAAAAACAATAATTATTGGAAGTACAATGTCATATGTACAAACTATAGCATTTTCCTTACGACCATGGATATAAATAACAGCAGTCTTACAGGCATTGAAAGCATAAAAATTAGAAGCAGAGAACAAAGAAATCCTAAAAATGAGCTGAGACAGTCTTTCAAAGCAGTGTAACACAAAGACTGAATTTTAAAAACATACTGTCTTACTCAGACATAAAGTAACATTTAGTTCCTCAGGAATCTGTCACATTTTCTTCCCCACATTCACGAACGATGAAGAAGCATTATGAATTTATTATGAGCTCCCAGTTAATCAAATTAAGACTGAAATTAAAAGTAGAGACAAAAAAAGAAAAGTAGATCTGAATTTGTCTTACAACTTCAATGGGAAAAAAAAAAAAAAAAAAGCTCTAGAAAATAGTTTGCCCTTCCTGGTAGACTGGATATAGATAAGAGAACAGACATATGAAAAAACCTCAAAAAACATTTATTTATCCCTTTCCTTCACTCTCTTTAAGTGGTAAGTAGGCAAACAGTATGGCAAAGCCTTAAACAATGCTTCCTGCTCCCCAGCCCTTTAACATGTTTACCCTGCACAAAGCCAGTTTCTGGTTGGTAGGAGTTTTATATCAACCTCCCACTTACTTATCTACAGTATACAGATTTTTACACTGTACCCATCTCCATGGTATCCAAGAGCCTTTTCACACTGCTCTCCTCCCACTTTCTCCCCACTTTGTTTCTCTCCTCCCTAGGGAAACTAACAGGAGAATTCCTCAGCAAAACTGTCACCTTTCCCTGTACAAGCCTCTCCTTTCCCTTGCTACTTTCCTTTCATTTATTTGCAGGCTGGAATACCCCGTTTATTGCTTAAAATGCCCAAAATGTCTCATCAGTCTCAGAGATTTTTCTCTCATTTTACAGAAGATCCTTAGATTTTTTTTTTCTTTTCCTTTTGGCTGTTTGAAATTTACCTACACAGGCAATTTGAGGGAGAATCTTAACACAAAGCAGACTTGGACTGGTTTCTGCTGTAGAAATCAAAATATGTGAGCAACTGGAGGGATTTACATGGGGGGGGGGGGGGGGAAGAAGGGAAAAGAGAAACAGGTTTCAATGATATTAACTGATGATTTAACCTTCAGTTGTTTTATAAGCTCTCAGCTGGGAGTCAAGGCATTGTAATACTAAATTAAAAATGGACTCATAGATGCAGAAACAGAATAAATAATACAGCAGGTGGTATGTCCTTCACATCAAGGTGCTTCCCTAGCAGTAGGCAAATTAACTTTGGTCAATGGTATACAACTAGTCAGTCACATGTAGAAGGAACATCATCTTTGATTATGATGCCAAGATGAAAGCATCCTCAAATTCAGTAAAAAATACTAATTGTTGTGGTTGGTTATTGGTTTGGACATATTTGCATTTGTTTCTATTGTAGGTTGCTGTTCTTAGAGATACATAAATATATAGCTGTCACAATCAGTGTTCAAATTTTAACCTGTAGCTATACATATAGGTATTTAGAAATATATCTATATATCTATCTATATATCTATATAATATAGGTATTTAGAAAGCTCCTCAGAGCAGCACAGGGTAGCTGAAAGACCATATTTTTGTAAGTTTTCTTGGAAACTTTTTTTCAATCTGTTTAAAATACGACAGATAAGGCCTTTGAGTGTTCAGTACACAACTTTTTTTTTTTTTTTTTTTTAGGAGAGATATAACCAGAACTAGAATTTATTCATTTATTCCTATAAAAACAAAGTTTGGAAGATAGTAACTTCAAACCCACTAAGAAAATCCCCACTTTACAAGAAGCAGAACTGTGAAGCAAAATAATTCTCGTGTGCAAAAAGGCCTCTGTGAAATCTACTCACTTAAAAGGATCTGCTGCACAAAGATGATCAGGCCTCTGGTACTGAATGATAAAAATGTTTTATCATTCTACTCTACTTATAATTGGACTGCTAAAATAGCCATAGAGAAATGAGCTAGATACTATTTTCCTTCTCCATTTACAGTTTTTTCTGCTAAAAATTGAGTCGACTGAAAATGAGTATTTCACAGATCCAAATTTGCAAAACACCCAACTCAGGAGTCCAAGTGCTCGATAAATGAAATTTAAGGCAGAACTTAACAAGGATTTATACTGTGATTTGTAACTTGCCAGAAGGAAGGAAGCTCAACTTGAATTTAAGATCCAAGATGAGACAATATTTTTCTGCTTTTTACATCCTAGAAATCCAGTGAACCCAAAGACTTGAGAGTCAGAACATACCCTTCTAGGCATGTCAGCCACACAGGTCCTGTTTGTGGCCCTTACGGTCACATTCAGCCATTTCCAAGGACTGCCTCTGGGAGAGCCCCCTGTGCTCCACATCTCCCTCCCCACAAAACTATTACAATTAGCATGTGAGGTATTTTGATTGCAAGAATATGGTAATATTCAAGAAAATGTGACAAAAACATACTGGGAAAATCAACAACAACTTATAAAATTTCAGATGAAAGCGATTCCAGAATTTGAGATTTACTCATACACACAGGGTGGCAAAGAAATGGTCCATGGGCACAGTCAGCCACCAAATGTGCCTTGCATCTTCTACGGAAGCAGTGCGACACCAGAGACAATTCAGGTTGGAGATCTGGGTGTGATCCAGTGAGTTCCTACCATTTTGTCTTTCAAACATGTCACTTTTTTGGAAAAGAGAGGAACCTCCTAAACCTTGCTACCTTTACTGCTCTGTGCTAAGCTCTGCTGCCTTCCAAACATCTTCACAAGCCTCATAATTTTTTCTATTTTCATTGTAAGCATCATATCCATTCTACCTCTGCATTTGTTTTTACTTGTATTTGTCTCAGGGCTTTTGTTTTAGGAAAAATTTCTTTGTCAGCTACCACAGAGAGGTTTTGGAATAACATTCATAACTAGATCTTAAACCACTAGAAAATCTGTGCTCATGCTTCTCTGAATGTCTTTTGTTTCCTCCTGTCATTAAAAGGGTATATTCTATTTTTGAATTAATTTTTTTATTGTTTGCATCTATTTTTGGTTTCATACCTGAGGATTTTTGACGTCTCTGTCCCATTAACACTGTTGAAGAAGAAGGAACCTCTCTGGAACTTATTCACTGGTGCTTCTTAAGCAGAAAAGAAGCATTGACTTGACTGCTCACAGCAGCCACTTATCTGGCAGGTATGTAAAGGTATCTGACTTCAGACAGAGTGTTAAAATTAGGCAAGGTTTCCTGTTCACAAGCTGTTGGGTGATACAAACCATCATAAATCAAAAGCTTATCATTATAGCATTACCACTATTCTTTAAAAGCAGACTGGCTCATGCAGGACAAGGGGAAATTGTTTTAAATTGAAAGTGGAGACATTTAGATTAGATAGTAGGAAGAAATTCTTTACTCAGAGGGTAATGAGGCACTGGAACAGGTTGCTCAGAGAAGTCATGGATGCCCTTTCCCTGAAAGTATGCAAGGTCAGGTGGGATGGGACTTTGACCACCAACCTACTCTAGTGAAGGTGTCCCTGCCTGTAGCATGGGGGTTGGAACTAGATGATCTTTAAGATCCCTTTTCACCCAAGTTTTCTATAATTCTGTGATGACTCTATGCAACCAGGTGGTGAAGTGCTGTATCAAAGTTCCTTGCCTTCAGATTTCTAACAATATGCAGTTGGTTCAACCTACCAAAGCCAAATCTGAACTTCCTAGCACTCCCACGAGTATAATTATATTTGGTTAAGCTTCTGAAAGGGTATCTATGGAGTGCATTAACAAATACCAGTTATCATTTCCATTCCTGTAAGAACTCAAAAGATAACCTCATTAAGAGTGTGCATTTTCCTGTGTCTCAGTTAAAGCTGTTATGGATACAACCTACACCAGCATCAGCAACAGTTCCAAGTTACTCCTAAAATCAGTCCTTGAAATATCTAGCTCTGGCAGAAGAGAGCATCAGGACCAGTGGCACCTTCCTCCCCAAGGCTTACTCCAAAAACATATGTGTTCCCTGTCAGAACAACACAGACCCCACTTGCAATTGCAAAGCTGGCCCAAGTAGAACATATTAAGACTTATTTTTTGGTCTATCTGGTACTGCTGGAAGCAGTAGATATTTTTCAAGACTTTTCAATCATTCCCTGAGAGCTGTCAGTTCCTCTGCCCTCCCAAGGAATCAACCTTTCCTCTTAGCTCCTGAAGAGATGCACCCTGCTGCAAAGGCAGCCTGTGCCAAAATGTCTCCCACCCACGGCGCTGCGAGTGAGAAGCCTGTCCTGTCAGTTCATTTCATTGTATTCTGATGAGACAGCCCAGACTCCAATTAGATTTCTTCAAGATTTTGCTAGATTGCTATTGTCCAATATCCAATTTCTCATATACACTGATGAACATCCAATATCCAATTTCACGTATACACTGATGTTTTAATTCCTTTTTCCAAAAGCCAATTTAATGTCAAAACAGAACTTGCTAATGATTTATCTGCTTTGTGGGTTTTTTGGTAAAAGTATTTTATTTCATCATCCGCTGCCTTAGCCACCATTCCCAATTAGTCATCAGGAACATAAATAAAACATGATGATTTTGTGGAAAGGAGAAGTTATAATAAAAATAAACAAATCATGTTTGCTGTATAACAAACACTTTGTCATTGTATCAACATATTTATCAATGCATACCTTATCATATTTAAATATGTATATTGTGTCCTTTTCATTTTGAATAAAAGGAAATGTTAAAGAAGATGAATTTCAAAAATATTCTGAAAATATTACAATATCCATACAAATATGTGTTCTTTCAGATTGTATTACATCTCAAAAAATGCAACTTCTCTACAGTCCTTTCCATGATTAAAGGAATTACTGACAGCAACAACAGAAGAAACATTTCCATAGTAGTTTTCAACAAAAGGTAGCAGACATTAAAGCAATGAGGAAATCATTGACTGCATTATCTACTTCTTATATCTCAATCAAAACTAAGAGAAAATAACCCCAGAAGAGAGGGTATAGTGCTACAGTGACCCCAGAAATCATAGCTGATCTCCTTGCACTGCCATTGTCTTCATTACTCCTTCTATCCAGTCACCATGACAAGTTGAGCTGACACATAGGCTTGATAATTTTTGATGACCCAGTAAAGAAAACTTTATAACCTTTATGACACTTTTCAGAGTAATGTTAGCATGAACCTGCATTAGCATGAACTAATTATAACTGCCCTACAATTAATACACACTTCTAAACATGAATCTTTTAGAAGTTATCATCTAAAGTATATTCCACACCACTTTCATAAAAATATAATATACAGACTAAATAGAGTAACAGACCAAGCCTGAGGGGAAAAAAGCCTATGTAGAGTGGCATTAACTCTAAAGTGATTCAAAACGATACCTTAAGACCATCTTTTCATACTTAATACTTACTTATTAGTAGGCAAATAAGTAGTGGTGCTGGCAACAGCCACAAACCCTATTTCTAACTTCCTTTTCATTATTTAGATGCTTAGGGAACCATACATCAGCAAGAGCGAAAAATTCTTTTAAATCTTTCATTTTTCAGAAATTTACACTCTTGACTGACAGAACGAGACTTTGCTGCAGTGATACATATACCTGTGACTTCTGGGTCCAGTTACTGTAATTGGCAGCACTTACAAGAGATTCCAAAAATTATTTAAGGTCCCTCAGACTAAACACAGCATGGTAATATAGATCCATTTGGAATTCTTCACTTTGTTGTTCAAATAATTGCACCATTACACCATTGTCCAAAACTATGACTTTAAAAATCTGAAACAAGGAATGTCAAAGTTCTCTGAAGCTGAGAAATGAAGATGATCTCAAAGTGCTCTGAATATGAGAGATGATGATGTGGTCCTTCCCAGACTAACATTGCCGGGAGGAAGAGACCAAGCCTTTTCTGTTGATGTTTTAATTCCTTTTTCCAAGAGTAAATGAGTAAGAGGATAAACTTCAGGACAAAAGCAATTGCATTCTCAACTTTTTTTCAGGTGAAGCATTCCCAAGTAACTCATCATCTGATTTACAGCAGGCTGACCATGAACCAGCAGCGTGCTCACATGGCCAAGAGAGCCAGTGGCATCCTGGCCTGTATCAGGAATAGTGTGGCCAGCAGGACTGACCATCCTTCCCCTGTAGTCTGCACTGGTGAGGGTGAGGCCACACCTTGAGTCCTGTGTCCAGTTCTGGGCCCCCAATTTAGGAAGAATGTTGAGGTGCTGAAGGGTGTCCAGAGAAGGACAATAAGGCTAATGAATAGTCTGGAGCACAAGTCCTATGAGCTTGTCTGAGGGAGCTGGGATTGTTTAGCGTGGAGAAGAGGAGGCTCAAGGGAGACCTTATCACCCTCTACAGCTCCCTGAAAGGAGGCTGCAGCCAAGTGGGGGTAGGTCTCTTCTCCCAGGCAAACAGTGACAGGACAAGAGAACAGTCTTAAGCTGCATCAGGGGAAGTCTAGGTTAGAAATTGGGAAGAAGTTCTTCTCAGAAAGGGTGATTTGTCATTGGAATGCCAGGGAGTTGGTGGAGTCACAGTCCCTGGGGGCGTTTAAGAACAGACTGGATGTGGCACTGAGTGCCATGGTCTGGTTGTTAAGGTGGGGTTAGGTTGTGGGTTGGACCCGATGACCTCAAAGGTCTTTGCCAACCTTTGAGGTCTGATCCTGTGATTCTGTGATCAGATATACAGTGATTGCACACATTTAGCAACCAAAATAAAGGAATTCATTTTCCTGAGATTGTACCCGAGAAACAAGTTTTGGTGTAAAATAGAAATCACAAGCACTTCTTCTGTCATTACCACCATGAGCAGCAGCAGTGCAATCTCCTACCTAACGGCAACAGCCTAGATACAAGATATCCTATCTCTGGCATGATAGGATCATGTGAATCATGGGCACAGAAATATTTGTGGCAGATCACTAATAGTCCAAAGGTCAGTCACAACTTTCCACAGACTCTGCAGAGGTAAGAATCAAAACTTCAACCTGTGCTGAAGAAGGGATGGCTGAACCAGCTATCTCAGGAGTTTGCTGCTTGTCTGGATCCCATGTCCTAAATGTGCATGTCTTACAGCACTTGCAGAGGTTAACCCAGCCCCTGCATTCCACCCCTGAGCTGCACGTCCAGGAGGATCAAGGAGGGGAGCACTTCAGTTAACTGGATATAGCAAATACATGAGGCTGGATAGAATACATCCCAGGGCTACACGGCTGATGACTGTGAGTCCTCTCTCTGTCTTGGAAGGTGTCTCCTTCTCAGGGCAAGAGGTAGGGGGATCCTGAGAAAGAGAAGTCTGAAGACATGCCAGAGATTTTTTTCTTGTGGAATCTTCATCCTTGAAGATTTTCAAAACTCAGATTAAAAAGTCCTGAGAAACCTGCTCTAACTTTGAAAGTAGCCTGCACTGAGCAGATGCATGGACTTGATGTTCTCTAGAAGTCTCTTCCAACCTAAGTTATTCCACAATTTTAATAAATCAAATTTAATGTACCGATACAGTCAAAAATCACAGTAAAATATAAGATTTAAATGCATCAGCTCCTCTATCCTCCTTCAAATATAGTTTTAATTGACATGTGCAATTTATATTTGTACTAGTGAATCTTAAATTTGAATAGTGAGTATACCTTTACATCCACCTGCTAAATCCAAAAGCTGTATAGAATCATTGCAGCTTTAGAAGGCAGCTAAAGACAGGTATTCCCTCAGAAGTTACCAGTTACCCCAGGGCTATAACTGTTTAATTCGTGGGAGAGTAAGGCATGGAAAGTTATTTGGCCCAGGAATTTGCTTATGAAATCTTAACTGAGCTGCTATGATTTATCTTTAAGCATCTGTATTAGGTCTGACCAAGGGTAAGTTCACAGCCTTCACAGAGCTGTGCTTTGCATTGATAGCTGGGTGGGTGTTGATAACAGAGCAGTGTTCTGGCCACTGCTAAGCAGCACTGTCCTTCTGACACCCCTTCCCTCATCAAAGGGACAGGAGTGGGCAAGATCCTGCAAGGGGACACAAGCAAGCCAGCTGACCCATATTAGCCAAAAGGATATTCCATACCCCATGACATCATCTCAGATATAAAAGCTAAGGGAGGGAGAAGGAAGGGGGAGCCTTTGTGATTGTTCCGAGTTTGCTCCCAGAGGAACTGTTGTGTGTGCTGAAGCCCTGCTTCCCAGGGGTATCCAAATATCTCTCACTGATGGAAGTAGAGACTGACTTCTCCCTTCACTTAGGTGCATGCAGAGTCTCACTTCTTTCTTTCTTTCTTTCACTATAATAAAACTGCCTCATCTCACCTGCTGGTTGTTCTCCACCTTATTCCCTCCCCTGACCCACTGGGAAAGGGAGTGAGAGAGCAACTCAGTTGCTCTCAGCATCTGCCTTGGCACCCAGCCAAGGTCAACTTACTACAGCATCAGATTGACTTTTGAGCAAATACAAATTCTAGAGCTTGCTATACATACATTGGAGCAGAACAAACATCTTCATTTTCACTCTAAAATACAAAGCAAAGTAACAACTGCTCCTTTTCTTCCCCCTGCACTAGTCTATTAAGATACAAAGGATGCATGGGCAGCCTTGCAATGCCTAGAGTGCAAAGTCTCCTAGTCAGGGAGGATGGTACTACAGTGGTAGGAATAACCCCTCCTCTGGAAAAAGGACACCTAGGTGTTTATCTTGTCACTGCAATGCCCTGAGGCTACACACCAAAAAGGTGCAGGTAAAAGTCAGCATACAGGAAATCACAGCAAATACTTTCAGGTTGGGGAATTTTAAGCCCTTTAGCAGATAGGTCCTGGCTACCTCCCCACACTTGTAACTCATCTGACAGACTGTCAGCACGCACACACACGCTATGCACTGCAGATACCACTGCTACCATCCCTGACAGTTTTCTCTTCTTTTATTTCTCCTGAGTAGAAGTCTTAGTCCTCCTTATGGGACATTTTGGATCCTACATGCCTATCTGCTCTTTCCACAGGGCTGAATCTCTGCCAGGCAGAGTGGAGATGGGCTGCAATAGCCTGCAGCACACCCACATGGAGGACAAAAATTCTTCCTCTCTCAGGAATGGTCTCCAGTGAGCACACCAAAACCAGAGCTGGAGAAGTGGAGGTGCCCCACCATCAGGAAGAGGGTTGCACCTGGTGACACCAACCTGCACCATACCCCTGGTACCTCACTGGGCAGCACTTAACCCCTCAAAGGTTTTGTTAGAGATGTGGGATGTTTCCTCGCTTCCATCTCACCCACACACCATTAACAAAGCAAGCCACAACTTGGACACTCTCAGGTTTCAGTCTGGGACAGTCTTGTGAAATATGTTTTTATTTGGCTTGTTGCAAGAGATCTTTTTGATGGGCAATGTCAAAACAATATGTGATTCAAAAGCACAGATTATTGAGGTGATAATAATGATAATAATAATATGTAAGGCAAATGCCAGGTGGTATTTCTCCTTGCTGCTCTGGAATTGTACTTAAGATTTATATGTGAAGAATGTGGATTTTAAATATTTTGATGCCTATACTTGCACTGCAGAAGCAAATCCATTAAACATGTAAAATAAAATAATAGTCCTTCCATGCATCTTTGTTACAAAGAAACTAATCATTAATAAAAATTAAAGCTTATGATTTTATGCTAGGACTTGGCAACAAAACTCTCCCAATGGCCTGCTTTATTCTACTGTGTAGGAGTCACATAGATACAAAGACATTCCGTTCAAAAATTATGAACAAGGTAAAAGAGGATGTTTTAAGTGTAAAAGTTACCACAACAAAAATTAAAAAGGAAACAATCTAGCTGTTTGCCTGCGTTTATGGTGCTGGTATCACAGATCTTTCCTGCTGTGAACTCTACCAAAAGTTGTGAATCATTACTTCAAATATCCAGGAAATTACTTATTGGTTTAAAGCTTGTTTTTTTAGAAACTGTTGGATAAATCAAATTTCAAATTTATTATTAGCTATAAATAGACAACACTATTCCCTAAATAAGTGAGGGAAAATGAAGTCTCCACTTTGTAAGGACCAGAGTCTGTACATATTATTTGGTATTACACATCAAACAAGTTTTTTATACATTTTCCACTTCATTGAAGTTGAGAATCTAGACATAAGTAGAACTCTATCACTGATGGGAGACCTACCAAGATGAACCAGATGTCTGGTATTTCACCTAGCCATTTCCCCTGCCCAGGTGAAAGTTGCCCTGAAAACCGGGAACTAGGCAAAATTTTTCCAACAGCCGCCTTTTTGTTCTATGTAATTCAAGTCCATTTAGTCACCTTTTGGGCCAACACACAAACTGAATCAGCAGCACACTACAGAATTCATGCACAGGCAGAACTGGGACATTTCACTCCTGATGGACAACTGCAAGTGACAGCAGAAAACCAGAGAAGGATGGATTATTTTTAGGAATACTTATTTCATAGATTTAGGCTATACAATTGTTTCATGTGATGAGAACAAACAGAGAAGGATGCCTGTGCCTCATTCATGCCCTTGGCAATGTTTGATAGCACAGGGGGATATAGATTTCAGAACACAAAACAACTACCCACACTTCCTTCCCCAATGAGCAGGCATTCTTATGGAAATAATAGCTTTCTCTTTAAGACAGAAATATTACCGATGTTTCATTCAATATTGAACAATAGGAAAGTTTATTGCAAGCCCCAGTCATCTGGAGTGATTTTGATGAAGGTGGGATAAAAGAAGGATAGGTTTCAGTAAGCAGGTTATAATTTTTTCAGTACCAGTTAAACAGTTATACTTCTGGTGGTGATTTTTAAGGAGGGAGGTCATCATTTGTGCAGCCAGTTTTTGAGAATACAAAATTGGGAGAGTGGTAGGGCAGTTTTAGTCTGTGAGCTGATGATACCACACTGTTAAAACTACGTCGCTTCATTGCATTGCTGTAATCTTTGATCAGTTTAGTGTGTTCATACCAATAGGTGACCCAAAGGTACACACAGAGAAAGGGTATTTTTGATGCCTATTAAGGTGGAAAGACAGAGGTAAAACAAATTTGCATATTTCTCTGCAGCTGATGCTCCTCCAGTGCAGTGGGAGGAGTCAGGGGAGCCTGGGGACTCCCCAGGAGTGTTAGGAAGCTGGCAGTCATAAAATCCCTGATACACTCTTGGGGATGGCCTTAAATTGAACACTGGAGATGACAGTGCTGTCTCACCTCTTGAGAGACAGGCAAGAGAGGCACAGCTTATCTGCAATATGGGAGATTGAGCTGCAAGTCTAGTATGTGACAAATGGAGATGAGAGAATCTTATCTTTTAAATGACTGCCATGAGCAGTTATTGTGAGATAACATATATCTTCTCTGATGAAGATTTTCTTAATTTTGCACAGTTAGAAAAATGCTACTAATGTTACTTAGACCACAGAGTTCTAAAATTTAGCTGTCAGAGCTCTTTCTGTCAGTGAAAAAAAAAAAAAAAAAAAAAGAAAGAAGATAAATTCCTGCCTCTTTGGTAACACCCGTTTAAGTATTTTGTACAAAGCAGAATTACTTTCATAAAAAATGTCCCCAGTTTTAGAACACTGCAGTGGGGGAAGAACTCTGAAATTAATCAGGGGAATATTTGCATCTGTGCCAACTACATCCCTGGACAACATTGTAAATACTCTCCTATAAAAAAATTATTAACAATTAACACTTTTCTTCAGCTCTCTATATTTTGGGATTTTTTTAAGGCTTGCAAGGGGAAATGAGGCTGTAAAAAGTTAAATAGCTCTCTGACCAGAACAAATTTTTTACTGTTTTTTTATGATACTTCTAAAGTTTTCATTTACCATCAGAGAAATAAGCACAAGAACTGGTAGAAGGGTAAATGAGCATTGTTTTCTTGGTAAATGTATATGTGGAATGACCTTTTATGTGTCCATTTTCTTAACTACAAGCTAAAGTAAATGTAGTTTTAGAGGTTTTTCTTTTTCTTTCTGTCTTGACTATCCAGTGGAAAATAGATTGTTTTTCGCTTGTTTGTTTTTAATTCTTTACTTCATGTTGCTTTCAAGGAAATGTCACCTCTCAAGAACAAAAGGTTAAGTCACGCAATGCTGAACTATATAATCAGTCTGCCTGACAAGCCTAGGCTGCTGAAAATATTACAGAATGAGCACCCGACTAGTAGACAAGCCATCTCCACTGACATAATTTCCTTTTTCAGTGTTTTAATTATTCTCATGGGTCATCCCATCTTCAGACACATCAGATTTGATGTTACCTCATGACTGGTAAACACCAGCAATTAATTTTTTTCAAGCCAGAATCTAGAATTAGTAATGAAATTTCCTGAGTCTGTCCCAGTTGCACTGGTGTGATGAAAGACCAGAGAGATCTGTCACTCAGCATTTGCATTGCTTATTCTAGCCAAAATGCTATTTAGAAAGCTACCAAAAATGTTTTGACACAGACAAGATTCCAAAGTATAAGTAGCCTGTTTATTTACACAAATGTTCTGTACAACTAATGCAATATCCTACTAATGTCAGACTGCCTCAGATTGATGAGTTTTTGTTATTCAAACATGAAAAAAGCCATGAGGTAACTTCAGCTAGTATGCTGTTTGGAGTGCTTGGATAAAGTGGCAATTCATTTTGTGTCTCTCATTTAAACACCATGAGAAGATATTTTGATCTGTGAACTAGAACAGAAATATTATTGTTATATGACATTGTGTGGAAATTCATATCTATGCAAATGAGGGGGGAAAACTGTTAAATAAGATAAACTACTACTTCAGTACCTGTGGGCTCTTTCTTTTGACTCATCTTCAGGAAAGGATGCTCCTTTAAATTCCATACAGATTTTTGCAGCAGATAAGTAAATCCTTTCTACTTTTCAAAGGTGACCTATTTGTTGTCCATATTTTTTCATATTTAAAATAATGAGACCAGGAAGAATAGCAAAATTAAGTACATGATCATAGAAGGCAATATTTACACTGTGTTACTGATGAAAATATGTTTGAAGACCTTCTTTGTATTCACTTGCTTAAACAAATAATTAATTCATGCTGAAGCCTCTTCAAATGCATGGATATGACATGGTCTACTCCTGATCACAAAGAAAATAACATGAATGCTGGTCCACTCTTCAGTGCTGGCTGCCTCACTGATGTGTACTGTGTACTTGTCATTCTTTGTAAATATGAATTTGAACAATTGGAAATGGGAAACAGACACTTGGCACTCTTTGCTGGAAATCAGGTTTAAAAACATGGAAAACTGAAAGTCTGAATGTGATTACAGATTTAACTACAAGCATCAGGGGTGAAAAAACATAATAAACCTTTGAGGTATTGGCAGAATAAAGTCAGAACAATGTAAGAGTCACCAAAATTTACATATAATTTGAGGAAACAGAACAAAATAACATTAATTGGTTTCAGAATAATAAAATAAATACTCCAGGGGTCATGTGTGTTTTCTCTTTGACTTGGCACACAGATGCCTATTATAGTTCACTATTTTGTTGTGATTAATACCCATTCTCAAGTCAAGCCCTGATTCACCAGTATGTCCACACACATTGAACTGCAAAATAGATACTTTATTATTTTGTTGGATTTCAGCATAGACATAATCTCTACTAAACCTATTATTAAATTATAAAGATTTAAATTAGTGAATCGAATAATATTTGCTATATACACATTTGGGTCATATCTTCAAAACCAATGAGTATTTCAGCTGAGAAATTTAACACAAAAGTACATAATACAAAGGGTAAACAATGTCCCTGTTTGCTACCATTGGATATGCGTTGATAGCTATGATGCTGTCATCATCTCCCATGCAGTTTATGTGTGTGGCATTCCCTGCACCACACTGTGCATCCCAGCCTGTCCGGCTGTAGCCCTGAGCATGGTTTATTACACCTGTGACATTTTTGGAGCCTTTCTCCTTGCTGAGAAAGAGAAATATCAGATTGAACACCAGAAGATTACAACTAATTGTCTACCTGTTGGCTTGGTCAGTATCTTTACATTTTAGTGCCTCAGGGCAAAATTCATCCTTCAGGCACTGCTTTGAGGAAGGAATGAAGAAAAGTCACTAAGGCAGAAGCAGTCTCTTGAGGATACCCCACAACTCTGGAACTGCACCAACAGCAAGACTTCTGCTGATATAGTTACACTGGAACAGGTGGGTTTGGAATAAGAGTATAGGCTTTGACAAGGGTATAAAGGAAAACGGGAATATATACTGTATGTTCCCACACATGTGTTTATAGTGTTTACTCCAAAGTATTTTACTAAAGTAAAAAACGAGGGCCAAGAAGTTTTAATTAACTTATTTATCATTTTTAGACTAATGCTAGTTATATTGAATAATATAACTAATGCAAATGAGATGGTAATTTGGCCCTACTCTGAAGAGTTACAACAAGACAGGAAATGCAGAACAGAAAATAAAACCTGCAGCATCAGTATTGGGATCTGAGAAAAAATGCTTTTTCCCTGCTGTTTTGCCCGACACCAAAAGCACAAAAAAGGAAAGAAAAACAACCCCAAAACTGAAAAGACAAAATAATTCAATGGTCAAACTTTGGTCTATCAGGTGATGCAAAAAAGTCCTTACCAAAAAGAAATAGAGCACAAAAATTAATTTAAATGATTCAAAATAACTCCATATTTTTTTCACAGTATAAATACTTTACTGTTGACATTTCTTACAGTAACAGCTAGTAATAGTAAACATTTGTTCTTTGAGTTTTCACAGGACATTTTGAATTTACTATGGGGAAGGATACTACAAAAGATTAGTGGTGGGTTTTTTTTCAAAGACAGGTGATTAGGTAAATCAGAGGAGCACATAAAATGCAAACACACAACCTAAAACATCAGAATTTTTCATGCTTTTCGATATTTCATGTGTTTTTTCCAAACATAATTGCCTTATATATTTCCATATACACCTTTATATTTAACACAGTATCCTAGATATTTTATTCAATAAACCCTAAAAATAGTAATATAAATAGACAAAACAGCAACTCCTTCATCTTCCCACATTCTTTAACTGATTAGACAACATAGCTTTCACAGGAGCAAATACTATAATTAAGTCTATCAATTTCATTACAACTTCACTGTTTTCACCTGTTCATCCTCCTTCTCCAGAATTATCCTTCTGTACCTCGATTCATCAAAAATAGCATCTGGAATGTATCACTGTAATTTGTGGCTTATTGTGAATGCTGTTTTTAGAAAGTCCAATAAAAACATGTTCATCCCTGTGAACTGGGTGTACAGGACAAAAAAAAGACCAAAGAGGAGCCCACATGCAGCCTTGGGGATGGTCTGCCTTGGGAAGGCTGCTGCAGTTCCTGCTCCTCATCATCCACAGTGTCCTTGTTGCAGAAGTCACATCTGCATGGGAGGTAGCTCAACTATCAGAGCATGCAGCAGCTGCTGCAGAGCAGGCTCTGTTTGCAGCACAGAGAGCTGGGAGGTGACTGAAAGCCATGAGATGATGCCAGCAGAAGAGGCTGTCCACTCTGCCCGCTGCTGAGGCACCTTCTCATATGCTCATTTGGCTGCTTATCTTGCCCAATGCCAAGCCCATTCAGTTCACTGAGCTGGCAGGAAACAAATAGAGAAACAAATGAATTTTAAAAGAGTTAATTTCTGCTGGCATATTGAGCTAGATTCTGGCTTTGGAGAGAGAGCAGAACTGCACAACCAGGGATGATGGGGACATGAGGCAGAGCAGAACGGCCTCATCTTATGCTAGCAGAGAGAGGAAATCAGTGCACTCTTCTGAGCTCACTCCGAGTTAACCAACCACTGATTTCAACAATAAACAGTTTTCTTAGAAGCTTAAAAGCTAAACCAAGCCCTTTAGAGAGGACAGGTGCAAAACTGAGGGGTCAATAATCTCAATGGGAGGTAAGGACAACAGGCAGGCAGAAGCAGACCAGGGCAGGGACCCCCTAAGAGAGCTCAAACTTAAAGCATAAAAATGTAACAGGAAGGGTTAATAGCTGCTTTGTGAGAATTGGAGACTAGAGTTAGGAAAATTTTCAGCTGATACTTTTTACTCAGTGCCACTAAGCAGCAACTGGATATGATGGCATCAAACACTCCTAAGACAAACCCACGTTAGAGTCCTCACACAATCAGCTACACTTTGATGGCTATGAAAGTATTTTCTCAAACCGGTATATAACCAGTAACAATGGTTTTTCAAAAATTTTAACCTAAAAATCAAGTTTCCAGTGAATTACCTTCACCCAGTATTAAGACCGTCTATTCTCCTTAAAATATACCTGAATTTTTTTTTCAGTCCCCCAGGACAGTGAAACTACTCTACATGAATGATTCCTTCATATGAAATTTTTTTTTACGCTTTATAAGCATAAATGGCATGTCTGACAAAGAGCATGTCCCTCGTGAGACTGCCAAAGGAATTCATATGTAGTTTATGAAATGAGGGTGATGTTATAAAACTGCCATGCCACTGAAAGCTTTTATGTATGTGAAGTCTGTTATTTGTGGTAGTGTTTCTGTCATTTAGCTCCCTGTTCAGAGACAGTGAGCAAACTGTTACATGGAGAAGACATACCCAATAGGCAAGACAGCCAAGAAACACTGGACAGGGTAAGGACTAAGCATGACTTGTTAAAGCAGTTTCCTGCTTTTTAATTTAGAGAAACTTCTGTGGCAGAGAAATTTCCCTAGATGGCTTCCAGATTTTGATTGGTGGCCATTTAAATAAAAATAACCAAGACAGTGCTGGCAACAAGGATCACCACTACATGCCTTTGCTCCCAGAGGAGGGCCCTGAACAGACAGCAAAATCTCCTTATCTTCTCCTGGAGAGTGGCCGAATTTCAAAAGAAATACAGTTTAGAGTTTTTCCTTTCTAAAATGATACATAAAAGTTACAAGATTTATTATGAGTCATGTTTATCCCTCCAAGGGCTGAAAATTAGAATTCTTCAGCTGCCAGGGACAGAAGCAACCTCAAACTAAGCTGGGGCTTAGCTATACCCTGTGACTTCAGCTCCCAACAGAGTCACCTGACTTAAAATTCTTTTGGGTCTGGACCCAAGAGTCTTCACTGCATTTCCCTGGCTTCACTTACCTAACATCTTTCCTAAGTCAGCTGCTCCAAAGTTGGTCTTTCTTGTACTACAAGAAGAATGTTCTTTGTACTACACACAAAAATCATTCTTCTTTAGGCAGTTTGTTCTTGAATTTAATGTTAGATGTTGCAGTATATGGAATCATTTGCAGATAAATTCACATTATCTTATGAAATTCTGGCATTGGAATAACATTCTCTTTGTACTTTGGCCTCAAGAAGTGTTATTTTTCACTAAGTTAAGTATAATCATGTTAAAATAAATATACTTTCTCTCTTGATCTGTCATTATAGATTATCATTATGGCCTTGCACTAATGTGCTATTTTCCTCATGTTCAGGAATTTACAGGATTCCCTCATGCTTTGAAACAAGCCATTACATATACAAGAAAAGCACTGTACTTAGTCTAATCATGTATTGTTTTGCCACTGTTTTTTCCTGGGGCTGCTTTTTTTTCTGGAACCTTACAATATACTTACAAAAATCTAATGTACCTGGTGCATATTTCTTTAAAAAATTCTGTGTAAAATGGCAGTGGACAGCAATAACACATGGTTAAAATTAGTCAGCATAGAATTATAAAATATTCTGTACTAGAAGTGACCCACCAGAGACACTTTTACTTTTATTTATTTTTTTTTAATTAGTCAGATAGTTGTCTGGAAGAGGAAATGAGGAACAATTCTTTGTGGTTCAGATCCAGTCTGATCCAAAGCACAGCTGGCAGCTGCACTACTAATGTGTGTTATCCAGAGAGAACTCTGCATTTCTTTCTTTCTTTTTTTCTTCAAAAATTCACTGAAACTACTACAGACATTCTGATCCCTTGCTCCAGATAGGGGAACACAGAGGAACACATGATGGCTCACTTGCTAATGATGTGTTTGTATTTCTGTCCAACAAATGTGGCCTAAGTACTCACTTGAAGGGACTGGAAAGTGCTCCAAAATTCCCCAGTTCAGATGTGCCCAAAGAAGGTCTCTTGGCTATATTTACTTTTAGCAGCCTTTGCAGTCCCTACTAACACACACCTCACACAGATTTCAAGGGAAGATTTCATGAATCCATACTGGCACTTTCAACACGGACACTTTCAACACTGACACTTTGAATACATTGACCTTTTGCTTTTATAAGTGTAGCATCTTTAGCCCTTCCATTCCTGCATATTGGCTGGAAATAAGTACTTTGGTTACTTCTTTTTGATAGTGACTTCTGCATGAACTCAACAGGGTAAGTTTCTCATGAAAGCCATGTGGAAAGCTGCTGAGATAAAACTGAGAAGAAACGAATGGGGTGGCTAAGAGGCTATTGTACAACAGCATTTGCAAATGCCATCAAGGAGCCTGGAGGAGATAACTGGTCTAGGCAAGTAATGGGAATAAATTGTGCTGCAAAGTAAAAAACAAAGCTGATATGCAAGACAGAGGGAGAGAAGCCACTGGGGAGGTGCTCATAATCCAAGTTTCTAACTCTTGCTCCAAACTAGTCCAAGCGCCACCACTCTGACAGTACTTTGGAGGAGAACAGCAGCAGACAGTCTGCCTCTTCTCTCCTGGAGCAGCATGGGCAATCCTTGACTTTCATAGCAAGCAACACTGGGCAAGGTGCTGGGAGGGCACCATGCTCTGTCAGAGCCAGCAAGAGTGCCTCGGTTCTGGGTGGTCTGCCCACAGAGACTGTGAAACAGGCGGTGGTTGCAGGAGGGTGAGCAGATTGAGCAACAAATCAAGATCTGAGGATAGACACGGTGTGTGTGGACAGGGCAGGGGTTAGCAATAGCTAATTCTGGAGCCAACTAGGAGACTACAGTCCCCAAAAGGGTGCTGGCTTTGCTATATAAGCACAGCCCCAAGTCCTGATACTGGGTTTTGTCTTTCCTTAGTCTGATGTCTTAAAAGTAAAGATGAAAGGATGCGACAGGGATAGCATCTGCTGCCCTCAAAAAACCACTACCAAGAGCTGAGACAGATGGAGGTGTCTCCCAGCCTGTAATGCTTGAATCAGCAGCTTTTATACAATGTAGCTTTGACGTTGCTCAAGCTTCAGTAGCTTGTTTATGACTGCTGCAACTTTAATAAGTGCTTAACTTGTGGTGGAAATACCCAGCTGCCGGTGATGGGCACAGAGGTAACCACAATTTGCTCTAACACAAATGGCAGAAATAGTGGGATATACAACTCTTCCAAAAGGTTGCTATCATTGAGCCTTGCAGTATTCAGCATGAAACAGAAAGTCTTGGGAGGTGAGATCTAGCTAGAATTACCTACAGGGACTATTGATGAACCTGCTAAAGCAAAATAAATGGCAGGGAGATAAAAGATCTGCTGGAAAACAGAAGAGAGAAATACTCAGAAGCTGATTAATACTCTACTGGCTACCACACAGATTAGGAACAAATCTTCAGAATTTTCAGTTTTGATCAAGAAAAAGGTTGACATTTTCATTATCTGTGACACAGGTATGCCAAATGGTTTTCAAAAAAATATTACTGTCATGTTTTCTTATATCTACCACACTGCAGCTTATATTGGTCTGTACTGGCATACTTCTAGATATAAGTACAATGAGGGTTTGTCCATTACTAGGATAGACTGCCTTGAGTTTCTTTTCTGGGTAGGTCTACTATCCTGCAATACCTTCAAAATATATGAGGAACTGCTCATACTTCCTGTTTCTAAAAAAAAAGGATTGGGTGAGGGACAGGGAAAGGCTGGGGGGGAAGCCTTAGGGGGATGAAGCAAGAGCTCTGACTCAAAACCTAGATTCAGTTTGTTTCCAAGGTAGATTAAAGGAAGTACAGCACAGGTGTTTCAAAGGTAGTAGCAATCATTCTCTAAAATTCTCCAGAGGTCTATCTTCTAAGAAAGAAACCTGCATTGATAATAGGAAGAGAAAACTAGTTTTGAAAGCAATCACTGTCTTGGGATTAGGGGAATTTGATAAGAAAGATATCTTTGTGAGTCAAAGGACTTAGTGCAGGATAGCCAGCAATGAGGAAGACGAAGCTTTCCATTGAATTTAAACTGTTCATCTTGGGTTTTGTGCCTTTAATCAAGCTGCATGTGGTATTGCATATAAGGAATGTAAGATAAATCAGACATGACATTTACTGTGCTTTCATGCAACTTCCTATTACTTTTATTTAGGTTACTTGCTGTAATGATGGCTTTGTATAGACATTTCATCCTAGACAAGAGACACTTATGATTTGTAATGAGCAACAACAAAAGGTAACAGAATTTAGAACTGACAGCTGGCTCAGAGTCATAAAGGGTTTGCAGACTTTGCCCTTTTGTGCCCCTCCACTAATACCGAAGTGGGATGCAGGTGATTGTTAGCTTGAAGAAGTGGTGAGGAGCACAAGCAAGATAAAAACTGGCTATTTATCCAGTAGCCTTCTTTCCAAACTTAAAACCTAAACACTGTCTGCCTTTGCCTTCAATCCAAGAAACCCAGAAACCCTCTGTCCGGTGCCTTCAAGCCAAGGCAGGGCACGAGTGAGACATACAATTCTGGTGGCAGAAAAAGTAATTTTTTGTACAAGAACCATAGGTGTGAGAGATATCTGGTGCACAGTTGAATTCCAAACCAGCACTGGAAGCATGGGGAGAGGATGGTATGAGCTGTCCTAGTGAGTAGATCATGGCTTGGTCACCTCTGATCTAGGAGAATTCCTTGCCTGCATTAAAGCACAAAAATGCTTGAGTGATTTAACAGGTCAAGAATGTTGACTCATCACTGCAAAGATTATATTTGCACATAAATACCTGCATTCATACAAAAAGCTCATGGTTCTTTGTAAGAGTGGCACAGATTTTTCTGTTGCTTAAGTTATTGCCAATATGAATATGTTTGCCTCCTATATGCACCTTTGGTTTTCTTCCAGAGGCTGAAGGGAAATCATTAATAAAACTGGAGCCTAAAACTTCTTAATGTGCAGGTGTTAAATTGTTTGCATTTAAATAAATATGGAAAATTGATATCTCTAGTAATTTTTATTTGGTGTTCCTCATTGTCCATGTAAAAATTTTCAATGAGACATTCAATAAGACAACAGAAAACATAGTATATCACTTTCAACTCTGTTTTTAAATTTTATTTTCCCTAATTTCTTCTTGAGGATCCAGATCATTAAATCAGGAGACTGCAAAATAAACTTCCTTTACAAAAAACTGTTCATATACGAAATTGCAAAGAAATTTCAAGCAAATGAAATTTAAAGGCTCAAAAGTCAAGTAAAATCCAAGCAGCAAAAGTATTTTAATAGGAAAAAACCAACATAATTTTTAAACAATCCTATGATTTTTTGAGGCTGACTCATGATTCTGTAATGTTTAAAGTTGGCAGTACTGATACCCTGTGATTTAGATGAGTAATCACAGACTAAAAAGCCAATAATCAAAGTAAGCAGTTTGTGAAGTACCCACAGACTAGAAAATATGTATCTCAACTACTCAGCAAAGGCTTATGTATAAATTGACAACAAAGAGAATCAGTTTACATAACTGTTTCACAAAGAGAGAAAAGAGCTAATCAGTTAATCAGTTATTTTATTTGTATCACATAATGCTACCAGCTGCAGTACTGAGTGTGAAGAGGGAAGAGGATGAAATGAAGAGAATAACAGGGTAGTGCTTCAGCACTGCATTCACAGGGGAGTGTGGATGGAATTCAGCAAGCAAAATGCAAGAATAAACACTGTCTGAAGTAAAACTGCAACTACACTGCTCACCAGATGAAAACATACCTGGGGAAAGGAGGGAGGCAAGCATGAAAGGAAGTCAGGAGAGAAGTGATCTTCTGGCAATAAAGAGTTAAATCTGGATCCAAAATGCAGTATATGGAAGACGACTATGGGGAAGACTAAAGAGAATGAAAGCAGCAGAAGAAATATCATTTGCAGACAGGTGGAGACAACAGGGGTGACTACTGGTTTCTTGGCAGGTTTTCTGATTAGATCAATTTTTCGTGCACAGTAGTTCTCAGCTGGGCTCTTTCCAATCTTTTATCTTATCTGATGATAAGCAGACAGCAGAAGGAGGTATACGTCGCACGTGCTTGGCACCAGTTATATTTCCTAACAAGAAGATGGATTTTTTTCTGAAATTCTGCTCATAGGAAAGTGATGTTGGCAGAAGCTAAAGCATCCACAAGTCTTGAAGCTGCTCAATCAGCCTAGTTCCCTTACAGTAAAAGTGACAAGGAAGGATGATTTCTAATTTTCAGAAGTTAAAGAGGGACTGAAGAAATATGGCTAATATGGTGGAACTTAATTTATTGACTTGAAAAGGCAGAAAACAAAAACATTTTGAAAAGAAACACTACAGGTTTCTTTGAATCAGTATTTTTGTTGCTACTTCATTGCAAAATATTAAGAATGTGAAGCACTGGCCCACAAATTTGTATCCTCTTTATATAAAATTTATGTCTTCTTTATATAAAATTTATGTTCTCTTTATCTAAAATTCAATAGAGCTGTTAGTAGTTTCAGAAAATTTGCCCACAAAGGCATATTTAATTACAAGTCTACCAAATGGGAGTTTCGCTTTCTTTTGAAGAACCTGTTTTAGGCAGGGTATTACATTAGTAGGATCTCTAATCTGGACCTGCATGGAAGCTCATATATCCCTGGGAAAAGATGGCACGCACTGAAAATGAAGTAAGCAAACCTAAGAAATTGGAGTGAATGGAGAAAAACAATCCATCTGTATTTGGGCTTCCTATAGCAGCTGTCACTGATTAACAATCATTGTAACATCTAAGGTGCTGCAAAATTGGAGTGGCTCCCAAAATTCAAAGGAAGATTGCAGACTAAACAGGAAAGACAGGGGACATATTTCACAGCTGTCATCCAGATAGGGAAGATATTCCATTCGTTACTCCAGATGGAGAGCAGCTTACATTTGGATGCAGGGAGTGAGGGGGTGAATGAAATGCAAGGATTCATTCATGAGCTGCATGTATAATGCAGCTCTTTTGAACACACTGCAGTAATGTACTGGGAAAGGCAGGAGGGCATCATCAAAGTTGATCCCCTCATGCAGGAAATGTAGGGGTCACTGAAGGGAGCACTGTTGCAGGATACATGCCTCACATTCAGAGTGTGTCTGTTTTGCTTTTACATTTATTTTTAATAAATGCCTTAACATTAGCTGTGGCACTCTAACTGTATGGGACCCTTTTCTGGTGACAACTTTCTGCCTCTGCTGACATACTTTCTTAATTAACAGTAAGTGAGATTTAGTCAATAATATAAATATTTTTATAGAAAAGCATGCAAGCACACAAAGGAAAAAATATTTACATAAATATATTGGTGAGGGTGACAGAAATGTTAGTGACAAAAAGTCTTAAAAGTGCTCCATGCAAAAAAATTGGAGAACTGTATGTGAGGGGTCTCAGACAGAACATCATCAGCCAGTCAAGGGAGGGAATTGTCCCACTCTGCTCTGCACTGGGTCTGTCTCACCTTGAAAATTGTGTGCAGCTTTGGGGGCCACAATAGAAGAAAGATACTGAGTTAAAGGAGAGCCACAAGGAAGGGGAAGGTTTTGAGGGGAAGCCTTTTGAGGAGCTGTGGAGGGCACTTGTTCTGTTCAGCCTGGAGGAGACTGAGGGCAGACCTCACTGCAGTTACAGCTTCTTGTGAGGAAAGAGGGAAGAGGAGGGGCAGGCACTGATCTCTGCTCTGTGGTGACAGTGACAGGAAATAGCATGAAGCTGTTTTAGGGCAGGTTTAGGCTGAATTTCAGGGGAAAGTTTCATACCCAGAGGGTGTTTGGGCACTGGAACAGGCTCCCCAGGGAACTGGTCACAGCACCAAGCCTGACAGAGCTCAAGAAGCATTTGGACAAGATTCAGGCACATGGTGTGACTCTTTGGGGGTCCTGTGCAGGGCTTGGATTTAGGCTCAAATATCCTGATGAGTCCCTTCAAACTCAGCATATTCCATGGTTCTTGATTCTAACAAAGGTACATGAAGTGGACAAAAGTTGCTATAAAAGTTCATAAAGAGCAACTCACCATGCAATATACCAACAATAAACTGACACAAGAACCCTGTGTATTTTCATGGTGTGTTTTTAATATCCAGAGCATTTCAATGCATTTATTTAACAAAAAAAAAATCATAATATTCATAGAAAACATATAAAAATTAAAGTGAAATAAATCTTCGTTATTATGCCTGCATATATAGACTTTGTAGAGCACATCCTGTACATTCCATGTGTTCTTACTATTCCATATAATATGTGTTTACAAGACATGATATTGTTCCACCCAGCTCACCTCTCCCTAGATGCTTGTAAACTAACATTCTGATCTAACAATAGACATTAAATATGACAGTTTGGAGATCGGCCTTGGGGAACTCAAACACTTCTATTTTATTTCATGAATACTTTGCAAGCTCATATGCTTGTTTATGGTTTTTATTGCAACCTTGAATTGTTTGTCTTGCTTCAAGGAAAGGAGATACTGATATATGATGGGAAGTTTGCCTGTGCTTCTCTCTTCTATTTTCCCAAAGAATAAGATCTGATTCATGTTCTAGCTTTGCCAGAACCCTGCCTGTCCCTGACTGAAACTGTCACAGCCTCTGCAGAATGAAATGGCAGCATGGGGGAAATACAAAGGGATTGTGCACAAGTTGTTATGAGACAGAGTCTCGACACAGCTCTGGAAGGAAAAAGGATGAGCACCCCTGAGCTCAGCCCTCCAGAGAGACCTCAGCCTTGGCCTCCATATCCACAGGAGGCTTCAGGTGGTGCTAAGTGTCAGGCCAGAACAACCAAGGGCTTAGATATAAGTCAAGGGTGCTCAAAGTTAGATAACTTATAAAATAAAGGACCCATAAAATCAGGCCTTGTTCTGCTAAATTAATAGCTAGCTTGTCACTTCTATGTGCAGCTAAAGTAGCTTGCAAGTTCTCATGTGAAAACAGTCTTGGGAATGAGAGTTTGTTAACGCAACAAATTATTCCTGGGTGAAAAACAACTGCACTGCAATAAACAAGAAATCTGTCTCATGGGAATCAGGGAAGAAAATATGTAAACTAACCAAAAATAGAGAGATTTGATGGACAAGCAAAATACCTTTTACTAACCAATGAGTGAAGTGTACGCCTTTGGTGAAAGGAATGTATAAAAGGGAAAATGTGGCTGAAACAGAAACTTTTTTCTGCCTTGAAACTTCTGGTTGTAACTGTGTTGTGACCGCCTCTACAGCAACAGAGAAACTGCAGTCCAACAACAGTCCTGATGCAGTGAACTCCGGAGTCATCTTGCAGAGAGGAGGCTCCCAGTAGAGCACTGAAACTCCTTTATCTCAGGCAACTGCTCTGTTCTTATGATCATTAGCTCATTGCAGCTGTGTATCTCTAGCTGAACAATTTATTTCTTCGGTTAAAAACTGTAAAACATGGATGCATAATAACAACAAAATCCAAAAATTGGCAGTGCTTTATACATGAACATGAATTCTTGAATTTCAGCCTGCGTGACACCCAATAACAAGCTGCCTCATATCCAGCAGCATGTCTGCCTCATTTCACTCTCTATGCTCACATCTCTGCCTGCTCTGCAGCCTCTCAGAGACTTCAGATGACCACTGAAGTCTCCATAAGTAGAATCATTTGCGGAAGACCTGTTAGCCTCCAACAGATCTGTGATTTTTGCTAAAGAAAGGGAAAAGAGGCAGCCATCTCACAGCAGTGTGAGCACTTTTGATCTCTGGGACTGCCAGGATATAACCCACAACTTCCCCACTGATGATGATGCTGTTAGATCCCTGATGCACAACAGACTGTTTAGAAGCAAATGACTGTGGCCCCAAGGAAAATCTGAAAGCAGATAACCAGCGTGGCTGCAGTGCAGCAGCTCTGGGCCCAGGACTGCAATGGTGAGTTCGTCAGACAGCAGCAGTGAGCCTGGGGATGAGAGGGGGCTGTGGGAAGGAGGTTGTTGGTCAGACTGCAGGGACCCCCAGTGCCACAAAGAGCTGCCAGAGAGGCTGGGAGTACCAAAAAGCCAAACCACCACAGCCACGAAAGTGCTCTACATAGAGTGGATGGGATTCACATGACTCATGTTCATGCTCTCCATAGGCAACAGAGAGAAGGAGGCACCCTGAGAGAGAACATCCAGATGGGTTTCTATGGCAGACAGATGAGCCATCTCTGAAAGCCTGTTCTCTTCATTGACTGCAAAGGCTAAATACACAGGATCCACAGCAGTGTACTCTGTGGCTCAAAAAACCTGAAAATTATTGCACTATGGTTAGCTTGACTCTATTTTCCAAATATACACCTTATCTAGGACTTATATATATTCTGAATTTTGAAAACAAATTGTTTATTTCTGCTGGTTTAAATACTACAGTTGCTCACCAGTCAGTTTTGCATTTTGCTTTTTTTATATTACACGATAATAGGCATGAAAGATTTTTATTATAATATTTATAAGTATATTTACACACACTTATCTAGCATACACATAAACATGTGAATGCAGATTTTAAAAAAATTTTGTTCTCAGCCTTCACTGTCAAGTATCATTGCTGTTTTAAAAAGCATTCATATGAATATTTACATTTGAAAGTGTGCTACTAGAGATTTACAGTATGCTTTCATATGCTGCATCTCAAATGCCTATAATGGTATACATCTTGTTTTAGTCAGTAGACTTGAGACTGTTCCATATTGTGCTGTGTTATTCTGAAACATTTGAAAGATAAATCAATTACCAGTGATTTCAAGGGGCTTTGGACTGGACTTCCTATTATTCGGACAAGTGGCCCAGTTTTCTTCTATTTTAAAATTTTCCTCTAAGTTGGAAGGCACAGTAATAGCACTGTCTCTCTGAGAAATGCCATACACCTTGCATGAAAAGACATGTTTGGAGAGATAAAACACACATTTGGAAAGAAAACCCTGTAATTGCTGTAAAAGTCAGAGGTACTGAGAGGTTAGAAGCAAAGAGTAGCAAATGTGGTGGCTGACCTCAGGCTTATTATCTGCTTCATCCTGCTGTATCATCCACTTCTACATAGGCTGATGTTCATATTTCAAGCTCCACATAGAGAGCTGAGGATAAATCCCCAAGTCCCTCACCAAAACTGATGTTAATTTAACTTAATTTTCAGCCATAAGTTCTTGATGTCTTTTTGTCTGCAAGGTAGGAAAGCATGCTCCTGTCAGATCCTTTTACTCAGCTCTAGATTTAGTGGTCTGGGGACCTCCCCACCTTCCCTTCCACAGGAATAGACATCCCTGCTGTCATGCCCTTCACAGAGCTCTGTGCCTCTGCTGCTGTGGGTTGCCCCCCAGCGCCTCTGTGTCTGCTGGGAATGCCACTAGCACCCTGCAGCACTTGGTCTGCCATCCTGCCATCAGGGACAAAGCTTCATCTCCGCTTCTGCATCATACTCCTTGCCCATATGCCTTCAATCTTCATTCTCAAGTCATTTTATTGCCCTTGAATTTACAAAGCAAAATAATGAATAGAAACTATTTAGAGAAGAATCGACATAATTTTGTAGCATCTATGTGTCTTCCGCACGCTTTACCAGCCACGTGTTCATTTAGACCACTGCCAAAGTACTGAGCAGCTTTCAGTCAATAACCCGTCTCTGCAGAGCCCCCCCAGGAAAAGACATAGTCAAACCTGAAAATGAGACAGTTGTTTATTTCTCCTAACACAGTTGTAGGTTTTAATCAAAATACCCTGCGATACCAAGCCAAATACTTCAGAGAAATGAAATTGCTTCTGTATCCACACAGTTGTTTCCATCAACCAATCTATAGTCCTGTCAAAGAAACATAACGGACTTATTTGACAAGCCTCCCCTGCTGTCAAATTATATTGACTGGCATTATTTATGTTTGTTAACCTAACCTTTCTGCTGAGTCTTCCAAGGTAACTGTTCCAGTACTACAGTGAAATCCAGACTGATGTAAGAGGCGTGTGTGTAGGTGTTCTAGGTCCCATTTTCTACCCTTGACATTTGAACTATATTACAGCAGTCTTCTTAGTTCTCCAGGATTCAAACTAGTGGTTCAGAAGCTGCCTCAGCTACTTCCTCCATAACTTTTTTGGGGGGATTACTCAGAACTGACGACCTGGAAAAGCTTGGAAGACTTCCATCACCCAAGGCAGGCTCACAGCTTTCACAGAGAGCTGCCTGCCTTTTGCCAAGACAACAAGCAGTGCTCAGCCATCTCACAAAAAGGGAGAGCTGGACTGGAGAAACATGGAGTGCCCTGAAGAGTCAAGGTTGCTGCTCCTGTGCACATCTCCTCAACAGGGAATGAACACCTTTATTACCATTTTGCCATTTTCCTCTGAATACAATCATAATTAGTGTCATTATTATGCAAAGAGATCCAAGAAATTGCACACTTCCAGATGTGTTTCTCAAGGTGAAGTGCTGATGGTAATACAATTGCTACTACACCTCCTAAATAACCATAAATTCAATGGGAGAAAATGAGGACCTAACTTGCTCTGGTAGGAGAAAACGAGGAGAAAGAACTCAGATTGTATCATAAGGACAGGGAGGAAATCAAAGGATAATGATTTATCTTTTGTGTTTTAAATGCAGTATTTTGTCTGTCAGATTCATTCATCTGATACAAAGAAGAGTAATAGCATACACTTCCAAGATAAAATCAATTATGTATTATCTTAGAGTTGTACAATCTCATTCTCCACAGAGGCCTTAATGTGACTTACATATAGCATAATTGTTATTCCAGATCTCTGAACAAAGCTGCATTTTACAGACAGTTCACTGTATAAATTCCAATTTATGTTTTTTCCTGCATTCTCAGAGAGTATAAAAGTGTAAAGACCATCTCTGCTTGAAGTAGAATATGAATTTTGAAATATAATTAAAATAAAGGAGAAAATTAAGACTTGTTTGATTTAATTCATTACCTCAGAGAACTTTGGCTTGCAATACCCTCCTATATTTTATGCCAGTTTTTTAAATAAGTGAAAAAGGCTTTGTTCCTCAAAAACTCCCAAACTGTGGCCAAGTTAGACACATTTTAATTACTTTCTTAATTTATCTCCATTATGAAATAAAATAAGTAAATAACTCTTGTTTCTGTATTCCATTAAAGTGTTTCTGTAAAGTTAAAGACTGTTTGTTAATATGGCATTCCAAATTTCAAGTAATCTATTTTTGTAAAAGCTAAAAATAATATATCACATTTCAGATTATCTTCATTTGCCAAGTTTTGGCAGAACTCACAAAAGTACAGCAGAATTTGCTGGAAAATTTGCAGAGTTTACAATGCTTAGCTCATTTTCAAAGGGAAAAGTTCATTTCCATTTCCAAAAAGATTATTTCAGAAACTCCATGTTTTGGGGTTTTCGGGGTTTTTTTTGAATGCTTGAGGCATTTCAAGCAGCTGAATTTGAGTTTTTTCTTGACTATCTGAGCTGTCATCACATTGTGTTTCAAGAGTGTTCTCGCTGACAAGACAGTAGCCAGCCTATAAAGCATTTCATTCATTCCCTCTGAACAGATCAATTCCCATTAAATCATTCTCATGACATCTCTTAGAGGAAATGGGAATGGAAGGACATCTGCAAGCCAGTGGGACAGTGAGCCTCCATGCAGCAGGGCAGAAGATAACATGTGAAGCACTTAGAGGTAAGTTTCTACCTGGACAAAACTTTGCTTTGAGAGCATAGACAATGAAAGGTATAGTTAGTACCTTTCATTCAGCGTGTCCAGGGTTTCCCTTTTAAAAGTACCTGTTATCTGAAAAAAAAAAAAAAAGGTAACAACCATATTCACTTAGTCTATTGACAGAACAGCTGAGTGGTGTATACACAGATGAAAATAGGCAGGAATGAGAGAGAGGTCAAATCACCTCTGTGAACTGTGCTTTCTTAAAAACAAACTTAAATTCCTAAACAATTACTGTTTTCCAGAAGATCCTCGGTGATGTTTTTTTATGGGGCAAATATATACAAAGTAAAGTGTAGCATGTAAGCAATGATCAGAAGAGTGTTAATTGTAACAAACAGTATAGAATGAGGTACTCTCAAGTCTACTTGGTGTGTGAGTATCTGATGAGACAAGACATTCCCAGCAACCCCTGCATGATGCAAAATAGATGATCAAAAAAGTATCTGGCAGAGACTGATATTCACAAAAACCACACAGTTTCTCATGAAGTCTGGACTGAAATGCCATGGTCCAAGTTGAAGAGCCAAATTATTATTGTGTACAGCTTTGATCATAGACATTAGAAAGGCACTACTATAGAGTCAATGAGCTCAAGCCCAGCCACTTGCTGCCAGCCCTGTGGGTAACAAGACATGTTTCCTCTTCTCTCTTCCCTGGTTTGGCTTCCAGATTTCTTGTCAGAGCCTCACCATGTTTGTGTCATGCTTGCTGCCTCTGCTCTAGTGTCCCTCAGTGAACATGAATCAAGCATATGTTTAGAATAATTTCCCTAATAAGCAACTCTATATTTTGCATAACTGTGATATTATATAGTCACCATCCACTGAGTGCTATATATTTCACTGACAGATAAGGAGGCAAAATGGGACACATTTATGGACCCAGGTGCTGCTAGATTCACCATCCTCTCTTTTTTCTTTGATTACCTACTGTAACCAGAAAAACTCCACTAGGGAATTAGGAATGTATCTTCTCATGAAAACAGTTGCATAAAATGAGAATCCTGAGATTGTTGCAGTGAGCAAGGGCCTAGCCTTGGCTGTGGAAATAATTGAGTGAGCAATGTGTCCTGAAGCCCAGTTCCCTTTGGCACTCACTTTCAATCTCCTGGACTTCCCCAGATGGAATTTTCTTCCATATGTGGTTGCCCATGCTCTTTCTCACAAAATACACTGGAACGTTTCTGAGACTGACAGGAGGTAAGGAAATTGGTTTTAAGTTGTTTCCATAGCTGACTAAAGTCAAGCAATCAGCATCTGTCACTGAGGTGAATGCTCATTAACTTCTTGAGCCCTCTTACTACAGCTCTTCTGTCATCAATGGACAATTGTTGGGCTTTTTTCCTTGGGCTTTCTTTTGTTTATTTGTTTGTTTTTTTACCAGAGAATGTCAAGTACACAGAATGGGGTAGTTAAAAATTAATTCTTCTTGTAGTGCATATGTAACTATTTCAGTGAGTACGGAGCACAAAACATTCAGAACACAGCAGTCCCTTCCTCAGAGAAATACCCCCAAAAATCAGCATTAGCTTTTTTTTTATCTTGCCCCATTAAGATTCAATTATTTTTGCAAAAGGAGAAACTCCAAAGAACGTCACCAAAAAGAATGAACTATGACACTGAAACCAGTTTCTGCTAAACTAGAATACAGAAGACTGAGCCCCTTTTGACAGGATAGGAAACTGAATATCTCTACATTTAGCTGGGAATGCTGTTGTTATTTTATTGCTAGAAATTGGGGTTGCTCTCTAGCATGCTTGCTTTGTGAGCAGTACTAGTGGGAAAGCAGTTTTGCAGAATGAACCCCTCGGATAAGTAATTGCATATCTTGTAAATTCCAGGATTTAGGCAGGAGATCACAGCTGCTGCAAAATAACTTCCTACTTCTATCACATCTCCTTGAGGTACAGAGCTATTTGAGCTATAATAGAAAGGAACTGTCTTTGAAGAGCACAGCTGGAGCATTTTTTGTGGGGTTTTCTGCTCACAATACAAACAGAGGAAGGAAGAGGGTAGTGCAAAAGTCAAACCCAACAACCCCAGGAATCAAAATGACATAGCAGTTTTTCTCCTTTCCCCTGAGAGACATCTCTATTAGCAAAAGACTGTGTCCCTTCAGCAAATTAATGAAGGAATCAGGGCCTTCTGGTTCCCATAAGATTTGCTCAGCAAATTGGGCTTTTTGTATCATTGTTGGAGGGTTTTTTAAATGCCCATGAAAGTTTTTGCTAAGTCAGGGCTCAAAACAAGTACACTCCTTGCTTGTTTTCATTTAGGCTCTGATGAATTAGCCTAGTCTTATCATCTGCTGTGCCTTGGTCTGTTTATGAGCTAGCTAGCACTTCTAGTGTGTTATAACAGTACTCTATAAAGGAAGACTAAGTGGAACCAATAGCAGTCAAACCATACTTTACAAATCTTTCAGCATATATAGCAAACATTACTCAGAAAAATACAGGCTATGAGGTATATTTATTCATACTCTAGGTTAAATCTACAATGGAAAATCCTACTCAGAACTAATTTCCTTATTTGAAGCTTAAGAAAATAGCACATAATCCACATGATATCATACATTCACTGACTAGATAATAGGTGGGGGGAAGACAGCTCGCATGGAAATAGATAAGAGGTAATGGTGAATTCTGCAACAATATAGACAACAATACCTTAGCAAGAGGATACATACATTTATACATATATATATATATATATATATATATATATATATATATATAAATATAAAATGTGTGTGTGTGTATATATATATATATATATACACATTTACAAAGTTATTGTAGTTATTTCGACTAACTACCCTAAATCCTAAAAACTTCAGGCTAGCTAGGTAGAATCTAATGAGGCAAAGCTAAACTCTAAGGATACAGTTTAGTGATGGACTTGGCAGTGTTAGGTTAATGGTTGAACTCAATGATCTTACAGGTCTTTAAATGATTCTATGATTCCATCTCTGTAAACATGCCATCTTAAGTCTGTTAAGTAAGAAACCAGGAACCACAAAAATTTGAGTTAGATTATATTATTTGAGTACAGGGTACAGCCTGACCATTTATGACAAAATAAACAAGCCAACAAGCCACTTTTCTATTAGAATGTGATGGACAGACATATATATATATATATATATATATATATATATATATATATATATATAAAGGATATGATTATTTTAAGTGTTTAAAAAGAAACAGACATTTGAAATCTCTGGTCTTTCAAGCATTTTGTATTTAGTATCTGTTTAAGATCATGTCTTTCATTTATACAAAAGTGTATATATCACAGTGGTTTAGCATAGTATATGGGAGGGGTTACTTACTAAGATTATAACAAGAAAGTATACCAAAACTTTGCTGCATGACACAGATTGCAAAGCAGGGTCATTATCTAAATGATGTACTGCTTTATAAAGCATCAGTCAGAATCAACAGAGAATCAGTTGAACTCCTTTATCAATGGAGTTGCTCATTTCAAACTATTTCAACTGCATTAAAACAATACCAGTATCAGCTGTTTCAGAAAGTGTTGCCAGAGTCAAAATGTGTGGCTCTCCAAGGCAGTTCATAGCCCATGCAGCCCTCAGACAGCACTTCACAAAATCCACAGTAAATATAGAATAATAACTTTAAGAGAAGATTTGAGGCTCAGGAGAAAGACTGGCTGTAACCAACCATCAAAGACAGATGCATTCCTGGTTTTGTGATTGAAAGTTCTGATTTGGCCACCACAAAGACAAAACACGCTGACTGCAACAGGTAAGAAACAGCAAGACAAGTCTAAAGCAGCATTACCTCTCTGCTCTTTTATGCCATCCATCCATAACTTCTACTCCTCCAGGGCATTTCTACTCTTCCAGGGCATAGGGCAATTGCTTATGCAGGGCAATGGCATGGGATATATCCAAACTCTCCTCCACACAAACAGCAGAAAGAGAGAGAATAGCAAAGAGCACAGCAAAGTCCTCGTGCAGCTCTGGGAACGTTTGTGCAAGCCAAAGTGCTGAATGTTAAGATCTGGGAAGTAAATTAGGTCCCATTTCCTGGCATATGAGCTCACAAGGAAAGGCTGGTGTTTAGAGAGCAAGTTGGCTTCTGTCCCTGATGGTAGGACCAGCTCCAGGATCAATTCACAGGACTGTTCACATTTACCTCAGCTGCTGAACATGAAACACATGCAAGGTTTTCAGCAGGCTGCAGAGAACCAGAGCCACCAGAGTCTCTTGCCTTGCCCAGGCCATTCCCACCCCCTCACTGTGTGTCTTACAGTGCTGGCAGAGAGGTCAGATCCTTGCCTCATGCTCACTGTTAATAAATGGGATTTTCATTCCCCTGTGGTGCCCTGAAGCTGCTCCCTGAAGCTGCTCCTCAGGACCAGTAAAGCCAAGGGCTGACCTGCACCCACCAGTGACAGCCCCTAGAATAGGCCCAGGATTGTGCTGAAATTGCCATGAAAAATGGAAATAATCTGTCCCAAGCCTACAAAGCTAGTGGATCCTGAGTAAGATGTTTCAAAGATTAGACACATCCTGGCAACCCAACAGGTACTTCGGAAATAAAAACCTGAGGTTTCTCCTAGTTTAGTGCTCAGACACAAACTGAATAGCTGTGCTTGATATGTATCATAAGGCAGTTCTTACCTCATTTTAAGACTGTTTACGTTCTCCTCCTCTGCCTCCCATGCTGCAGTAACACAAGCATTTCACCTGTCCACTGAGCAAGACACCAGCTAAGATCATCTGTCACATCTCATCAGAGCTGCCCAAGCCCTGGCACTTGGCTCATGCCTTGCTGGGCGTATCCATGACCCTCACTGCCAGGTGCCCAAAGACACCCCACCGGGCTTCCAGCTCCCTTGTCTGACAAGTACAGCTCCACCACATATCCTGCACCAGCCCTGAGGAGATATTATAGACACCCTCATCCATCTTTAGAACAGCCAGAAGACATCAGCAACTGTGGTGAGCCATTTGTGTTTAAGAGCCCTTGTGTTAACCTGACCCTGCTCTGGATTCACTCACTCTAATACTCTAAAAGTCCTGCCTAGCACCCAAAGAATCCTGAAGCAAAGGGTATTACAGTTACCTGTTCACTGCAGGCCCTCACCTTACACCTCTCCAACCTGCCATCTGCAAATTGAAGCTGATGCTCCCTTGCTTTCTTGTTTCTATGTGAGGAGAAAGAGGTTTCCTTGCTCACCTTTTTCCTGTTACTTGTGACTTTTAGATCTCTCCCAGCTCTTTCTTTCCCAGCCTGACTCATTCCAGGCTATGTAACCTTTCAGAAGTTATTTCAGATCTTTCTCTATCCTTCTTTCTCTTTGCTGTGGCTTGCCCACTTCTGCTATTTTTTTTTCAAACCAGCTTGAAAAAAATAAAAATATCTGCTTGTTTTTTATTGGTGATATATTAACTGCAGCCTTTATTTAAGTAACTCCAAGCTTGATTGCTATTTATTATTTTTAAAAGGAATAGATGATTAATGTGTTTAGTCCTTTCTATAATTTGGATTTGTGGTGAATTTCTGTGTGACTGGATTAGAATACAACAGAAGTAAATAAAGGGATTTGTCACTGAAGTTTATGGCATGCACACAAAAGAGAATAGGTTCCTTATATTGGCCAGGAGGACAAGTAACACCCATGTCCATAGTCCTGGAAACAACTTGCTTCTGCCTGAAATTTAGACTGTCACAGTCCAACTGCCTAACCAAAATGAGACTCATATCCATGCTCCACTTCAAATGATGGTAGAGTTATCAACTCTAGTGGTGCTTTTCTGTAAGCTTTTACTCCTCTGGTCAAAAAAAGTCTATAATAATATAGAAGGTAATTAATATATAAGCTGTGTAACATGAAGCTATGATGAAGAAAAAGCACTTTAGCTGCATCATGTCATAAACTATGTGAGATTGACCATGCCAGAGATGTCATTTATCCTCAAGATACTTCAATTTTGAGAAAAATCCATAGAGGTTTTTCCCTACTTTATCTTAGGATGGTTTGTGTCAATCAGTTACTCTGCAGCAAAATCATGCTTTTCAAGCCAAAACTGCATGCAGTAGTCAAGGATAAAGAGCAAATATAAAGACAGCAATCAGCCCCTCTTTGGTGTTTGCTGAGCAGTCAAGCCTGGCTGGCAGTTGGACACAAGGCAATTATTGATGTGCAAACAGCACTTTGCACTCAGTTCTAATTTATATATTTAAATAGAAAACACATATTCCACTAAATCTGTTATGCGCACACCCTTCCCCTGCAGCAAAAATTTACTCTTGCAAAGTAAATTTATCTGATCACAATAAAAAAGTTCTATACCATGTTTGCCAAAAGCAAATACAACACTCTGTCCCTTTCCCCGGTTTTACTTGGTGCTTTTCCTTCTAAAGAAACACAACATTACTAATTTTTCCTTTTTTTTTTTTTTTGTTTGTTTGTTTGGTTGGTTGGTTGGTTGGTTTGGTTTGGTTTTTAGGGGTTTTTTTGGGGGCGGTTTTTTGGGTTTTTTTGGGGGTTTTTTTAAGCATATCTGAGGCTGGAGTTATTCCTACAGCAGTTTATACTCCCCTCTTCTCCCCACATAAATTTCATTTCCTCAACCTTAGGAGTATACTAGCAAAGGTGATAATATCCATGGGGAGATTCCCCAAAGCTTGCTCTGCCATAATATACAGTGACAGACAGAGAAGGTGCAGAACCACTGAACCTTTTGGGGCATGGTGAGGATGGAAGACCTTTGAGTAGCTTAAACTCTGCTTAAGCCCGTAGCTTAAACTCTGCTTAAGCCCTCACAAAGCTGCACACATTGCACCCTGAGCCTCCAAATACACAGGCTTCTTACTTTGGGTGGCTCTTGTAGTTAGCAGTGAGTTCTGGGCATCAGGATAACTGTGTGCATTCATATCAAGTGCTAGATAATTTGTCAGGTTACTAGATCTATAGCTGTAAAGTATCCAGTGCTGAAAATAGTTACAGGCTGAAAGATAAAACAGTACAAAATACCATTCAAAGGCTTCTGTACACTGGGGCCACATATTCAAAAACAGTGATCTGAAAGCATGACTTTTGAGATCATTGTGTGCTTGCAGTTGGTCTACTCCAGAGAAACCACAGCATCTGGCAGTTACATGCTTAGACACCTAAGGATAAAACATTGAAAATAATAATATTTTTATTCAGGTCAGCAAGAGTTGCTACAAAAAGAAATATTAGAAAAAAACCCAGCAGAATAAAGAAGATGGTTTCAAAATTACGTCTACCTTATATTCAAATAAATATATTTAAATGCCTGGTCTTGGAAAAGGTCATGGTCTTTATGAATCATTCATAATATATTTCCTATTGTATTACTTTGCATGGGACAATGTGTATCTTCGTCCTTATAAGGAAGGAAGATATATTTACATCTCAGGCTCAGCCTGTGAATGCAAGTCTGTAAATGAATTTAATTTTAATTTGGTATTTTAATTCTTTATATCATTGCAAACGGAAGTAGCCCACTCATGCTAATGGCGATAGTTTACTTACAAAGCAAACCAGGAACTGAGAGCCATTAAAACTAAAACAAAAGCAGTTTTTCTAAGTTAGTGAAACTACAGTATAAAGAAAACAGTAAACTTCACCCAATCTAAAGAATGTATCTGGAAATAAGGGCTTGGATTAATTTCCTTTGGTACATTCAAGTTTCTTCCCATGAAATTCCTGTTTTGCCACCTTAATTCCTCCCGGAACACCTCCAATATCAAAATGCATTCTAAAAGTATATGTGGTAAATAATTTAAGCTGCATTCTTTACTGCGTGCATCACATTTTCCCTTTTGCTATTAATTTTTCACCATTGTATGATTATTATGTGTAATCAGAAAACAAAGTCAACACCTAGAAAGCAGATGGCTTAAACAAGATTTGAAAATTATGCTGTGATAACTTCTCTTCTACATTTTTAGACATACTTATATATTCATAAACAGAGACTACATAAATATTGATGAACAAAAAATGACAGACAAAGAAAATGGAAAATATAGAGCTACACAAGATCTACTGTATGCGCCATGTATGATATTTAAATTTATTTACAGCTAATGTAGTTGATAATCCACCTAATCATCAGATACCATAATCCAAAATTGTCCTTCAGGTACTGCTTTCCTACTTACAGCATCATTAATTAATATTTAGCAAAACAAACAAACAAACAAACAAACAAACAAACAAACCCACCAAAAAACCCCACCTAAAACCATCTTACACCTAGTTCAGTTGAAGCATTTTCTGAATTACAGTAACATATTGATTCTTTCAATGTAATAAAAATAAATCAAATCTCAACAGCAGATGAACATCTAAAATGGACTTAGGGCTCAAAATGGTTTGTTTTATTTTCTTGAAATGTGAGTTCAGGGAAAAAGAAAAAAAACTTACAGTAGAAAATTATTATAATTTTGTAGAATTATTCAATCCATTAAAAAAGTCCCCAAAAGCTTGAAGAAACATAGATAACTAAACACATACTTCTCTTTCCCCCTTACCTCCATCCTCTGGTAAAAAATGTCCCACTAGGATGTCCTGTTTTTGGCTGGGACAAGGTTAATTTTCTTCCTAGTTGCTGGTACAGTGCTGTGCTTTGAGAATAATGTTGATACAATGCTGATGTTTGAGTTATTGCTAAGAGTGCTTCCCCTAAGCCAAGGACTTTTCAGTGGCCCATGCTTTGCCAATGAGCAGGTGCACAAGAAGCCAGGAGGAAGCACAGCCAGGCAAATGGACCCAAAGTGTCGGGTATAGGCGATATTCCAGAGCAGGGCACATAACCCTCAGGATATAAACTGGGAGGGAGTTAACTGGGACCTGCTCAGGTGTGGGGTGGGCATGGGTCAGCAGGGGATGAGGAATTGCATTGGGAATCACTTACTTCTCTTGGGTTTTACTCCACTCTCTCCTTTTCATTAGTTATTATTATCGTTATTAATTTTTGTTACTATTATCATTAGTGTGATCCAAGTATAATTATTACACTTTATTTTGCTTCAAATATTAAATTGTTCTCATCTCAAACCCCGGGGTTTAGCTTTTCCCTTCCCGGTTCTCCAGCCCGGTCGGAGCGGGCGGGGCCCGGGGTTACACCGGGACAAGGGAAGGTGGAGCGGGCCGGGGTTATACCGGGACAAGGGAAGGTGGAGTGGGCCGGGGTTATACCGGGATAGGGGAAGGTGGA
>CM031859.1:18437163-18495124 GCA_018697195.1 Certhia americana | reverse complement strand
AGATAGATAGATAGATAGATAGATAGATAGATAGATAGATAGATAGATAGATAATCTTACAATAAACATGCATTTCTGTTCATTCCTCCAAAAATACTGCACCAGAGCAGATTTCAGGCTCCTCCAGGCAAGAACTCTGGATGTGTGACAATGATAGCCTTGTTCTACTCTTAAGAGCAGCACAAAACAATGCAGACACAGCCAAAAACACCCATGTTAGATATGTAGGCATTTAAATCCCAGCCAAACTCTTTGGTTTGATTTACAGTAGAAGTAGTGCTCTTTTACTTTAGCAAAATGAAATGAAATGAAATCAAAACAAGTTAATTCCTATTTGGTAACCAGTAAAATACTCTTTTCCATACCCTTTAGAAATTAAATGTTAGTTTGACTCACCTGTCACTGAATTGCTGCTGATCTTCTCTCAGCCTAATAAACACTGTAGATAGCAGCTCAGTTTGTATGATGTTGGAGAATTCAACACCACTTTAATCTGTGCAGGGTGGTCGAGATTCCTGATTAATGTGTATTTCCCCACTGCTTTGCTCTGTTGGCTCACAGAGAAAAGGCACCAGCTTACCTGAGCTACCAGGATTAAAGGATAAACTGACAACTCAGCTTTCTCAGAATTTTGCCTCAAAGTGACAAAAATAAAACACACATATCAAAGGATTTGATGCCTAATAGCAATGTTCTACCCCAAAGGGTAGAAAATCATAAAAGCAGCATTAACCAACTGTGCTGCCCACAGACCCATGTTTATCAACAGAAAGAAGCCCAAGGCAAGCTCAGAATTACAGAAACTACAGCTTTGGAACTGGAGGACAATCCAGAAGTGAGGTGAACACAGCCTGTCCCACACTCGCAACTCCAAGTGCAGAGACCAGCAGACTTGAGAATAGGGTTGGTGTGACCCCTCTGTCAGGTGGCAGCAAACAGCCCCTCACCTAACCCCCACCCCAGGTCCTGCATGACTTCTCTGCTGGGCTGAAATACCAGATTTTAGGTCAAATCACTGCAGCAAATGCACCTAAGTGTAGAGAAAGTGGGGCTGATAGGCTGAAAGGGTGGTGGAAAGGAGGTCAGTGGCTCATTTAGCACCTGTCTGCCCCTGAGTTGCAGCATCTCACCCCTCCTCTGGTCTCACAGGCAGCATTTCACACTCTCAGACTGCTTCTGTGCAAAGGAGTGAGAAAACCCAGCGCCAGGCAGCTGCAATTCCAAATCACAGCCAACTCTGCTTTTTCTGCAGCCTCCCTCAAAAAGAGGGGTGCAGGACAATAATAACTTTTCCTGCTCCCCATGTATACTGGCAGGAATGTCTCCCACTGTGGAAGCCTTTTCTTTTACCTCTGCTCCACTAGTGCTGGAGACATGCTTGGAGCAAAAGAAGCAGTGTTAGCAAAACAAGTAATTCCCTGCTAAATTTTTAAATGCTCTTACTTATATTATTGTTTACATCATTATTTATTGTTTTAAGTGATAAATTGGATTTATTTTGATAGGATTGAATTAACTGGGTTAGTTTATAAACCAGATTTATTTTGTGGGGCTTCCCAACTCTTCCTGACCCTCAGCACAGGAAGTCACCAATTTCAGGCATGAGGGGAAAATAAAGACAAGATGTTGCCTTTTGTGAATGCTTCAGTATTCAGAGCAAGGTCAAATAACACAGGATGATGGTTTTGCTTCAAAATAAGACTTCAGAATAAAGAGAAAAAAGGTGTAATCATACCATATGAGAAGATAATATTTTCAAATCCAGAGCAAAGGGAGGTCCCTGCCATATGTATCTAAATCTTGCAAAGGTCTCAAATGTAGGTCACATCTATTTAGGACACTGAGCATCCCCTTTGGCTAGTTCTACATGGCTTCACACGGAGGTACTTGAGCTGTTTGGTTCACCATGCTGCTTAGCATCCAGTTCTGAAATACTCTTCTCTCAGCCCAGGTGTATAAAGTTTCTATGGGTTTCTTCTCAGGAGTAGAGACTCTACTTGAGAGAGACAGGACCAAAAAAGAGGCATGGCAGTGCTGGGGATGGGAGCGCACACATCCTTCACAGATTTCCTGAAGTCTCTTAGTGCTTCATTGGTAAAGGTGCCTTAAAGTGAGTGTGCTAATTTATGTTCTGAATAGCACACAATTCCTTCCTGTAATGGAGAATCTGGCCAGTTTTAGCTTTGACTTATTAATATTTGGGTCAAAAACTAGGAAAACTCAACAAGATTATAAAGAATGTTTCTCATAGACATGTGCATGGCCAGTTCTTCATCCTGAACTTTCTTATTTCTTCAACCTGCCAGATTTCAGTGAATGCCTCCACAGAGTTGTTATATCAAAGCTTTTGCACAAACCTATGAATCAAAGAGAGCATTCAGTCCTGTGTACAGTCTTTCCTTGATACTAAACTCCCTGCTGATTCAGGAAAATATAGATGTAAATTTAGAGGGTCATTTGTTTAAAGTTTTCTTAGAAAAAGAATATGTAGTAACTCAAATACAAACAATACGTCTAAGAACTGAACATTAAAGCATGCACCAGTTTGATGTTTTTATGTTATTTAAGCTAATACATTACTTAATTGCTTAATATCTTTTAAAGCACGAAGCATGAAAAATTTTGAAGTTGAAAATACAGGATATAAAAGAGAATCTCATCAAAGTATCTCATCCTTAAACGGGAATTTACTGCCATCAGATTTAATGTAGATTACTGATATTTTTAAGCTCATTTTTTTTACGTGGCTGTCTGGGGCCTTGTTTTCAAATTAGAGAGCAATTGGGGCATTATTTTGGACTTCGGTTCAAGCAGAAGTGTAACTACAAATTAAAGGGTCTTTCTGTGTGTTTTTGGTAGTGTGTGTCAGAAAGGACAAGTAAAAATAGGGAACAGTGTAGTTTGCCTTTGTGAACTAAAGTTTTCTGACCATTTGATAGCTTGCAGTAACAAAGGGGCTGAAAGGGCCCCTCACTTCTAATAGGGAAGGCAGAAGTTATTTTCCAATTCTGTTTACAGAGCACTATGTCTCTATATGCATATGTATCTGCCAAGGGCTAAAGAGGTATCAGGTAGCAAAGATTATCCAAACTGAAAAGAAGTAGTATGCTGGTGTGAGAAAAAAATTGTCCATAAACTGCTAATTGTTGAAAAAATAATCTTTTTCTTAGGAATACAATGAAACTGAGTCATTACCTTCTCATTTCCTCAAGTAACCATCTTACACTTCAATTGATTTATTGATGAAAAGCTTAGAAAAAGTGCTAGTAAGCATCTTGGAGACTTTAAGGCATATTTTTGTTACTCAAAATTGAGATCCCATGAGCTTGCAACACTGCTGCAGATGGGAATGCTGGACAGCCACCATTTTTTGTCTGAAAATGTTTCTTTACAACAAATTTACTGCAGAGGATACTTCCATAACAATATAAAAATTAATAATGATAAAGCAAGTACAATGTATTTTTTCAATGTCAGGTTATTGCAATATTGCCTTTCCATTAATAGAATTAGTCTTTTAATACACAATTTTCTGCAGATTAGATTTTTTGAGAATATAAGAATTTACAAGCTTAGGCTTTCCTTGCTTATTTGAATTTCACAAATGTTCAACATGTTTTTGGCAACTATTTTCTTTCATTGAGAAAGATCCCTTTGCATCAGGGATGATGCGCATCCTTGTAACTATAAACTTGTACTTGTTGTCTCAGTGCCTCTCAGGTCTGGAACTAAACATTAAAATATCTCTTTAGTTTAGGGTTCAGTATTAATGTATTTGATAGTACTTTGTAAGGCTTAGTTAGTATTGTTTTATTCATATGTAAAACATTCAATTGAAAATTTTAATTACATATTACTGATACAGTACAACTGCTAAGTCATATCTGGGACCATTTATTCAGGAAAGCAAATGAATGCAAGTCTTCTAAGAAAAATGAGAAAGGGAGAAAGAGAAACCTTTTCTTGTGTAGATTTTTGCCTGCAATGGGTACGGTCTCCACCACAAAACCACCCCAATTCTAACACACTCTGTAAAAAAATACAAAGATGGTCCCCATATGCAATGAAAAAGTAAAGATGAGGAAGAGGGTTTTGAAATAGAAACTTCTTCACACCATCTTACTTTTCTTGTCAGAGAAAAAAATTATACCAACTTTTAAGTCTTAAAGCAGCTAGGGGTTTAATAACCACCACAGAGTTTTTGTCTTCTGGACCCTAAGGAGGCCATGCCCCTGGTATGGAAATACTTCATTTATGGCAACATTTAAGTAACACTGAAGTGCAAGTAGATGAGTAGTAGCATAACCTTATATTTACATTTCAGTTTGGGTTAGATATAATGACAAGTCTTTTTACGGTAATTTTTTGACACTGTAATTAAGAAAGTAGGAAAATATTTCACATCTCCATGCAGCAGTAGCAATGCCTCATCTTGGATGCTGAAGACTGGTGAAATGTAAGTGGTAACTCTGGCAAAAGCCTGAATCAGTGCAGGAAGCATAAGGGTGCTCTGAAAGGTTCTTGATAAATGAAAAACACTTTCAACTCCACGGCATATGTATCAGCAGATTGCAAATTTGTGTGTTGGAGGGGCTCCCAAAACAATCTTGCAAAGGCTGCTGAACACCAATGAAAGGCCAACAGTGGCTGGTATTTGAATCTAGCCAGCCCACTAGTGTGGGTTTTTTCTGCCTTTCTTATTTCTTCGAAGAGATTTGGGGAAAAAAGGACACAAAACTCTCTGTATCAACTGAATAAGGAACAATACTCTCAATTCCAGCCTGTTAATTTCCACAAGCTACCAGGAGCTGTGAGGAACAAAGGGAGAAAAAAACACTGAGGAACTTTATCCTTCTACCAGCATTTTTGCAATGCAATGGCACCCCTGAGACTTTCATATAGTTGCTGAAAGGGGTATTAAGCACTGCACTGCAGTGCCAGTTTGCTGGGAAATTGCCTTATCTAGATCTGTTGAAGCTTGTCCTCCTGTACTTTAGCTTGTGACTTAAGCGGCAACTGAAAGATGCCACTTGAACTAGTTTCTCACTGACTTTAAGAAACAGCCTAAAACAGCCTACAAAAAAAGCACTAATCCTTCCAGGAATGGAGTAAAGGGATTGTAGTCCATAGTGAAACTGTACAATTAATGTGTTTGTAAGTTAAAAAATTGAAAATGGACTCTTTCAAACATACAGCAATGAGTTATCACTTTTCTTTGAATCCAATGGTTGCAATAATGAAATAATATTGAATTTTCCCACAGTCAAATCTGTGCTGTTATAGTAGACTCATTGATGGTAAATGAAAGTGTAGTCCAAGGGGGATGTTAACTCCTGCACAAACTATAGCTTTGGTAAGTTGGACTATCAGAGAACAATAAACACTTCCAGTTAATTGTCCCACAGACAGCAAGTAGCAGCCAAAAGTTTTTGATATCAAATGGGTGTAGTAGGCAGACTGCTTGGGCATCACCTTCTCAGTGTACTCTTGGGCCAGCTGGTTTAAAACAGAGACTTTTGGTACAAAATACCAGCTTTTGAATGGACAATCATTATCTGAACTAAGTTCACTCCCAGCTGTGGCAGAAATAAAAGTGAGAAGTGGAGTTTCCCAGGCTGGGTCTCCAAAGGGACAGACAGTGTGGAGGAAGTGGCAAAGGTCTGGAGAGGAGGAAGGTGTCAGGAAGGAGCAGGGCTGGAGTAGCTCCAAAGGAACCCAAGCCTAGGTGTAAGAAGCAGTGAGGGTACTGAGAGAGGAGAATGCAGAATTACTGAGAAATGCCATAAAATGTTTGGAAGTGTTCATTGAAAAAACTAATTTCTTAAAATTATTTGCCTTAATACCTCAAAAAAATGAAGTCACTGACTTATCTGCACAGAGCAGCATAAGACAATGGACAACCACATAAACATGTAAATTGGCTGAGGCTTTAATATACTTTCCTCTCATGATTTGTCTCACTGCATAAATGCTACCTACATAGTAGTTAGAGAACAGCAAAACGGAGAAGCTGGAGCCTTCAAGCAGACAACTTGATTAAAAGCTGAATAACTTGAGTAAGAGCTGGAATGGCACCTAGATTCTGGTCACAATGTAGGTTAAAGGCTGAACTTGCATCCAGACACAGGACTAGGCATCAGACTTGACACCTGGAGGACTCGTTCCAGGGGGACCAGAATTGGGACAGAGATACTATTAATTCCGTAACTGTGTCACCAGACTTAAGCAAGGACTCGTGGCCAGAAACTTCATAGGACTATAAAAGCCTGTTTCTTGTTGCAACTCTTCTGTCTGTATAGCATATATATGTATGAGTGCCTTCATCTGTTAGAAAAAAAAAAAACACCGCCACCCTTTTTCTGGTATGAAAATACAGTCCTTGAAATACTCTCAAAAGGAACAATAATAATACTAACAATAATAATAATTGTTATATGGCTGTTAGTCATGGATTACACTTCCTTGTCAGTGAAGGTTCAAATTAAATGATTCAAAATTAACTATTACTATTGTTGCTATTATTATTGTAATAATGGCATGAGAGAAAGATGCTTTAAAACTTTAAAATTTTCACAGAAGAGACAAAGGTTAGTATTTTAATCTTTCTCCCCACACTGGTTTCTAACAAAAATGTTTAATAAAAACAAAGGAATCCCAGTTGTTTCTTAATACCTTCTGAGCAAAAATAAATCACTTAACTCCAGAGATATTTTTGACAGTGAGCTAAAGTGGTTATTATGAGTGAGTAGGAGGTGCAGTAGGTGAATATAATAACTGCTTACCTATGAGGGGTATATCAGAATCTGTAAGGAGAAATGTGGTTACTCTGTTTAATGGATATTAGCCCGAAGAGCAGTCACACAATTCATCTTCACTAGTGATTCTGGTTAATGTTGTAGGAATTTTTACAGCAGAGCCATACATCAGCATAAACCACAATTCTTCAGTTGGTTGGCAGAATCTAGTGCAGCACCTCTGCTTCTATTAAAGCTCTTGTTCCCATTTTTATAAGTACAGAAGAACCAAAAGACAGTAAATATTTTCACTTTTGGCATTCCACTTTAGATTTCCTATCTAGATCTTCATGTAGCTAGCTATTACTGCCTTCTTGGTATTTCTAGTGATTTCAAAAACATCTCAATGTAAACCCGAAATCAAGCACTGATGGTTTGAAAATTATGTTTTGCCCTATTGAGAGAATTCCTTTGAAATACATATATAGGGATTTATTTTAACATATTTTGCTAAATATCCATGTAATGTTAGTATATGGACAGCATTATATGCCATGCTCTCCACTGACTGTTGACATAAGAGCTTTAGAAGGGCTAGAAACTTAGATAATGTGATCTGGTTATGTAAGATGCTGTTTAATGCTGTTTCTGTGTGGGATCTCCTCTTCTATAGGTATGTCTTAGGATGTGGTATCAGGATTTTGGCTTTGACCAAACTGGGCAATACAAAGCCAAATCAGTCACAGTTACAGCTCCCCCATGGCAATTTTACATGGGCAATTTTATTCAGATTAGAGTCATTCATATATTAACAAATTAACAATTTTTAAATCATTTCAGCTGAACGTTCATTCATAGGGCAATACAACCCACGACTAACACCCATATTATGATTTTCTTGTGTTGAAGCATTCCTTACCTTCAAGACTCATCTTTGCTGAATCTTAGCATCTGATTTGCAAAGCCAGGGATGCTGTCCAAAAACATGTTCCAGTTTCCGTACAGTATGTACTCCCAACAAAGTGTTTCACTTATACAGTTTTAGTTAGAGCTCAGTATTCCATGTTAAGCCTAGCTGTCAATTCCAGCATTCATAATTACATTGCTTAACCATACAAACAAAGCAGAAGTCTGTTTGATTTTCCGTAATTTAACTAACATAATTAGCATTTCATAAGCCCTCCTATTAGCAAAATATTGGGTCAAACCATTTATTGATATAACTCAAATGAAAAAACAACAGAATTACCCCAGAGAATAATTTGGCCTATTAGGTTTTCATTTAATTGTGAATACTTAACCTGTAATTATCTGCTTATGAAAACATAGCTACATAATAGAATCACAGAAGAGTTTGGGTTGGAAGGGACCCTAAAAGATACTCTATGCCAGCCTCCTGCAATGAGCAGGGAACATCTTCAGACAGATCAGGTTGATGGGTCTGGGTCAAATCCCAAAGTCATCCTGAACAGTGGAAGACTGTCCACTGGTCTCAGAAAGCCTTAGGCTGGGTCCAAAGTATGGTACACTTGAGACTTCAGGTTCAGCAGCAAATTCATTGTTCAGTGTCTCGGGCACCAAGCTGAGGATATTGCCTTCAACTCAGACCTCCTGGTCTGACCAACCAGCCCTATAGAAGGAGAAGTTCAGCATCTGTCTCTGTCCAAGATCGACAGCCAAATCAGCAGGATAAAATAAGAGATGCACAGGAGAGAAGGCAGGACTATAAATCATTGCCTGAAATGGCAGCTCAGAATGAAAAGGCTGATAAATATCTGACCATGTTTTATGCTATCCCAATACTCTGCTCTACTGCTTCCCCACTGGAAGAAACTCTTACACAAGCACAGCTTGTCACAAGCAAATAGGCACATTTCAGAGTTTATAGCAAGAGCCCTGTGCCCTAAATTCAAAATTTCAAATAAAATGAAAGGAAGCACCTGAATCTCTTCTATACCATAATGAAAATACAATAGGTTTCTAGGTGGGAGCCAAATGCTGGCTGCAGCCTCCAGTGCCTTGTGTGATTTGAGACCATATTACCTGAGAAATTGTTTCTGTCCCTGTGAAATCTTACTGCAGTCAAGGTCTGCAGGGATACTCAATTGTGGTTTTATGGTATAAGTGAGAATGCTTTTTTTTTTTTTTTTTTGTGATGGCAGCTGAGTTTGGGAGTACCCTCAGGGTTTGTGAAACCTTAGGTTTGTTAACCTTCCAAGTGTACTCCTCTTAGGCTGCAGAGCAAGGACAAGCTAAAAGAGTGGAAAATGTTATATTCATGAGCTGTCATCTGGCACTATTTAATGTGTGTAACATATAGAAGAGATTAAGTGGAACACAGCTATACTTGTTGCACTGCCTGTATGGTAGTTTTTGTATGGCAAGGAGGATGTAGATCAGGTGATGAAAAAGTGGTCAGTTATTAAACCTGCCTAATCAGCACAGGCCACATGGAGCTTGGAAATTCATCTGATTATTCTGCTCATAACATTATTGTCTTCTCTGCATGACTCCTTCATTGCTATTATCTCAATTTCTTTCATTAGAAAAAGCAAAACATCTCTTTTATTTCCCCCTGTTTTCTCTCTACTTGTATTCCTTTTATGTCTGTAGAATAGTAACTGCTTCTTTCTTTCAAGAAGTTAATGATTTGAGGGATTCTTGGATAAAATTTCAGGGTAGGAAGCTCCTTTTTGCTGATTAATGGACAGCAATCACTGATAACTAGTTCTGGAAAATACCTTATTTTGCTCTGTCAGCCAACTGTAGACATCTTGATTTCAAGCTTCCATAAGGAACAATAGGCAGTTGAGAGGAGTATGGGGTGAGGAGTATTGGTTCCTCACCAGCAACATTCAGGAATCAAGTTCAGATACTCACAGTAGCACTTTTAGCCTGAAATTCTGTGAATCAGTGAAGTTCTCTATACTCCACAGTGTTGTCTTGCTCCTAGACCATGTCCCATACCATAAGCACAAGAGGTCACTACACCTGCTCCACTGTAGCCCTTCGAGCTGATATCTGTGCCATCTCCACACTTTTACAGGTGGTGGATGCAATGTGATATGCAACACAAACACTATCCCAAATGGAGTATTTATAGATAGGAGAGGATATTTCAGATAGGAGAGGATATTTCTACAAGAGGAAGAGAGGCTAAGCCAAAAGATTTTGGAAATGCTGTAGGTTCCCGTGACTGAACTACAAGAATACACTTCCCAAGACACTACACTGAATATGCAAGGAACAATGCTTTCTTGATAGTGATACATCCTGCCCAAGAGAAGTAAGAGTGTGAATTAGGCCTGTCAAATTACCTGCAAAACTGCTTGAAAAGATAAAAAGGGATGGAAGATTCTGAGGTATCAGTCATGATGTCCAGGAGAGGAATTCTGATGCAAGAAAAACCTGGAGGGAGTTAAGGAGAAGGTGCTGTGTGAACTTGAGGAAGCTGAAGTAGCATTGAGAGTGTGTGATCCTGAACATGCCACTAACTTTAACCATTTATTCATTTAAGTGGGCAATTTCACAAATAGAGGTATTGGCTATATGGAATGCTATCTTTCTGTGGATTTGAGATACACTGGAAAGGAAAAAGCAACAAACCTTATTGTATTCTGTATTAATTTTCACTATAAAATGCCTGCAACTTCCTTAAAAATGTTCTCTTTACAGTTTTCTGCAGAATTCAAACTTTAACATATAGATAAATCATGGAGGTACTTTTTGCCTTGCCCTGAAAATAATTGTTATATTTGGAGAAGATCACTGAATTACAGCATTTCTTATCCATGTATCAGAAAGCACAGGGCACTGTTGTCAGCCTGGTAACACTTCAATTTTTTTTTCACTGTATACATTGCTTTAGAATTAATATTGGTTAGGAACAAGTTGATAACATAGATATTTTATGTGGAACAATTCTCAGTTCCTGAAAACGCTTCTCAAGAGTGATATTCTTGTAAGAATAGGGAAAAGAGCTAATAATCTTCTAACTTGATCAGTGATGTGGAAAAGACAAGTTAAGTTAAGGCACTAAATCTGTGCACAGTAAGAATTGAATATTGGTCTTTTACTTCCTAGACAAAAACCTTAAACATCCTGAGAATATTGAGCTAGGTGAGTAAAGAGAGTGCTGTCTGATACAGTAAAAAGTAAATTTAGTTTGCTTTAAACCTTTGGAGTTGCAAAGATTTAGAAAGCTTTCCAAAATAAAAATAAGGACACAAAATAAAAATAACTAACAAATAAATAGAATTGGGACTTAAATCAGTCCAATGAGATATATGTGATCACATTATCTCACTGATCCAAGTGATCCTGTTCAATCCTAAATGTTTTATTTGTAGTAAAACGAGTAATTTTTCATTACATTCCCATTCATTGAGCAGGTCTGTTCCATCATGTCCCCCTGGCCATGAGGCAGCTGTGTGGCTCTGGGAAGCAGAGGAGCCCTTCCAGCTTCCAGCAATCCTCTGAGCCGGCGCAGAGCTGCACAGCCTCGTCTGGTGTGTGATGTCTCATGGAGGAGACACTTGTTCTGTGACCTCAGACAAAACACTACACTTCTCTGGGAGTGATTTTCTTTTAGACAGTTACACAGATTGTGAGAAACAAAAGCAGTCAGGACCTTTCACCATACACACTTATGCACTACTGCAGTAGGAATAAATAAGGATAAAAGAAATACAGCAAAACTATGTCATACAGGTACACTGTCTCAAAGTCACTCAAGGATCTGTGTACAGCTACTGCTGAAGGTCCTTTCTACCATTCCCAATTATTAACCATCTTCTCCCTATGACTGGTCTAACTAGACTGGCTGGATGAATGTCATTCTTAAACATGACAGAAGCATATGGAGCTAATAAATGTGTTATTTATGCAAAGTTTCTTGAAATAAAACCATTTTTAAATCTAAGGAGGTTGTGAAATGTAAATGAAAATAAAATAATTGAGGTTGTCAAGTCAGGCAGTTGAAGTCAGGAAACATGAAATGTCTTTATTTGGCACTTCTGAATATGCATTAGGATACAAACTTAAATTATACAGTGACTGATGACCAGAAGGACTCCCATTTCAGGCATTCAGTTAAAAAAAAATTCTCTACCTTGTACATAAAGTCATGTAAATGAATAAGGAAACTCCAATGTGGCTGTCAGTAATAGGAGCCAAGCTTCTGGCTGCACATACACACAAGAGGACATTAAATTATTTCAGAGAACAAGATAAATGAAACAACATGAGCACATCCAACATCTAGGATCCATCCAGAATTGTTCAGAAGAGATTCACGAAGTCCTTAGTGCAGGGGTATTGAAACTGCAAGAAAAAAACTTTTCAGTGTTTCTCAGGGGGAAGAAAAAGACATGATTTCAGCCCCTAAAATTTAACAGGGAAATCAAATCTATGCTCCAAAAAAACCACCTGAAAAGTTAAAAGCAGAGATAACCTTTTAATTTGTAGAGGGATAGCAATATGTAATTACATATTTAGACTGCAAAACTGATAGCCAAAGTCTTACATGGGATATACTAATTTAAGTAGTTTTGATAATTTACCTGCCTTGCTGATGAGCAGTTTTCAAAGCTGTTGACTGGGAAGCTGATACTCTTTTAAGTCATTCCTAAAGCCAAGAATTAAATTCTGTAAGCCCCTATGCAAGGTTGATACTTTCAAAGAAATCCAAGACAGTACTACAGAAACTCAATTTATGTAAAGTGTTTTAATTTCTCTAATGCAAATATAAAGAATTTTACTAACTTGAGATTTGGTGAAATGTGCATATCCTTAGGAGATTATGCCAAGAATAGTTACACCAGCTCAGACCCACAGCCCATGTAACATGTAACAGTAGTGCCCTGCTTTCATCCATGGTCAGTTGGAGTACATTTTAGAAAAGTGAAGAAACTTAAGGCCCCTTCTGTGGATGCACAGTCCCAGCTTTTAGCATTGAATGGTTTCAGATCCTCCTGACTAGAAGTTGCATCTGATCACTCTGTGAAATAGCTGCTAAGAGCTCAGTTTTCTATGTTACATTCAGGAAAGTAATTCTTTTTTATCAGCTAACACATAGAAATCAATAGAAGTGTTATATGAATGAAATTACTCACACATTTGAAGCCTAGGCCAGTAGAATAAGCCTTTCTGAAAGTAGCCATGTCCACCACTTTCCTGGCTTCTCACTCCCTTCTCTCCCTTCTCAAGTCAACTTCTCACTCTTTTAAAGTTGAGATAACAACAGCTGGTCACAAACAAGGGAAATACTAGGACTGTAGTGCGCTGTGTTTCCAGCAGTGAGGATTCTGGAAGTATACATGGGCTCTTTGAGAAACACTGCTCACAGAGAAGTGCCCAGAAGCAGAGGCATCATTCAGCCCTAAGGGTTGAGAAGCAAGGGAGTGGACATGAGAGTAGGGAAATACAAATGAATGATTAGGAACTGAGTGACTAGAGTGTGATAAAGTAAAGCAAGCAAAAATGGAAAAGAGCATAAAGAGGAAGAGAGCCACAAGCCACAATGAAAGGTTTTGTAGAGAGTGAAAGATTTCATTTAATGAAGCTTAATGCTTCTCTATATTTCGTGTAATGTAGGTTCTTTTGTCAGCTCTTGATTTTTACAATAGCTATTCACACTTCTAATTATTTTTTACCACACTCTTATCCATTCTGGATTTAAAAATCTGCATTTTATATTCTTATTAGACTAATGTAAATATATAGAGAAAATCTGATTAGCAAGTTAAAAGATTTCAGTGCTAGGCTACTTTTCATTCTCCATTTAGGACAGGAATGCCTTGATTCAAAAGCAATTACATAAAAGCAACTAAAATATTTAATAAGACTGATCTAAAAATGTTTATTGAAGAGAGACAGCACTGACAGATTTTAAGAGATGAAATAACAAACCACATTCATATATGGACTATAATAAGACTCACACTGAAATTAATATCAGGATTGTGGCTTTGAACACAATTCCTCTTGTACTACCATCACAGTATTATGTTACTATACTAATGGCATGAAAAACTACTGAATTGCTATAGATTAAACACAACAGACAACTCAGCTTACCCCTGTTTAGTTATTTATTTACATCTTTTCTAATATACCATCATTCCAATGTGTTTATCCTTTTACCAAGTAAAAACTTCTTCACAAATAAAAGACAAAAAATCTTCCTCTGCAAAAATCAAAGTACCTAAATTGAGAAGATACATTAATCAAAAAAGACATTTGTATAAGAAGTTTTTATAAGCTTCAGTGATGTTACGGACACTGAAGTTTTACAAAATATTTCAGAGTGGTGCTAAATGTAACAGAAAGGTTCCTTTCTGCATGCTCAATTTGAAACATGAATTAATTTCCTATAGTTATCTCTTAAATGCCAGTCATGTCAGTTCTGAATATGCATGATGAGTTACCTTATCTAAGATATACCCTGGCCAAGCCCTTATGCTCATCAGCAAATGGAGCAAGAAAATAATTAAAAACTGCACATTTTTTCACAGACACAGCAAGGACTTATTAGATTGTGCAGAGCATCACCCTCGTGCAGCTTCACAGCTTTTGGATGAGAGCAGATATTTCCTTACAGTTTGCTTTCCCACCCCTTTATTTAGTTATGCTATTTACATTTGCTCCTGTTGGGGACGGTGAATACAAGGCTGCTGTGCTGTAGGTACAGGTAGAGCAAATACACTCTTGTCCATTCCTCCTCTTAGATACACAAAGTTTCTTAGCATGAATCGCATTATTTCTGTAACTCCCACCATTTATAATTTCGCTTTCCTGCAGAGTTCCTGACTGGCAGATTGCTAACACTCCTGGCCTTTTTTCTTGTGTGGCATTTTCACTAGCAAGACTAAGGGCAGTCAAGTCAGTACTAAATCCAGATTGAAACTAATTATCTTGCCCTTCCTAAATAACTTAACTGAAAATTGAGCTTTCCTAAATTTAAGCATTAAAATTTTATGATTGATTTTAAAATTAAGATATTAAAAACATGCCTTGTAGCACTTGGGCAGGTTTCAGGATATCTGAGATCTGTGGCCTGACTGGCCACACTGATGTAGGATATTTATTCCTTAGAAAAAACACCACATGAATCCCTTAATACTCTTTTGCAACTGCTATGGCTAGCCCAGTGGCCCAACTTGTAGCTTCAGAGTAAACATAAGGCTTAAATCATTGATTTTAATTCGAATTAGCAACATATTTGTTCTTCTTCATGTTTAAATAATCTAGCATTGAGCACAGAATGGAATTTCAAAGAATTTCCTAGTAAATTGTGTGATCAGCATGTGAATAGCACATCAAACTACCTATTCACTTCAGTAACAATGATGCAGGTCCCCACACATATTTACTAAAATATTATAAATTGTCTTAGTGCAGTAGCTTTTTTTTTTTTTTTTTGTAGGTGCTTGGAGTGTAGTATTTTCCTTCATCTGTTTGTTCGGAAGTGGATGATTTTTGCTGGGTTGCTGATTACTGAGACTTTCCTTACCAGTAAAAGCTGGCAGAGAATTACCATTGCTTATAGAATCTCATATAGATCTGCTTTCTTCCAATATGAAGCTGTTTCCAAGTCTTTTGAAAGTTGGCAAAATCAACTAAGATAATTCTTGGATTAATTTGTGAGTGGCAATATCCAGTTATTGCCATAGAATAAATATTCTGTTATAGAAGATTAGTATATTTTCACAGTAGGGAAATCAGCCATAACTGTGAAAGAAACAGGGCAGAAAAAAACCTACATATAATTAGGATAAGAATGAGAACTCAGGTCAGTAACTGTGTGCAGTTCCAGTGTGGGTGATCTATGTTTGCTCTGAAATTCTCAATGCAGCAAATTTCTGTCTGCAACATGATCTTCTTTTAGACAAAGGTAACTGTAAGAGATCCAAGTAAAGAGATGAAAAATAAATGAACCTTGATAGATACAAGATATCCATATATGATGTCCAGTGCCATTCTAAGACACTCAGGTGTGCAGGTACTGAGTCACCTGCACAGTGGCAGGTAAGACACAGAAGCTATAGAAGACCACACCTTTCTTAAACACCAGCTGGGGATAGGCTACATATGGTTACCAAGTATTGTGTTAGATCTGTGGAAATCTGAACAAGGTTCCAAGAGATCACATTAAGGAAGAATGTAGAAGTCCTAGAAATTAGGAAGTCCTAGAAGTAGAAGCCCTAAAAAATGTCCTCAGTCCTGCACTGTGAAACCTTATTTGTAGCTTTGCTTGCTTTTCCAGATGACCCACACAGACATAATGGGTGTTGCCCTTGTGTTTGTGTAAGATGATAATTATTTGGTATTTATAATTAAATGCAAATTATGGTATGACAATCTGTGGTAAATGCTTAAAACAGACTTATTCTGAAACACTTCTGCATCTGGTATGCTAACTGTAGCTCAGTAAAGTTGAAAGTATATTTTTAAAGGCAAAATCATAGCAGTTTTGCCCACGGAACAGGTAGGATGAGATTCAGTTCTCCTACATCTGAACTGGTCACCGCATGCACCCTTTGCAGTCAGTCTGATCTATTCAGACACCTACTTTAGAATGAGATTAGTTACACTTTACACTGACTAGACCTCCACTGACTGTGAAGAAATGCAAGGGCAACAAGCTCAGATTGAGACATCTGCAACTCTATGAATTCCACACATTTTGATAAATGCCACTATGAATTGTACACTGAATCCATATTCACATTATTTTTGGCTGTAAAAACACCCCTACACTTGCCATTTCAGATATCAATGCCCTCCACAAATAGCATTGCCTCCCAGCTCCCCACTGAACACAGAAGCAGTACTATCCACCTAAGATAGGAGTTGACAATCTGAATGATTTACCCAAGGTTTCAGGAAGAGTTCATAGCTTCCTTTTAATTCCATACTTATCCTCACAGACACATCCACAAGCTAATAATATCCACTTCATTCTTTTGTGATGTTAATTCTTGCAAAACAAAATTTAAAGCCTATGATGATCCAGAATTGCGAGGTCTTATTGTGTTTATTACATAGTTTTACTTCAGCCCCAACTTCTGTTCAGGCAGCAAGGAGGTGGTCTGGTGGGAAGATTGCTGACACTTCAGATTCCCACCCTTCAAGCATTTGAACTTCATGATACTGAAGTGATGTTTTGATAACAGAAGGTCAATTAAGGACTTAATAAAGTGCTTGTAGACATGACCTGCCAATCTTAGTCCTAGGTACACAGATGTTGGTTCACGAAAATTAGTGATGACTGTTCAAAGATTTAATGAGGCACAGAAGCTGTAGCAAACAGGATATTGTTTGGATTTCAGGTCAAAGCTTTGAACAAGACTTAGAGGCCAAAGAGCAGAGAATGTTAATTTATGGGAACAGGTCTCTAGTTGATGGACTAGTAATTTCTTATACATACATGACAGTGAAGCATTGAGGTACCACAGGCAAAGAGCTAAGCAACAAAATTATGCTGAATTAATATCCAGGTCCTCAACAAGGCAGAATTCAGCTCACAGGTCCATGAGACACAAATACTGGTGTCTACAGTGCCCAAAGTGCCTACGCCTCTAGTACAGTCAGTGGTGCTTCTGATAATACTCTGAGGCTCAATTCAGCTGCTCACATACGAGTACCTGGTGTCACTGCTGGTGCTCTCAGATGTAATGCCTGTCCTGCAGGCATTATTCTAAAGAACACCATCTATACATCCTACAACACACATTCTACCCTGTGCAGGTGTCTCAGATCACCTCAAACATCTTTTCATTTTTTTATTATGCCTTCCCCCAACTTCTGGGGCTGCCTATTTACTTAGAGCTCTGCTGATGTTGGGAGATATCACACAGGACCTAAGGATTGGAATCTTTTAGTGCAGTAGCTGAGAGCGACATGGAAAAACTTAAGGTTTTTGAAAAGGCATTATATGACTGATTGAGATAGAAAACTACATTCAGGTATCTTAATCCCAAACTGAGTATTATCTGTAGATTCTGACATAAATGCTACCCTAAGAATTTGTAGCTAGATTGTAGAGCTGATTAGAGCAATAGCTCATAAGGATTGTAATTTTTAAAAGTAACCCTTGAAGCTTGCAGAGAAGTGAAAAGAAGTCTGATGGAAGCCAAGAATGCTGCTCACAACCCCAGCTGTCAGTGGTGTTTTATAGCTTGGTTGAGAACAGGAACATGCATTGCACATGAACTCCATAAAAATGCAGTGAAACATTTTTATGAAAGAATACGCTGCCTGTGTGATGACAGTGCACACAGGCTACCACTGTAGAGAAGAAAAAAGTTTATAGTCATTTTCCCTACAAAGTATTATTTATCTATGCTTAAATATGATTTAGATATTGATATGTGATTACAATAGATGTGCACCACATCTATGGGTAATTTATAAACTAATTATTTCTCTTATTATATGGATAGAAAATTGTGAATGTATAACATGTCTATACAGCATTAAAACACAAGTGATAACAAGAGTGTTGATGAGAATTGGAGGGAGAATAGCCATATCTGTATTGACCAGTTATTTTCTTTTTTCCTCAGTGTCCTGCAGAACTGGAGTAAGCTAACTATTCAATAATCAAAAGCAACAGAAAACAGTTTAGAAGTCAGTTGGACACAGAAGATGTAACCTACCTATGTGGTTCAAACACAAAGCATTCAGGCTCTTTGGAGAAATAAAAAATTCTGATTTTCTAAATAATAATAAAAGTATTTAGACATCCTTTGTAAAGTTTTTGGAATAAAGAACCACAAAAAAACCCTATTTTATTTCATGCTTACAGGGCAACACACGGGCTGTTTCTTTAATGCATGAACATGTGCCTATTTAGGATGCTGAACTCACTAGGACTAGGATGACTTACAGAAGTTTCATATGGAGCAATGCCAATATCTATTAAGGCTTTTTTAGGTATTACAAGTATTCAATTTTAGAAAGTTATGCATATTTTTTTACTCTTACATACAAAGAAATTGCAGTCCTACCCTGAATCATTACCAACCTTCTCTGCTGAAATCTTCTAACATTGACTCAGTTGGAAAGAAACTCTGTGACTGCTTCTAAAAATAGCTCTGTGTGCAGCATGGTGAAACAGAGCTTTACAAGCTTTTCAATCCCAACAATAACAGTTTCATTTAATTACAATTATTTTTTTAAACACTGAAATTTGTCAAATATATCTGCTACTGAAAAAATAGAATGGGTATGTGTATAATGATGTGCATTATGTATATTGATAATATTTCCCTTTTATGCTAGCAGAGTTGTGGGAGTTTACATTTTAACTAACCCAGTTTCAATGACAATTTTCTGTTTAAAATTCTAATGGTCAGCAGCAGATTCAATTCATAAAAATACCAAATTCAGCTGGAATAAAGTGCAAAAGAATTGTTCTAAAAGATTATTTTGTTACTTGTTATTTGTTGTGTTATTTTAGCTCTAGGATAAGTTAAAAGCAGCACAGTACAGAGTTGCCACTTCAAAAATGTATACTAGATCAGCCAAGAAAATGCAGGACACATCCATTCCAAGAACACCATGGATGGAGCCAGCATTTGCATGTCACTGTAGAATTTCCCACTTGCATTTTAAAACCAGCACCACTACTATCTAGACATAAAAAATCTTGTTACAAGGACCAACTTAGAGATCAGACAGTTGAAACAGCTGGTGAGGGAAGACAAACACATTTCTTATGTGACTGCTAAACTTCTCTTAGCAATAGTTGAAGGAAAGGCAATATCAAGTATTCCAAACAGACACTTCCGTCTCTGCCTTATATTCGCTATCTCTCAACCCATTTGCTTTTTTTTTGCCAAAATATTTTATGCCTCTGATATTTTTATGTATTTGACTAGAGGCAGCAATCAAAATGCTGGCACTTCCTGGCTAGGAACATTTAAAGCTTCTATCAGAAGAGAGAAGCATGTCATGTACTCATAAGGAATAGATTCATTACCAACAATTCCTATTATTGGCATGTTTCAAAGAGACTCCAAAACAGCCTTTTTCTATGTCTTAACCTCCTGTTGCTGAGCAAGGAATAGAATCAGCAAGCATCTCAGGAGATCTGACAAAAATGTACTTACTGGTAAGATGGGAGAAAGAGAGAGAGAAAGAGAAAAAGAGAGAGAGAGAGAGAGAGAGAGAGAGAGGGAGAGAGAAAGCAGGTACCCCAGCCCTGCTCCTGTGTAGGAACTACATTAAACCAGACTTCTGCCATGAAGATTAAAAAAAAAAAGTGTGTGTGAGACAGGGCATTCAACAAAATAAATTCATGCAGTGTTAGGACACAATTTTTAATTTTCTGCAGAATTCAGGGCATGAGAACAGTTGATTCAATTGCAACTTCATATTAAAGAGAAATCAACTCTTTCTGATGTATTTATGCACAGATACTTATTTTAAAAGCATCTTTAGGAACAGTGAGAAACTGCAATCAAGAGATTCATTCTTCCAAGACCTGTTTAATAGTTTGGCAAAATTCTCCCTAAATGTACGAAAAAAAAGACTACATGTATATTTCCCTGATGAAACTCACCATACTTATATATACATCCTTTATGATAGAAATCCACCTCCGAGTCAGTCACCCCAAGCTCCAGTGTTGACCCAAGCAGCACTTCCTAGGTGTGATGCAGCTAACGTGCCTTAGGGCAAGTCTACATCTCCCCTAAGGGCTGCCCATCCCATTCCACTCTCCACACCAAGGGAACCAAGAAGTTTCAGTAACCACTAGTTACTGTCCCAATGGAGCAGCTACAAGATGCACATTTAACCAGATTAATCTAGGACCCAGCAAGAGTCTCAAGGAAAGAACTGAGTCCATAAGTCTGCTTGACCACCCTTTCACTTTCTTTTAAAGTCAGCATCACAAAAGCACGTAAAATACATCGAATACTGTGAGAAATAATGGATGCAAATTATGAGAAGAAACACATTTCATTGAGAGTCACAGAATTTGCTAGGCAACGTTGCCCAAGTACTACACATAAGGGACCAGCATTATCCACAAATAAAGCAATGTTCTTATTAATTTCAGAAAATATTCAACAAAACAAATGAAAGTACCCACATCACAATTATAGTGATAGGCAAGGAGACAGCAAAAAGAGAATTAGGAGGAAAAAGCTAGCATGGGAGAGCTACATTAATTTTTATAAAGAACTTAAAAGTGCTTCCTTGTTTGGGAAGCCAAATCCACTCTGAGACCTCTGACTGTGAGAGCAGGGGCAGAGGAATGGTGATCTCCATAAGCAAGGCAGGAGCATTGCTTCACACAGCCCAGTATGTGCAGGGCTTAACCATGTAGTGCTAGGACAGGGGAGTTTGTAACAGTGCAGGCAAGAAGATGCAAACTGGAATTTTACCAGCACCTGACTCAGGGATGGGCTACACAGACCAGGACTTGGAAGACTTCCTGATGCACACAAGGAATCCAGGGAGAACAAGGTCCAGGACTTTGGGGAACTGGTATCCTAGGGAAAGGGAAGCCTGAAATAAAGGAGGCAACACTACACCTGCACAGATTACTACTCATGCCTTTGAAAGACGTCAGAGTGAGGTTCTGAAAGACTTCAGAGTGTGGGTTTGGTGGTTTCAGTAAGCTGATCTACAGAATGGAGCTATTAATTAGCTAATAAAGGTTGTCATAACAGGCCTAAGACATGCAATAAATACTGAGGGTCACTGGATATTTTTTTTGCTTATTTAAACGATATCTTATATTTAAAACTGCTTATTGATTTCACATAGACCAAAAATAATTTCATCTTCTGAAGGACTATTTAAAATAGATCACGCACTGTCAGCTCTTTCAAAGGAAATTTCTAAAAATGATGGAACAGCACATGCAGCCCTGTCCAGGATAAACACTAAATCTGTCCCCCTTCTCGGTCTTTACTGGAGATCAGCAGAGAGGATTGCTGACTGCGCTCTTCCCAAACACTGCACCCAGAAGAGAGGTCAGTGTTCCAGTGGCAGGGTGAGCTTTGGAGCTGGAAATTGTGGTTTGGTAGCGAAATGCAATATGCTGCCAGCTTCAGTATGGCCTGAAGGCATCATTTTGGATGGAGAAGGCAGAGATCTTCAGATGCCGCATGGCTCCCAGGCCCCTCCTTCAGCTTTCTTCAATGCCAGCAGAGGAATGACCCAAAGTACTCCAGTAATTCTCATCATGCCAATGACTGGGAGAGCTTGCAGAAGGTTCAGAGATGGACAACTCACTGACACCACAGAAAAATGGACTTCCCCACTTGCAGGAAATTTACAGTTGGCCACAAGCCCCAAAGATGGCACATACATCAACAGTGCAGTGTCAGGGCAAGAGTCACTATGGCATTCCATGCAGTGTTGTTCTGGTCTTAGGCACCTGGCCCACCATCAGTGGTCATCGATGGAAGGAGAGGCTATCAAACGAAGGGCACTGCACAGTTTGGGGAAAATAACTTGGTGATGCTCTCTCTTCAGCCATCAGCACTTATCCCAGCTCAGTGTTTAGGGGTATTTGGCTACTTTTCTCACAGAAGCAAAACAGTAAGAAAATGCTTTTTCCCAGTTTCACATTAGAAGAAAAAATAGGAATGTGGATTATTTGTTCATAAACAACCTAGAGAAGCTAAAAATACAGCTTTTCTTGTAGGCAGTTTTTGATCTTTATGCCTTGAAAATACCCATGCTCACCAAAATTTTGCTCAGAGAGTTAATATGTACAAGTCACCATTTCTGGGGAAGGCTACAGTGAAAACAACTGAAGTATGACACAGCCCAAATGCAATGCTAAACCCCTGCTCTCAGCAAGGTGTGTGCTTAGGGATGCCTTTGCCAGCTGGCAACTAAAAACTGGGTCTGAGTTCAGAGGCAAAACCTTCTTTGTTCACCCAGAACTCAAATGGCTGAATTAAAACATTTCAGATATTTCAGATGGCTGGTTTACACTGGGAAGTAGGCTAATTTGTGAAAGTTAAATACAAATAAGCTGAAGTCTGAGCAACTGACGGCTCAAATTTGCACATAGCCAGCACAGTGCTCTCCAAGCATATATGAAGAGCACTTTATAAGTGCTCATTTATTATATAAAATAAAAAATAGAAATACATTTAAATCTCTAGGATCCATTAGTTTTAAATTTGCCTTGCCAGTGAAGTTTTTTCATCAAAGTCAATAGTTACAGCTAGGTGCTTCCTCTTAAAGAGCTCCCCTTGGTGCAATGGCAACACAGGTCTTGGGCAGGATTTAGTTATTTGCAAACAGGTTTTCTATTACTATGGAAAGTTCAAGATACCTAAGGTGGGCAGATTTGTATCTGTTGGCAGATACAGCACATGGATATCATGGGACCCTTCTAGAGCAATAGCTGAAGGGCAGAAGTGCAACTATCTATAGTCCCTAACATGTCTCTGAGCTCTTCACCAGTAGCAGGGAAGGGCCACCTTTAGGAGCTGGTGCTCCCTGGGCAGTGCTGGGTGCCCCTGACCTGGATGCAGCCAGGTCTGCACAGGCATCTTGGAGATGCTATGGCACCTAAAGTGAGGCTAAAAGTGCCCCTAAAGTGGGCACTAAAGGGAGCCCAGCTGCATTTAGTCCAAAGTTAGAGCTAGAGCTATCAAAATGCTGCCTCCTGTCCAAAATGAGGATGCTGTGTTCTCAACCCCCCAACACACTCAAACGCCGTGGAATCAAGCACAGGTAAAGCAAATAAACTGCCATTGTGCAAGCGAAAACCTGCAATATCCATAATGACCAAATCACAATTGGGAACAGGAAGTTTCAGCCAGCCCTTTTTAACTGCATCAAGAAACTAAATGAAGGCCCAGGTTCAGCCACAAACACACATGGAAGGTATTTTGACATGAATTCATATATATAGGAAGATATTTTGACATGAATTCATATATATAGGAAGATATTTTGACATGAATTCACATATATAGGAAGATATTTTGACATGAATTCACATACATATATATATCACTTCAATACCAGCTGAAATTTCCAAGTTGCCTGCTGTGAGAAAAAAAACCAAAAAAACTCAAACCAAACAACAACAACAAAATGTTAATATCAAGGAAATTCTGAAAGATGTTGTTTCTTGGTGACAACAGGCAACATTCCAGGAAATTATTTTTGTTGATCTCTAAATAAAAATTTCAAGTCACAAGTGAGGAAAAAAAATTTTATACATAACCACTAAATGACCCTATATCATATTTAATTCTTTACAGGAATCACTTGAACTGTTTTCATCTTTCAGTTCATGAGTTTTTTCATATATTTATGAACAATTAACTGCCTGTACATGGAAAAAAAGTGAAATTATTACTAGCTTCACCTTCATAATGACTATATGAATGTTACTTTGCTATTGCTCAATATCATTAATTCTATATTATTTTCTGACTTTCCACTTTTATTTGTTATACTTTACTCACTTTTTTTTCCAATGGGAATATTTATATTACTCACAAAATTTCTAATCTAAGTATGCTAGGGATATTGAAAACTTACTGTTTGGGCTGTGATCTTGCCTCTTTCTCCGCTCTCCTTTGAGGAATAAATGCTCGGGTATAATCACAATTTTTTGCTTACATATACAGTGAACTTTTCTAAAAGGTTTATGGCATATAGATTAAAACAGATTTGTGTTAAAGCAATACATGAAAATTATCAAAAAGAATATCAGAAAATCCTCTAGGTAAAACTACACAGGATTAATAGCTACAGCCAAAAAACCAGTAGTACTGGACAGTTAGAGCAAATTTTCATGGATACAGTTTTTAAGAAAATGCATCAGTAAGTTTTTATGGAACAGTATTTCAGTGTATCTATCATTCCTTCATAAAGGGGACATCTTGAATGCATGCATACATACATTGCTCTTTATTTTGGTACTTCTTGCAAGTCTTTCAGATGAAATTTCACCAGTGGTAGTGATTACATGAGCCAGACATATTCATAAAGGAAGGACAAGGCTGGAGGATTTTATATTTAATTTTTTGGAAAAATAAAGACGACTAATGATCACATTGATGTCTTTCAGGAAAGAATTCGCACAGGAACAGCCTGGCTGCCAAGAATACTTTGCTCCTTGTGCTCTAAAATCAGAAACATAGGAAAAGTTTATTCCATTGGTCAAGAGAAGCACAGCTTTAATGGAAAATTTCAGCGATCATAGTGAGTAAGATATTTCTTTAGGGTAACTTGGATCAGCCCTGTGAAAGATGTTGGAAAAGAGAGACAAATTTTTTCATAATTATGAAAAATAATAATTTTCAATTATGCAACTGAAATTCATAGCAGAATAATGTTTTCTTTCAGTAAATGTCTTCTTTGGTTTTGTTGGTTTTGGTTTTTTTTTTTTTTAATATAAGTTACCTATTTTATGGGCAATCTGTTTTCCAAGTAAAGAACAATCCAAATGTATCCTGGCAGCTACCTTATATCAGCTGAGCCTTTTCTATAATTTTTTATATGTCAAGATACATTATACAAAACTGATATCTGTTTAGCTATAGTCCATGCAATTTTATCTTGTACTCATGAAAACATTAAGGTCTGTCAATCTCGCATGATGCAGTTCCTAAAAGATGTGATACCTCAGGAAAGGGATGTGATGAAGCTTGTTCCTGCCCTTTACATATAACCAGAACAAGGCAACCAAAACAGTGATCCCCTGTATTGCCCTGTTAGGATCTCTCCAGTGCTACATTCTGACACTTTCATCTATATTCTTGATCTTTTATCTTCTTTGCTTCTTGTGACAAGTAGTACCACATCTTCACTAAACTCCTCCATAATATTCTCCCTTTTATCCAACATTAACCTGGGCTTTCTCCTGTGTCTGTTCACCCTCCAGCTGATAGACTGCAACATGAAGTTCAGGAAGACATAAATGTTAACAAGCTGCACCTAGAGCACTTATTGTTCTAGCAGTGAAGCAAAATGTTAGCTTTCATTTCCAGGCCGTAATCAGAATGTAAGGCTTTACACATTCTTGTGATTCTCAGCTATCACACTACTTTGCTAAGCCTCAGTGTTCATGTTGGAGTAACAAATGGACATTTGTCAGTACATTTTAAACAAAATTCCATCCAATTAGGAAGCACACCACAAAGTTTTTAAAAGAATGGAGTGCAATTTAGAGAAATTAACAAATGCAGAAAAAATATTCTATTACAGAAAGTTCAGAAAAGGCTTTTGTATCTTTTTTTAAAAAATGAAAAATGTATTACATTACTCAGGAGCACAACTAAATAGAAAATTACTCACAAATACGCCAGGAAAGCTTCTGAAAGAGAAGGCCATCTGAATGTGATACACTCATATAGGAGAAACTTTTCCATCTTATTGATCAAAGCATTATTCTAAAACCTAGCAGACACTGAGCTTCTCAGCTTTGTGTTTTGCTTTTTCTGCATCATTTTTAGAACATTCATGACAATTTTGGAAAGCAAAAAGAAATAGAAAAATCCCAGGGAATTGATCAGAGCCCTGACACTGGTTAGCAAAGTAAGTGTGCTGCATAACTTATCCACAACTAACAGTACTGGAGAAACTTCCATACTGCTCTAAGCAGTGTACATGTCAAAAATAATAATATATCAAATAAGACATTTAGTTGGGTATGCACAATACCAAAAAAACAAAATAAAATGAAAAAGACATCTTGAAATAAAATAATTAAGGGGAAAAATATATGCAAAAAAAGATAATTCAAAATGAAACAGTATAAAAGAACATTAACTGCTCTATAAATTACCTCAAGACTGAACGCACATTACTATATAAGGTATTTTACTGGTGGACATAAGAATATTTCCACTGATTTCTGTCCCTTTAACAGGTTATTTTAGCTGTAGAGAAGCATTAATAGGAGGGAAAAGAGAAAAACTCTGGGAAGCATCCAAAATTAATCTATCAGTTTTTAATTTTAAAGGAAAAATAACAAGTTCAAAATATTTAATTTACTATTTAGATATGTTTTAATACTTTGGTCCACTATTTCCTTACTTTCAAAGGTCACTATGTGCCTTTGAATTCATAAAGTAATGTATAATTTTCTAAATCTTGCTGCAGCTGAAACCTTGCAGTGTAGATAGCTCAAATTTTCGTGAGAAAGGTCACTGAATGCATCATTTTACTAAAGGAGCTGAGACTGAAAAAGTACTTTTCTATGAAAAGTATCATAGAAACAATTTCTCCCTTAGAAGTGTCACGTTAAGATTTTTGAGGAGTTCATTATAAATTATCACTTAAGAAAACTGTTATCAAATTAGTTACCATCTATATTATCATAAAAGTACATATCATAGCTAATTGCGTCCCTTTTCAACTTCTTAAAAAGTAATTTCTTTTGAAACCCCTCACTTGCTATCCTCACCTCTGGCACAATGAGTAAGAGCTGACATATGGAGATAAGAGACACTCAGATACCAGTGCATTTCAGGGCTGGCAACAAATGAAATGCTGCATTCTCATATATACTGCAGCCTTTGCTGCATATAATGCTATAAACCACAGGACTTTGTGACAAAATCACTCTGATCTACAAATTGTAGTAAATTGGAGTGTCAATGAACTGTCCTGAAGGAGCCATGCCTAAGCTACATGTAACATTTTGATTTCTCAGTCTACTAAAACTGAGGGAAAGAAAAGAGCATTCCAGTTTATTCATTTGAATTCCAGAAAGGAGAAGAGTAAATTTAAATTTCTGTTAAGTTACTAAGAAAAAAATGTTATTTAAAAATGAATCTATTGTATATTGAAGCTATTCTCATAAATCAAATAATTTATCTAGCTATGAAAACTAATTTTTTACTTTTGTGGTACAAATATAATCTTTAGTAGCTATTCCTAAATGACAGTATCTGTAAACAGACACTCAAATGAGTGAGATCAGAATCTCAGACTCAAAGAAAAATAAATTTATCATGTATACAATGCATGACAGGAACATAAACAATCATACTTTTTCAATTTCTTACCTTTAAGTAATACATTATGGCAAAGATAATCCCAAAATAGCCAAAAACCAGGCCAGATGCTAGATAACAAAGCCACAAGTTGCCATCAAAGAAAAGATCAGTTTCACATCCTGCTGCCAGAAAGGGCTGGAAACATCAGAGGGGCTTGAGCTCTCCTCCAGAGGGAAGGTGAAGCTCGTGTCATTCTTACCAATGGGAGCCCATCATCTTCCCAGCTGGAGGATATTAATACTTCTCACTGATACGCAGCATCTTCTTGCTGGGATGGCCTTCATAGCCAAATTAAAAAACAAAAAAAAAAAAAAAAAAAAAAAAAAAACCAAAAACCCCCACACATTTCTTAAGTCTATGTGTTATTTGCTCTGCATTGTGTTATCATGAGGAAGCCTGGTTAAGAATTGAGACAGATACATCATTTTTTCAAGACATTTGGTTGTACTTTTCCCTTTCCTTTTCTAACATTAAAAAAAAGGCCCAGATTCTTCTTGTAGATTCAACTATGCAGTATTTGAAATGCTGCAAGATCAAGGGAAGTGAATCAGAGGAATAAAAGCAAGCATTGTCCTCCTTTCTGCTCATCAGGGAAGATAATTGTTATCAAACTATAAAACTAAAGAATATTTTTGTTCATTTACGTGAAATCTGCTGTTGCACAGAGGATAAAGGTGGCCTTATACTGATGCTCTTTGGAAATGATTTCACTCTGCATGAATGAAGCAAAACTAGTCTTTTATCTTACTTGGACTCTGCTTACACAAATTCAAGAGAATAAGAGTGTTTAGGCTCTGTAGCTTTACATTCCAATGACTTATTAAGTCATAAATCAATAAGAATGTGGAATGGAAGATCTGGGTTTTTTTTCTTGCTCCCCTATTTTTAGAGTGTAGGAAATAAAAGGTGTAGCAACTGAGATTCTTTCACTACTGTCTGCAATTCAGGGGAAAAAAGGAGGTTAAAAAGTAACCTCCCACTTGTGGCAATTGAAACTATTTGTTCAGTGTTATTTTTATAGGCTACTTGTGAAACTAGAAGGCAGGTGTGAAAGCTGAGAAGTTAGTTCTGCTCCTCATTGCCAGAAAAGCACAGAATAATACAATAGCATACTTCTGTATTCCTGCAGCTGCACAAGCTCTAAACCCTACCACATGAGAGTGAAGTGGTTTGGACAAAGTTTTCTTTAAGGGTAACTTGGTTACCTGCATCATTAATAATATTGTGTCTATCAAAACTCACCAGCTTATCCAGCTGCAAAACTAGGAGAATTGCTGGAGACTTTGATGATATTTTATGATATGTAATTTGCATAACATTATTAAGGCATTTAGAAGTTTCAAATACAAGCCATACCATTGAGAAGCAAAGAATCACAGGAAACTTATTCAGTTGACCTCAAATGAGCAAAAATAAATTTCATGAAGAAAATCAATGTTTTTTTAAGAATTGGCATACTAAGGGAAATTAGCTTCCAGACAAGCCTAAACAATTAATTTGCATTCTTGCCACACCTTAGGGATTACTGAAAATACAGTATCACCTAAATTAAGGGAGAAAGATAATAAAAATTGTTTTGAATTGCTTTTCTCAGTACTGACCTGCTGCCTCTTCAGGACAATGCAGAGGAGTTGTTTCCTCTGAAAGGCAGCACGCCAGAGGCTGAACACTGCTCAAACAGCCTCTCAGCTTCCAAGATGAAATACCTATCAAAGACACCTTAATTGACCCCTACACTAGAGTGGTGTTCAATTTCTCCCTAAATCTGTGTCGTAGTTTTATGTTTTCCTACCTGCTTTCAATGTTCTTATCAACATTTAACCTTTACATTTTCTAGAATAAACTTTGAAATGCAACAATTTTTGTGTTCAGAATGAGATCATTTCATTCTGACAATGCCAAGATGCTCTTGTTTCTTCTTATGCAACAAATTTACTTTTTAAAGAGAGTATTTAAGATGGAAGATGCAAAATTGATAGTGTTGGAAGAATTTTGCATGGAGAAGGAGAAGCTATGAAGGACCCAAGATGGGGAGCTATAGATGGACAGAAAGCTCTGGTGTATACTTTAGCTCTTTCTACTATAGTCTGTGCAAAGTCTGAATCTCTAAATTACTGATTTTTTTCTTGTTGGATTTATACATTTGGTCATATTTTTGACATGTTCCACTACTGTCAATTTATCTACACACAGTGGTTGCAGCATCTCCTGAAGATAACAGACATTGATTCCCCCTGTGAGATAAAAGGCTTCATCTATGGGATACCTCATGTATTTCTGCTAACTGCTAGTATATACTATATTTACTATCAAAAGTAGAAAGTCTTTTTACATCATAGGAATATATGCTTATAAAGCCACAAAGAATTTAGAGGGCTTAAGGCCAATGCCATTTTCAAAGTTATTTGCTGTTCATTTTCAAAACTGGCAAGGACAGAGAAATGTGACAAATATGGAATGAAAATGTATGGAAGATAAGCAAATTTTATGCACAAAAGAAGTATTTAAGAGAATACAGTGAGAAACAGATAAAAGCAAAGTGAGATCAAATATATATGCATGCGTGGAAACACTGATTGAGAAATCTAACTGCAGTGATTTTCATCCTCTCATCACAACTGAGCGTGTACTAAATGAATAAACTGCTACTTGACATTTTCTAAATAAATATCATGGGAAGAGTACTTATTTTACTTTAATGAATCATTTTGGCCTCTCCAACAGAAAGTAGTTATGATGAACTATAATTTGTTCTGGGAAATATAGTTCTATAATGGAGATATATATGGACTGAAATATGAGAAGTTGTGTTCTCCAGCAAGTCTACTTCAAAAGAGATTCTGATTCATCCATGCCCACTTCTACTTATATTTTGATCATAGCTGTTGACATACTGTATCTGCCATGCTGAGAGCTATTTCTCTACTAGAGGTAAGAAAGCCATATGGTTCGTGGATGACTATGAATTTTTGCAAGGCAAACTGAACTAATATGTGTATAATTTTTTTTCCTGTAGCTATTCAAACAAAACTACCCGTTTAGCAAACAGAACATTTTCAATTCAATGGAATATTTTGCCCCATGTAATACATTTCTAAGAACTGAAAGTCTTTCTTAAATACAATCACAACTGATGGCCTAACACTAACTTTCTGCATTAGTGGTCCTCTCATTCACCATGCATGGCTAGATACAAACAAATTCACTGTACTGATTAAGTGAAGCAGCAAATAAAACTTGTCTTGTTCATGGAGTAGAACCAAAACAGCTGTTTTTGTTTGACTGATGCAGATTCAAAGGGCCCCCAATGGTATAACTCATAAAAAATCAGCAGGTTATTTGAGGGGTTATGTTCTTTTTATTACTAAAACTTCTCATAGGATTATCATAGTTACAGAAGGAAATTGCTTTGACTACGTGTAATTACAAACAGGGAAAAAAAGTTCTTGGCAAAGGCAGGTGTGAAATAACATTTTACCATCCTTGTTAAGGCACAAAAACCCATTCCAATAATTACTCCAAAGTTCACAATTTAGCCAGGCAAAGCTCACAATCAAGCTGAAATTCAGTCTTCCAGACTGCATCTACAAATTTTTTCTATTCGAACATCTGCTGTCAAAAACCACTTTCATAACTGTGTCATGATAAGTGGACCAGGACAGGCAATGTTCAGGGGAGCTTGCAGAGGGTACCCTCTGGGCAGAATGCTGCTTGATGTTCAGACACAGTGGAAACTGGACATGAAAGCTTTCCTCGGTATCAGGTACGAATCCCTCTATTCAGGGATATGTTTCTTCTATCACATGTACCAATTACTGTTGAAATAACTTGTTTCATGTACTGGAGTTCATTCAGAATATAACTTTTAGTTTGCCACAATGGACCTTGAAATTTTTGTCTTGCTTTGGTAACGTTTGTTTCAACACCTTGGCATTGCCAACGGTATCACTATTAATGTTTGTGGGATCTTGCCATACACAAATGTGATATCCCAATCCCTTTAAGTCATTCTGGTTATTACCATTGATTCAGCAAGTCTTGGATTTGACTGTGGTTTTATGTGTTACATAGATAAAACACATTCTCCTCAACACCTCCATCAGAAGCAGTTTATTCTGCTGATTGGTAAATGCCTGTTTAAAGCATTTATTATTTCACTTTAAGTGTAATTTCAATTTGCATCAGAAATTTAAACTCAATTCAGAGGGGACTGAAAATTCTAAAACTTTATTAGAGGCAAGCCCTATACCGTTCTAGTGCAAACATAGATGACTAACTAAATGTGAATAGAGCTTTATAGTACTAAAATGAAAAGCTAAAAAAAAATCTAAAATAAAATCAACAAATTTATTTGACAATCCTGGATTTTAGTCCACGTGTTACTGAACAACGACATAATAAATGCATTCTTTAACTTAGGAATATTATGTCAGATCACACAGGGTCTGCCTCGAGCACTCAGAATTAAATCTCCAATGTTTAACATTGTAATTCATAAAACTACTATACATTGTCTGAGTCCATTTTAACCCTATGAAAATCATGCAAAATGATGGGGGGAAGAACCTTTGAAACATGAATTATATTATATGTTTAGCACTGCAAAAATAGCTACACACAGTAGAATTAAAACTTGCAGTTCTGAAAGTGTTTTGTGCAAACCATCTGGAAATTACATGAAAATATGCTATACTGCTGAAAGCACAGAAGAATTAAACTTCTATTATTCCTATTTTACCTATTTTCCGGATAAAACATAAAGATGGAAATGCAACAAATCAGAGATGTGAACGGCTGATACATCAAATACCCTTGCATTATAAAATATTACCATCCATCCTCTGCTCTATCCCTGAGCTGCTTTTTAAAATGTCCAGTACCATCCGTATGCTGCCTTGACACATCCCACAGTAGAAAACATTCAGTTACTAAGACCCCACACGAGATTTCTGCACCATCTGTACTTGGATCTGGTTGCATTGAGGTGACCATTGCTCCTCGCAGTATGCCCACTTGCATAAGTGGCTAGAAGTATCTAGTGTTTCAAATTTTGTTACTGCTCGGCTCGTATTGCTATTGTGAAGCGGAGAGAAGTTACAAAACACTCCACCGCTAAGGGCCTTTGCTTTCACAGCCGTGATCTTGGGCTCACACCACCTAAGGTAACGGGAGCACTTGGTCCCCCCTTCTCAGGGCTTTAATTTGGAAGAGATTCAAGTATCACCTGCTCCCAAGGCACATTAAGCCTGTGTGAGAATGTGCCGTAACGAAGCAAAATTGGAAACAACCAACAGTAGGCTGTCGACGTAAATTAGAACCCTTTAAGTTTGAGGGAAGTTGAGGCCGAAGCACTTCATATATGGATTTATGGCGAAACGCCAAGCTGTACAGCACCGACACCGCTGTTAGAACTGGGACACTAGCAGAGGCAGGAATTAGGTTACGAAGGCGACAGAAAGCGGGGTCGTAAAAGAAAGCCACTTTTCCGCACGTCCCGCCGGCTGGAAGCCGCTCCCCGCTCCCCTGCCCCGGACCGATCCTCACCGGCCCCACAGCAGCGGGTCGGGCCGTGCCGGCGGGGACCGCCCGCCCCGACGGTGGCGGCCGCCGGGCGGTTTGCCAGCTCCTCTCCAGGAGGCGAGGCGGGCTGGTGCGCTCTGCGCTCTCATTATGACGCTGGGTAATTATTTTATTTCTCCGGCAGACGGTGTTTCAAACGACCGCGGAGGCGCTCAGCCAACCCTCCCGCGAACGCCGCCCTCTGCGCGGCGACAGCCCCCCGCGATCGCCCCGCTGACCGAGGGCAGCGCAGCAGATGCGCCCGGCAGCCACCCCCGCGCTCCGGGTGCGCGCCCGCGGACTCTCCAGCCGCGCCAAGCCCTGCGCACCCGCGGCGTGGCAGACACGCAGAGCCGGCGCGGGGGACGTGCGGGACTCACCTGCCGCCCGCCCCTCCTGGGTTGCCGGGCTGCCACCCCACCGCCCCTGGGGGCCGGGCTGTCCCTTCGGAGCACTGGGAGAAGCCTAGCGGAGCAGCGCGGCACCTCCGACGTACCCGCACCCCCCCCGGAGCGGCGGGAAGGGAACGGGGGAGCGGTGCAGGCGGCGGTGTGCCGCCAGTCCCGGCTCCGCCGCCCCTCCTCGCGGGGCAGCCCCCGAATCACGCGCTGCCAAAATTTAAATCGCCCCGGCACTGCGGCTCGGCGCGCAGCATCCCCCTTCGCCGCCGCTCCCTCCGGTCAGACCGGCCACACGGGAGGGTGCTAGACAGCGGCCGCCCCGCTCGGGCACCGGGCACTCCGCCGCGCAGCCGTCCTGCCCGGGCTGTACCGAGGAGAGACCCCCGCCACGGCGACACCGCGCCGGGGTCAGCGCGACGCCGGGACGCACCGGTGATGGGGGATGATAGCACAACCGACGGCGAGGCTAGCGCGCCCTCGCCCTGCTGCTCAGGCGTCCGTCCCCGACGGTGCGGTCCCCGCACGGATCCGCGGCACCGGCACCCGCCCGTTCCCTCCGCTGCTTGTGCGGAGGCGCCTGCCGCCCCGACGGCGGCCCTTTCCCTCTCCTCCCCTTCCCTTGCCTCGTCTCCCTCGGTCCCTCCCTACCTTTTTCAGCGCTGACATTCTAGTGCATTATTAACGCGGCGGGTGCGGGCTGCGGCGGGTCAGGACTAAGCAGACGCCGGCAGCGGCAGCAGCGGCGCGCGCCCAGCCTCCCCCGGCGCCGCTCGCCCGCCGGGAGCTATAGATGGGACAGAAAGTTCTGGTGTATACTTTCGCATCTTTCTACTATAGTCTGTGCAGAAGTCTGAATCTCTAAATTACTGATTTTATTTTCTTGTTTGATTTATACATTTGGTCATATTTTTAAGAACATGTTCGCACTACTGTCAATTTATCTCACACATTGGTTTGCAGCATCTCCTGAAGATAACAGACATTGATTCCCCAGTAGATAAAAGGCTTCATCTATGGGTATACCTCATTTCTTTCTGCTAACTGCTCAAGTATAAAATACTATATTTACTATCAAGTAGAAAGTCTTTACATCATAGGAATTAGCTTATAACAGCCATCACATCACTTTCGCAGGTCCTCTCCAGGCCAATGCCATTTTCAAGTTATTTGCATGTCATTTTCACACTGGCAAGGACAAGAAATGTGACAAATATGGAATGAAAATGTATGGACAAGATAAGCAATTTTTATGCACAAAAGCACGTACATTTGGAGAATACGTGAGAACCAGAATAAAAGCAAAGTGAGATTCAAATCTCTATGTCATCGCGTGGAAACACTGCTTGAGACATCTAACTGCAGTTATTTCATTCCCTCTCATCACAACTGAAGCGTGTACGAAATGAATAAACTGCTACTTGAAATTTTCTAAATAAATATCATGGAAGCGGTACTATTTTACTTTAATGAATCATTATGCCTCTCCAACAGAAAGTAGTTATGATGACCCTATTAATTTGTTCTGGAAATATTAGTTTCTATAATGGAGATACTATATGGACTGAAATTGAAGTTGTGTTCTCGCAGCAAGTCTTACTTCAAAGAGATTCTGATTCATCCATGCCCACTTCTACCTTATATTTTGTCCTCAGCTGTTGCATACTGTATCTGCCATGCATGAGTAGCTATTTCTCGACTAGAGTTAAGAAAGGCCAGATGGATTCGATGGATGACTATATGAATTTTTGCCAAGGACAACTGAACTTAAATATAAGGTGTATAATTATTTTTTTCCTGTAGCTATTATCAAGAACAAAGAACTAACCCGATTTAGCAAACAGCACCTTTCAATTCATGGCATATTTATGCCCCATGTAATACATTTCTAAGAACTGAAAGTCTTCTAAATACAATCACAACTGATGGCCTAACCTAGACTTTCTGCATTAGTGTGTCGCTCTCATTCACCATGCATGCTAATAACAAACAAATTCACTCTACTGATTAGTGAAGCACGCAAATAAACAACTTGTCTTGTGTCAGTGGAGTAGACCAAAAAGCTGTTTTTTTTTGACTGATGGCGATTCAAAGGGACCCCAATGGTATTACTCATAAAAATCAGCAGGTTATTTGAGGGTATATGTTCTTTTTACACTTTACTGCAACTTCTCATCATGATATCATAGTTACAGACAGGAAATTGCTTTGACTACGTGTAATTCCAAACAGGGAAAAAAAGTTCTTATGGCAAAGGCAGGTCATAGAAATAAACATTTTACCATCCTTGTTAAGAGCAAAAACCCTGCCAATATGTACTCGCAAAGTTCACAATATTCTCCAGGCAAGCTCCAATCAAGCTGACACTTATCAGTCTTCCGACTGCCATCTACAATTTTTTCTTACATTACGAACATCTGCGTCAAAGCCACTTTCATCACTGTGTCATGATAAGTGAGACCAGGACAGGCAATTTTCAGGGGAGCTTGCAGAGGGTACCCTCCTGGGTCAGATGCTGCTTGATGTTCAGACCAGTGGAAACCTGGACATGAAGCTTTCCTCGGTATACAGTACGAATCCCTCTATTAGGGATATTGTTTTCTTCTATCACATGTACTAAATTACTGTTGAAATAACTTGCTTTCTGACTGGAGTTCATTCAGAATATAACATTTTAGTTGCCACATGGACGCATTGAATTGTTTGCTTGCTTTGGTAACGTTTGTTTCAACACCTTAGGGCATTGCCACGTATCACTATTAATGTTTGTTGGGACATCTTGCCATACACAAAGTGTGAATATCCCCATCCCTTTAAGTCATTCTGGTTATTACCATTGATTCACTCAGTCTGTGGATTTGGACTGTGGTTTTATGTGTTACATAGATAAAACACATCTCCTCACACCTCCCTCGTCAGCAGTTTATATCTGCTGATTGGTAAATGGCCTGTTTTTACAGCATTTATTATTTCACTTTACAAGTGTATTCAATTTGCTACAGAACTTTAAACTAATTCAGAGGGGACTGGGAAAAATTCTAAAAACTTTTATTCGAGGCAAGCCCTATACCGTTCTAGTTCAAACCTAAGATGATAACTAAATGTGAATAGCTTTATAGTACTACAATGCAGCTAAAAAAAAATCTAAAATAAATCAACACATTTATTTGACAATCCTAGATTTTAGTCCACGTGTTACTGAACATCGACATAATAAATGCACTTCTTTAACTTAGGAATATTATGTCAATCAACGGGTCTGGCCTCGAGCCTCAGAATTAAATCTCCACTTTTTCAACATTGTAACTTCATAAAACTACTATACAATTGTCTGATCCTCTTTACACTATGAAAATCATGCAACATGTGGGGGAAGAACCTTTGCGAAAATACATTATTATATTATATGTTTTGCACTGTGTGCAAAAATAGCTACATCACAGTAGCATTAAAACTTCTCAGTTCTAAAGTGTTTTGTGCCACCATCTGGAAATTCATGAAATATGCTATCTGCTGAAAGCACAACGAATTAAATCTTCTATTATTCCTATTTTTACCTATTTTTCCGGATAAAACATAAAGCATGGAAATGCAACAAATCAGAGATGTGAAACGGCTGATACATCAAATTACCCTTGCATTATAAAATTTACCATCCATCCCTGCTCTTCCCTGAGCTGCTTTTAAAATGTCCAGTACCATCGTATGCTGCCTGTGACACATCCACAGTAGAAAACATTCAGTTACTAAGACCCCCACGAGATTTCTGCACCATCTGTACCTTGATCTGGTTGGCATTGAGGTGACCATTGCCCTCCTCAGCAGTATGCCCACTGCATAAGGGGCAGAATTATCTAGTGTTTCAAATTTTGTTACTTCTCGCTCGATTGCTATTGTGAATCGAAGCAGTTACAAACACTCCACCGCTAAGGGCCTTTGCTTTCAACAACATCCGTGATCTTGGGCTCACCCACCTAATGGACGGGAGCACTTGTCCCCCCTTCTCAGGGCTTAAATTTGGAAGAGATCAAGTATCACTGCTCCAAGTCACAATTCAGCCTGTGTGAGAATGTGCCGTATGAGCAAAATTGGAAACAACCAGCAGTAAGGCTGTCGACGTAAATTAAACCCTTTAAGTTTGAGGATTGAGCCGAAGCACTTCATTATGGATTTTTTATGGCGAACGCCAAGCTGTACAGCACCGCGCCCGCGTGTTATAACTGGGACACTCATCATAGGCATGAATTAGGTTACGCAAGGCGACAGAACAGCGGGGTCGTAAAGAAGCCCCTTTCGCAGTCCGCCGCTGGAAGCCCTGCCCGCTCGCCTGCCCCGGACCGATCCTCACCGCCCCACAGCAGCGGGTCGGGCCGTGCCGGCGGCCGCCCGCCCCTGACGGTGGGCCGGCCGCCGATGCGGTTGTGTGCACATACACATCTCTCCGGGGCCGATGCGGTCTGGTGCGCTTGCCTCTCTCCTTATGACGCGGGTAATTATTTTATTTCTCCGGCAGACGGTGTTTCAAAGTACCATACGGGAGGCGCTCAGCCAACCCGCCCGCGAACGCCGCCCTCTGCGTCGGCGACAGCCCCCCGCGATCGCCCCGCTGACCGAGGGCAGCGCAGCAGATGCGCCCGGCAGCCACCCCCACGAAGGCGCTCCGGGTGCGCGCCCGCGGACTCTCCGCCGCGCAGGCCTGCGCACCGCGGCGTGGCACACAACGACAGATCGTCGCTGGTGAACTCGGGACTCACCTCCGCCCGCCTCATCCGGTTGCCCAGGGCTGCACCCAGCCGCCCTGGGGGGCCGGGCCTGTCCTTCGGAAGCACTGGGAGAAGCCTAGCGGAGCAGCGCGGACACCCTCCGACGTACCGCACCCCCCCGGACGCGGCGGGAAGGTAACGGGGGAGCGGCTGCAGGCGCGGTGTGCCTCCAGTCCCGGCTCACGCGTGCCCCTAACCTCCGCGGGGCAGCCCCCGAATCACGATGCGCTGCCAAAATTTAAAATCGCCCCGGCACTGCGGCTCGGCGCGCGAGCATACCGCCCTCGCGCCGCCGCTCCTCCGGTCAGACCGGCCACCCGGATGGTGCTAGACAGCGCCGCCCCCGCTCGTGCACCGTGCACTCAGCCGCGGGCGTGGGTGCACGTCCTGCCCGGCCTGTACCCGATGCATAGACCCCCGCCACGGCGACACCAACGCCGGAGTCAGCGCGACGCCGGGACGCCCCGGTGATGGGATGATGCACAACCGACGGTGCGAGGCTAGCGGCGCCCTCGCCCCTGCTGCGCAGGCGGTCCGTCCCCCACGGGTGCGGTCCCCGCACGGATTACCGCGGCCCGGCACTCGCCCATTCCCATCCGATGCTTGTGCGGAATCGCCTGCCGCCCCGACGGCACTAAAAAGGCAATAACGAGAGAAGGGAATGGCCCTTTCCTCTCCCCCCTTCCCTTTCCCCTCGTCTCCCTCGGGTCCCCTCCGCTACCTTTTTCAGCGCGCTGAACATTCTAGTGCATTATTAACGCGGCGGGGTGCGGGCTTGCGGGCGGTCAGGATTCAGCAGACGCCGGCAGCGGCAGCAGCGCGGCGCGCCCAGCTCTCCCCGGCGCGCTCGCACCGCCGGCCCCGCGCGCGCCTCTCGCCCGCCCGCCGCGCCGCCGCTCCCTCTCGCGCCACCGCGCGCACCCCCGACCTCATGCATACCCCGCGCGCGGACAGTGGGCGCCGCGCCGTTCTGCGCAGACCGCGCGCAACACTCTTCCGGGGAAAGCCCGCGGAGCACATGGCGCCCGCTGCGGCGGGGCGGGAGGGGGCGGGGCCAACCGCGGCGCGGGCACGCCCCGCCTCAGGCTCCGCTAATGGCGGCGCTCGGCGCCGTGAGCGACAGGCGCGGCGGCCAACGGGACGGAGAGCGGCCGCGGGGCCGTGCGGGGCGTCTCGGAGGGGCCGCGGGGCCATGGCCGGCAGCAGGAGGAACGGTGAGGCCGCGTTGTGAGGGGCGGGCGGTGGTCGGTCGGTCTGTCGGTCCCGCCGTGCTGCTGGCTGGTGACGGAGGGAGCCGGGGCGCGGCGCTGACGGCCCGGGGCGCGGCTGCCCTCAGCCGAGCTGTGTGCTCTGGCCCGGGCGCACCGCGCTGCCGCGGAACTCGCTTGTGCCGCTCCTCGGCGCCCTTCCCGAGGGTCAGGCGGTCAGAAGCTGGGCGAGCCCGGCAGCGGGGTGGAACAAAGTGGCCTCGGCGGAGCCGGTCCTGTGCAGGGACGGGGCTCCGGGGCCGCGGAGCCTCCGGGACTGAGCCCCCCAGCCCTCCTGTGCAGTCCCTCTGGCCGGAGGGGCCGGGGCGGGTTCTACGGCCGAGTATGCCTGCCTGGGGGTGGGCAGAGAGTAAATACAATGTACTTCTCTAATCACAAAGCACTTTAAGATGACACCTCTTTTCCTCAGTGTGCACGTACATGTGTGCTTACTTGTTAGTGACCATCTGTTTTGGCTTATTTAAAGTGAGTCGTCTCACTTCTGAAATAACTGTGGTACTGTGCTTTCAAAGAATAAAATAAAAGCCTTCTGCTATCCAAGCGCAGCTTCAGGCACAGCTTCAGTCAGTTCCGTTTATCTTAATATTTTATAAGACACGGTACAGGAAGAACACAATAATCAAAATACTGGTTTTCTGTAAGTAATATCTCGTTCTTAAGGGGTGTCGAGTGAAGCTGAGTTCTGAGAATTGCTGAATCCTGTGCCTGGCTTTTGCATTTTCAGACGCATCCTGAAACTTGGAATACTTCATGTATTCTCTTTTTGATCAGCAAGAGTTAATATTTAAGCTATTTGCTTATATGGGGTGCAACTAGAGATCGTTTGAAGGAGTTATAGATAAATACACAGGAGTGTTTTAGATGCAGATTTGTTGTGAGAAAGGGAGAAGACATAAATGTTTTGCTTCTACGCTTTGGGGATGTGAATTACAAATTGATGTTTTCTGGAAGAAAGTGAATTAGGAGGAGTGAGTTCATTCATTTGGGAATGAATGCATGGCTCTAGAGCTGAGAATGGGGGAACTGAATTCTAAAGCTTTCAAATTGATAAAAACTGAAGGTTGGATAAAGAGCTGTTTGTTTTGGTAGTGTGTCAGAGAAAGCTAAAATGAGCATGCAGAGTGTCTGACTTTACTGTGTAAAGTTGGAAACCATTTATGTTTTATTCAGTCACTCTAAGGAGCGATGACTTAATATTGGGAAAAAAATACAGCGTGAAATCCAAGGATGTCACATGCTCCCCTGGGAGAAAATAACAAAACAGGGAGAGTTTAGAACCTCATCTGATCAGCCTCTGCAGCCCATAGCATTTATGAAAACTGTTGACTTTCTATTGTGAAACTATATATATATTTTTGAAAAGACAGGTGTCCTATAAAAGAGCTGAGAAAGAAGGCTTAGCTGCTTCTCTTTAAGGTTAGCTTTGCTCTTTTTTTGTAAGGGTATGCTGAAGATGCTGAGGACAGATTTTTGTCTGCATTACGAGTGAACAATGAAGCTTTTTATTTTGTCTGGAAATGGGCCATAATACAGAATAAATAGGATGGTCAGCAGCTTGTAGGTCATGGGTCTGATTGTCAGTGAAGATTATCTAAATAGTGAAAAGCCAGAGGTAAGTGAAATGCACTTCACTCTGCCAGAAAGGGTGCAACAGAAGTTGTTGAGAAAGTGTTTTGTTTTGTTTTGAATTTTGTGGGGCTTTTTGGTTTTTATTTGCTCATGTACCAGTGATTCATGGCAGGGGTAGAGGTACTACCACTGTCCTTCTGTATTATCAACAAGGTATTGATCCTGTCTGGGACAGCTGAACTCCTAATTTGTTGCTGTTAAGCATTGACAATTGCATCTTGAAAGCTTTAGTCATCATTCTTGAAAGCTTATGCCACCCCAAAATAACCCTGTCATAAGGGGTGGTACAGAGAGTGATGTTCCAGCTGCTGAAGGGTAGAGTTAAGGTGTAGTGTACATTAACACTGTTGATGCTGGTGTGGTGTACATAACGACTGTAATTGCTACTAAAAAGTGATAGAAAAGTTGTGCTGCAGAAGGGATGATCTAGAGGGACAACAAGGGACTTCCTATTGGAGAAATTAAATTGGAAAGCAAATGTGGATGCTTGATAGGCATCAGTGAGAAATGCTATTTTTATCTCTCAGGTGACTTGGGGCAGGATTATAATGGGCGTTGAAATGAGATTGCAGTTCCTTAGTTTTGGAGGTTTTTTGTTTTGCTGGGTTTTTTAAATGGCCATATCCATATTACACATCTTAATTCTTGCAGAAAACCACACCATTTCTTTCCTTCTTCTAGTTTCAGAAAAGCATTGATTGTTAGACATCTTGAGGTTATTCAAATCCTTTTATTATTTTTGTTTTTCAAACTTGATATAGTTTTTTGGCATATACTTTGATGTTTTACTGGGAAAAAAGATAGATGCTTTTTTTTTTTTTTAAGTGTCTGTGGTTTTTTTCATGTTTATCAGTGAGGGAAGTATTAATTGCAAAAGGAGTTTGATGCTTGACATTATTTTTTTTTTTTCTTCTTCGAGAAGTATCTTGCTCTCCCCACACAAATGTGACCAAAGATTTATTACAGCTTACCGAGATGTAAATTCTGTTTGGATTGTAGTTGATTAAATTACAAATAGCTAGGATTTTTGTGATGAAATGTAGAAGTCATACTAGAGTAAGTGTACCTGACTCTACCATTGAAACCTTTTATGGAACAGGGGGGGAAAACGTTTTTCTGGCTGACTTTGGTGTTGTGCCTGGATGAGAAATGTAGTCAAGGAGAGAGGCCAGCAAGGTAGTGAAAGTAGCAGAAATGAGACACCCAGTGCCTTTCTGTTTCAAAAGTCTGCAAGGGAAACACGTGCACAGAGAGCAGAGCCTGACATGACGTGGTCTTTATGGTTCTGTGTTTTGTGTGAGTGGCTGTTTGGGGTTTTGGGGTTTTTGAGAGATGGAATGTGTTGGTGTAGGGTTGGTTTGTGCTTAGGAAGTTGGAGCAATTCTTAAGTATTTTGCATTTGAGATAGGATGGTCCCTGAGTGGTAGGTGCGACTCAGGTGTTTAAACATGCTAGGATGTATTTAGGAGCAGGTGTGTGAGCCCGTGTTATTTAGTAAAAGTGGTGGAGGTTGTGGTGTGTGCCACTAAGGTGTGTCTGTTTGTAGTTATTTTGCCTTTTAAATGTTCAGTGTGTAACGCCTTTCACTCAACACTAGGTTTGATCTTGTTGTAAAATAGATTTCTGGAATTTATTACCTCAGAGCAAAGCTGCTCACATACTCACTTCCTACTGGGATGAGGGAAAGAATCAGAAAAATAAAAGTGAGAAAACTCACTTTGTTGAGCCAAGGACAGTTTTATAGGTAAACCAAAATCCACAGAAGCAAAGCAAAAGAAGGAATTAATTCCCCACTTCCCATGGGCTGGCAGATGTTTAGCCTTCCCCAGAAAAGCAGCACTCCATTACTTGTAGTGGGGACTTGGGAAGACAGACACCATCACTCTGAGCACTCCCCCTTCCTTCTTTCCCCCAGCTTTTTATGCTGAGCATGTCAGCATATGGTATGGGATATCCCTAGCTGCTCCAGATATGTCCCCTCCCAATTCCTTGTGTACTTCCTGCCTTCTTCACTAGGTAACAGAAAGGGCCTTAAGACTGCTCAGCATTAACGAAAACATCCTTGTATTATCAACCCTGTTTGCAGCATAAATCAAAAACACAGCCCCATACCAGCTATTACAAAGAAAATTAACTTCATCCCAGACAAAACCAGCAGATTGTTATGGCAATATGTGATTTCTTATGTTTTCAATTGTGTTTAATTCAAAAGGCTGAAAACTGTTTTCAAGAAGTTTGGATTTCTGTGGGCTGGCTAATGACTTAAATTAAAACTCTGTATATGTCTAGAAAGAAAAGAAAATTTCAGCTGTGTTGTAACTTCTAGAACTTTTTTGTGATGGGATGTTTAGTGTAATATTGATTTCTATTATATGTATATGTAGGGATGCTTGCAGAGGTTGCTTGATATTGTTATAATCAAATATTGAAATCACTGCAAAGGGTGATTTATTTACTCTTTGACGAAAGCTATGTAGAAATTCAACTAAATTTGTACTGTATATAATATGACCTTATGATGATTCCTTTTGAATAACACTTAATGCACAATCCTGTTGGACTTTTGTTTGTGCTCAGTGGTACTGCACCTGCCAATTTAATGGTTTGGTTTTTAAATACTGGTATATTAATTTTCATTTTAGCTTGCTTCTTCTCATGTGAAACTGTTTAACATTTGAAATTTTTTTTTTCTCTTTAGTAATCTGAACTCAGAATGAGTTGCAAGTTCTTTGTGTTTTGCTTTTGATTTTTACTGTTTTCAGCTATTTTGATGTCTGTTTTCCATATTACTACTATCACTTACTATAACATTTAACTTTAGCCCATGTGTGGCATAGTTCAGTTTTCACTTTTAGCCATATGCTCTTTGCATCCAGATTAAGGTTGAAGTAATATTTAAACTTTCTGAAATTTAACACCTGTGTTGGCAGCAGATTGGTCTCTGAGCAGTGATAAGTGCACAGCCTTCCCCCTTCCTTTGCCCAAATCTGTCTAGAAGAGAGAGAAAAAATGTCTCATAGAATTACAGAATACACTGAGTTGCAAGGGAGCATAAGAGTCATTGGAGTCCAGTTCCTGTCCCCACACAGCACCATCCCCAAAGTCACACCATGTGCCCAAGAGCACTGTCCAAATGATTCCTGAGCTCTGTCAGGCTGGTGCTGTGACCACTGCCCTGGGGAACCTGTTCCAAACACCCTCTGGGTGAAGAACCTTTTCCTGATAGCCAACCTTAACCTCCCCTGACACAACTTCAGGACATTCCCTCTGATCCTGTCACTGTCACCACAGAGCAGAGATCAGTGCCTGCCCCTCCTCTTCCCCTCACAAGAAGCTGTAACTGCAGTGAGGTCTGCCCTCAGTCTCCTCCAGGCTGAACAGACCAAGTGCCCTCAGCTGCCCCTCATACGGATTCCCCTCAAGGCCTTCACCATCTTTGTAGGTCTCTTTTGGATGTTCTCTAACTGCTTTGTATCTCTCTTACATTTTAGCACACAGGATTTGAGATGGGCCTGCAGTAGTGCAGAGTGGGACAGTCCCCTCCATTGCCCACCTCCAAAACACAGTGGGCCCTCCTGCCTGCCAGGGCACTGCTGAGAGTCTTGTGCCACTGTAGTTTACAGTTGGCTCAACTCAGTGGACAGAATTATGTTTATTAATAATAATAATAATATTCACCAAAGTTTAGCTTTAGTAAGGGTGTATGAGATATCTTTAGATGTTTTCAGTGAGGTCTGTTTGATTGTGCCAAGCAAGAAAAAGATAATGGTGCAGTATGAGAAACATATTTTAAAGTTTTGTAGAAAATGGACAGTATGCACAAATTGAAACTATAGTGAAGATGCTGTGTTTTTCCAGGACTGCAGTAGCAATGCATATTTTGCAAGGGTTTTCTACAAGGCAGATAGAGTTCATATGAACAGCAGAACAAAATCCTGGTGTTCTCATTGTGGTTATGTAGCTTCTTGTCATCTTGTTCATGTCAAGTTTATTAGATGTCTAGGAGCTTGTGGCTGCAATTAAGGTAGCCTTCTGACAGATCTCTAAAACCTTTGTTGAGACAGGATGGCACGATCTATTAGTCAGATTCTTGTTGAACTACACAGTCATGTAGAATTTGCTGACAGATGTAACACCAGTCTTGCGGATTTGAAACTGCAATGTGACAGAGACTGTGCTTGGTCTAGCTGAATAAGTTTCTTTTAAGCTAAGAAGGGAAAATAAATGTTGGCTTTTTCTAGCAATAAGTTACTGTTCTGTATCTCCAATTGCTATGAACTGCGTTGGTCTGGAGGCTCACAGGTCAATCTCTCTTTGTAATAACTCTCCCTTTGTAATAACTGCTTAATTTAGGTGAATACATAGATATGGGGTGTTTAATCACTGTATTATTTCCTTTTCTGCCTTTCAATCCTACTGATATGTGCCATATCCTTTAATAAGCTGCAGCTGTTCAAAAGTTATCTCACAGAAGAATTCTATATTACAGAGTTTTAGATAACAAAATGGATTTCCATGTGCTATAAAATGTAATGCTAAGTAAAATGATATTTATCTTTCTTATAGAGACGTATTTTAGCAGCTACTACCTTAGAGCACAAAACTGGATTTTTTTTCCACTGTGGTTCTCAAACCTGTAATAAAGATTAAGGTGTAAAATTAGGGCAATTAGTGTCTGATTTTTTTTTTGTCTAATGGGATGTTGAAGAGTAATAGATGCTGTGTCAGGGACAATAATGTCAGTGGTCTTGATGCAAACTTGGATATTGTGAAGTTACTATTACACACTAGATATAAAATGATAGCATCCGTGTTTCTTGTGCAGCTCCCTGTGAAGTTTTGGTTAGGAGCCATACAGAGGTGCAGCTGATACATAGTAGTACAGAATTCATGTGACCTTGGATACAGCTAAATCCTTCCATTATTTCATTCCCAAATAGTACATGTGGGTTCTTTTCACCATTTAGTCTGTAATAATAGCTTTAGCAGTTAAAACCATCTGTCATGTGTAATGTCAATGAGACCAATTGTCAACTTGTAAAAGAGGACCATGCCCACCTTGTGTGGACATTCTGTGAAGAACTTTACAATTTTTTCCCTTTAAGATGTCTCTAAAGTTTTGTGAGTGTTGTAGAACTAAAAGATTGTCTAAGGAAATAATCAGTTTGTGATATCATCATTTCACTGTGGTGTTTCTACTCAGTCTCAGTTTTTGTTTTTTGTAGTTCAAAAAACACAGCCGAAAGAACCTCACAACAACGAAGCAACTCACTATAGCTTGTGGGAGAAATGGGATGAACAGCCTTTGTTCAAAAAAGGTGCTCTCTTGATGAAGGCAGACAGTTAAAAGTAAGATTTGAGGCTGAGTCTGCTTTCCAGGCCAAGAGAGACTTCAGAATCAAGGTTTCTAACCTGTAGGGAGATCTGTGTGGAAACATATTCCTATATAATGCAGGATTCCTTAACCTAGGAAGAAAAAGGCCCAATACTGAAAACAGTCAAGTTTCAAATCTGAATAGCAAACATGGTCTGTGTGTCTGTGTCTTATGACAAAGGCAATTCAGCACTGAAAAAAACCCCTAATATGAACTATGGAGTTTCTGTAGAGTCTTTTGAAGTATATTAAAAGTATTGAGATACAAGTTTTTGGGTCTGATTGTAGGTAGGTGTGTAAAAGTACTTCTCCCAGTCATTCAGACAAGATGGAGTAGTAGATTTTCTGGCCTTAGGATGCAAGTGAATTCTATCCTGAAATATGAAGCTGAAAAATTACTTGGTGTCTTCCTCAAGGAAGCATGTCATAAAATAGCAGTGCTGTTTGGAAGGAAGGACTATAAATTCATAGATAGATGTGATTTAGTCTGAAGTGTGAAGATTGAAGATGTAGTCGATGATCTGCAGAATGGCCTCCTCTTTGACTAAACACAAGGTCTTGTAAGCTGTTAGCTTCTGTGTTTGTCTACAAGTGCCTCTTGAAAGAGACAGTCAGCTTCAGCCTATATTTTCTGCTGCAGATCTTGCAGCCCTTGCTTTTTTATCCTTTTTTTTTATCCTTTAGCTACTGTTGTAAGAGCCTGTTACCATAGCTTCGCCTGCAGGATGAGGAGTGCTTGCTGACTGGGAACACAAAGCAAAATACTGTACCCGTTCCTGTGTACATAAAACTGTACTTTCGATCACAGCCAGGATTCCGCATATTTCACTATTTTTCCCCCAGCTGGAAAGATCAATTTTGTTATTCCCATGACACTGCTACAGTGCTTTGCTTTGGTTTGCAGGCTCTATCCATGGTGAAATGGAAGTACCTCACTCTTGGCAAAAATGACCTTGCTTCTAGCAAGAAAATCACGTTTTCTGTTTCTTTCCCCTGGCTTGAAGAGCATCCCATCTTAGATACTAGATACACCTTTTAGATGATCTGAACTGTCAAGCTACACAGAATGCAATTGCATGTCACTGCATCATTCTTTTTCTCATATCCCTGTGTAGCTTGAATGTTCTGGTAAAAATGAGGGGGAGTGGGAAAATGATACTCTGTTCAGGTGCCATGGAGTGTTTTGTAGTGTTCAATTACTCTCTTTCTTCCTCGATTTTAATCTTTTGGTAGTTGCTGAACTGGTATCCCAAATCTGGGAATCTTCTCTGCAGCTAACCGATCCCTATTCAGAGGATTTTGAAGTTACTGACTAAATAGCTGTTAATTTCCCTCAGGACTAGAATATTCTGTGCACACACACAAGCTTTCTTGGTTTAGTTCAAGCCTTTGGTCTCTGCCATTTCTAGCAATGGTTTGGGGTCTTCAAGCTTTCAGCTGATTCCTTTTTGTTCTATGTGTGTCGTTTTGGCTGTGGAGCTTGATGATAGGAGGTTTTGGTTTTTCCCGAGGTCAGTGTGTGTGTATGTGTGTGTGTGGCTTTTGCTTGTATTGGGAAGTTTAGGTCAAGGTTAATAAATTTAATTATCCTTGGGGATTCTTTGTATTGATTTCCATTTACTCTAACAGGGGCCTGTACTCAGTGCACCATCATCTCCACTGAGTGTGTCTTGGGCACCCAGAGGCTCATTGGCAGAATTGGTGTCTTGTGTACATGGGGTCTCTGGAGCGGTGTCTAATCTGCAGGTAAAACAGGATACCTTACGTGCCATCAGGCATCGTCACTTCAGACTGAATTTTGCCCTGGTAGCTGAAATACAAACTGTGTTGGTTTGTCTTTGTGAGGCTTGCAAAGCCATGACCCCAAGAATCACTGTGTTAGGCCAAATAAACACAGAGCAAAGTTTGGCCAGCTGAGCAACTCCTTCAGAAAGAATCCGTAAGACTCAAACTGTGAAACTATCCTGTATGGTTAAAGGAAGAGTAAGCTTTGTGGGAAATGGTTTAAATGGGAATGAACAGGTCCTGGCCTGAAGTTATCATCAATCTTCCACCTGCTAGCTGGTAAGAGTAGCAGTCTAGCTAACATTTTCTGTCTGTAGCAGCCTTTTAAAATGCTTTTTACATGCTGTTGCTCTGGGTCCTGATAAACAATGGTCTCTTTTTCAAGAGTCACTCTTTTTCATGTGGTTCTTTTGAGGATCAAGAGTGTCCAGCCATGATTAGGGAAGAGGAGATGATCCATGCAATGGGATCGTTATAGCCAACTAGGCAAAGCTCTCTGCAGTTTGCTGTAATTAATTCTGCTCTGAGCTTTGGGATTAGACTCGGTGTTGTCTGGAGGCCCCTTCCAACTTTTACAGTTCTGTGATTTTTGTGATCATGTTGTAAAATAACTGTTCTGTGGTAACCTTCATAGGAGATGTGGTAGTTGCATGATAAAAGAGACTTGAAGAACTTAAATCCATTCTAATATTGGAGTAATTCTTCTCTAACAGAGATGAACTGAAAATTTTAATGAAGCCTTGTCCATATGTTCTGCATGAGGATTATCATTCTGTCTGCTCTTTCTGTCCTTTTCCATTCTGCTGTACTATCTTTCCTTCTGCTGTAGCAGAAATAGCATATTAGCACATCTTGTACATGGGATGTACAGAAGAAGTTCCTGATTCTTCCCTTTTTGGAAAGCTTCTGTTTGTAGGAGAGACAAAGAGACCAAGTAGGACAACTTGCAAGCTTCACAGAGTTCAGCGCTCCCAATGCCACTTCGCTTTGTTCTTGCTGCCCAACTTTGACTTAAGTAGGCAGGAGGCAACCAAATGAGAAATGTGGGGGGGTGCTTACAGTATGGATGACAAGTAGCCAAAAGTATATGGCAAGCACTCTCAAAAACAGAAATGTTTTTGAGGAAACTGTCACCGCACAGGAATGTTTCTGATGTTGTTCAGAACTTAAATTTGTAAAGTTCTTCAGCATGCTTTTGTTTCAGTCTGTAGTCCTAAGCCATGCAAAATCCTGTTGCTAGCCACAGAACGTTCATGAATCTGCAGTGCTATTTCAGTGTGTTTGTGGATGGCCTGCTTATGTATGTAGTATGAATTCAGTCAGGGTGTCAGTTTAGTACCTATGTGCCCAAAATGAATTGATTTGCAGGAGGCTCCTTACTCCTCTTGTAAAATTAGTTGAAAGATCATGGATGTTCACAATTTGTATCAGTAGCCAGCATGTGTTCTGTGTTGTATTTTTTGGAGTTACACTTTGCTTTCTTTTTGTGATGTCAAACTGTAGAGACATGGTGGTTTTTCAGTTTTCTCATGTATTTGTACTTCACTGTTTCCAGACATGAGTTGTCAAGAATTAGGCATGGAACTGTTTAGTACCTATTGCAGCTTGTTCTCATGTCTGAAAATACTGTTTCCTTTTTGTCACTGAGGATTTCCTGGAAAGTCAAGTGTTACGGTGTTTCTTTAGCTCGTTGTACAGTAGGAATATTTTAATAGTGCTGAACACTGGAAAGTGATGATTTTTTTTTTTTTTTTTTTTAATGAAAATCTTAATCAGCATCAAAAGACCACACAGACCTGTACAGTTCTTCCATCAGTTATGCTGACAGGAAAACATTGTCAAGAAATAACCATATGGTTATTAACTTGACTATGCTATGATTATGGTGAGAGTAAGTCTTACTCCCTTTGGAAACTAGTTGGTAAGATACATTTCTGGTAGTAGAAATTTTTGCTTCAATTTCCTTTATTGCTAATTTTCTGTTATTTTTAAGGGTCTCAGCAGTTCTTACCCAATGCACTGATCTCTGATGCTGAATAGTACCAGAGACATCAGGTTAAGGGGAGGTTTTCAATAGGCAGGAACTGCTCTATAGCATCAGGCAAGACCCTTCTCCTGTGGTTGAGCCAATACTTATGGGTATCACATGACACCTTTTTTTCAAGTAATTGCATCAATGAAACCCTCTGGGAAGAGCTTCCTTTGTCATCTGAAAAATGTTTTGGTAGCTCAGTTCTGTAAGGAGAAGTTGCTGCTTTGGAGCATGTAAAGCTGCTGAGAATGGCAGAATGGGTATTCCTCAGAGTCTAATTTCTTTGTTCACTTATACTGGGCACAGCTTTGTTCAAAAGATTTTGGGCTGCAGGCAGACTTTTTTTTTTTTTTTTCAAATTCAGACCAGAATATAGGATTAGGATTCCAAATAGTTCAAAGTAAGTCAGTCAGTTTTTTCAGCACCCTCTGGCAATTTTAGGGCTACTAACCAAATTCACAGATGATACAAAACTGGGAGGAGCTGTTGACTCCCTCTGGGGCCAGGAGGCCCTTGCGAAAAACCTGCACAGACTAGAGCAATCACCAACCATAGGAAGTTCAACAAGTGCTGGATTCTGCACCTGGCATGGGGCAACCCTGGCTGCACAGACAGACTGGGGGATGAGATTCTGGAAAGCAGTGCCATAGAACGGGACCTGGAGGTCCTGGTTAATGGCAAACTGAACATGAGCCAGCAGATCCCTGACAGCCAGGAGAGCCAACCCTGTCCTGAGGGCAAGGGAGGGGATTGTCCCACTCTGCTCTGTATTGGGGCAGCCTCACCTCAAGTGCTGGGGCAGTTTTGGACACCATAATATAAGAAAGATATTAAGCTATTGGAGAACATCCAAAAGAGACCTACAAAGATGGTGAAGGCCTTGAGGGGAATCCGTATGAGGGGCAGCTGAGGGCACTTGTTCTGTTCAGCCTGGAGGAGACTGAGGGCAGACCTCACTGCAGTTACAGCTTCTTGTGAGGGGAAGAGGAGGGGCAGGCACTGATCTCTGCTCTGTGGTGACAGTGACAGGATCAGAGGGAATGGCCTGAAGTTGTGTCAGGGGAGGTTTAGGTTGGCTATCAGGAAAAGGTTCTTCACCCAGAGGGTGTTTGGGAACTGGAACAGGTTCCCCGGGGCAGTGGTCACAGCACCAAGCCTGACAGAGCTCAAGAATCATTTGAACAAACCTCTCGGACACACAGTGTGACTCTTGAGAATGGTGCTGTGCAGGGCAGGGAGTTGGACTCAGTGACCCTTGTGGGTTCCTTCCAACTCACCTGATTCTATGATTCTTCATTCACCTGAGGAAGGTGAACTGCTGGGATTCATTGCTTCTTGCTGTCTTCAAGAAGGCTTGAAATACATCAGGTTTCAAATGAGGACCTTATAATCTCTAAATGTCAAGACTGCTCACTTCTGTTTTCTTATGGTTTTTTGAAATTAATAGTTATTTTAAGAGATGACTTGTGTCAGTGCTCAGATACTCTGACACTCATGTGAAAACTTCATAGGAAGTAAAGAATTTTCTCACTCCTCACCTTGCTTCTTCTTCCAGTGTCTGCTGAAAACTCCAGCCAAGTGGATGTTGTGTTGGTGAATCACTGTTCTTGATCTAGATACTTCCTTCTGAGCAAAAGAGATTTTTATCAAAGAATTACCTCCTCAGTGTTCATACCCTCCAAGGCAGGCATTCTATCAGCTTGCTTTTTCAAGCAAAGATTAAAGATGGGGTGAGCTCCCCATGAGAATTAGAAGGAATGAATGTATCACAGCAGGTCTTGTCTTGCTTTCTGAAGTAATGTGAGTATGTGTACAGTCCCTCAATTTTAAAAATGGGAAGGAAAAGGTGATGTAATCTGGGGAGGGAGATGACTAGGGAAATCAGATTTCAAGATGGGGAGCATAAAATCCAGTGTAGTTTTGAGGAGACTGCTCTTCTCAGCAGATTTGGAGATGTATTTGCATATTTAGATTCATCACTATGTCAATTATCATTTGCTGTGGAAGAATAGTTCCCTCAGTACAAGTACTTGAATGTTAATCTGTGTACTGGTTGTAGATGTGGTAGAGTTAATTTTCTTCATAACAGCTCCTGTGGTGGTGTGTTTTCTGTATTTGTGGTGAAAATAATGTTGATGTCTCAGGCATCTTTTTGTTATTGTCGAGCAGTACTTACAAAGTCTTTTCTGCTCCTCATCCCACCTCACCTGCGAGGAGGCTGGGAGTGCACAAAGAATTGGGAGGGAACACAGCTGATCCAAGGGGTATCCCACACCATATAGTGTCCTACTCAGCATAGGAGGGAGGAGGAGGAGGAAGTGGGGCACATTTGTCTTCCCAGCATTGTATGTGATGTAGCTCTGCTTTCCTGGGGAAATAAAGACACTGCCTGCCCATGGGAAGTGATGAATAATTCCATGCTTTGCTTGTGTCCATGACTTTTGCTTTACCTATTAAACTCTTTACGTCAACCCATGAATAGTCTCAATCTTCTTTTTGATTCTTTCCCCATTCCATGTGGAGGAAAGTGAGCAAACAGCTGCGTGGGACTTGGCTGCCTATTGGCATTAAACCATGGCATTCAGTAATGGCTGTACTGTAGTTGATTAAAATGCTGTAGTGTTAGTGGCAGCACTTGGGGAAAGGATTCAGGGATAAACCTCTTGGATAACTTGCTTTAGAGTCAGAGATCTGCAAAAGGCAGTTAACCACATCTCATTACGCTGGTTGTTTCCATCTACTTTCTTTAGCTGAGGAGAGTAATTGTGGATTTTTGTCTTTCTAGCTGTAGACTAACCCAGCAAGGGAACCTTACAAAAACACAATCACTTGTTTGTGTCTGTCTACAGAACACAGAAACTGCATGGAACCTGTAATCATAGCCCATAACAAAGCATTTTCTCACATAGTTAGACATTTACATGAGAAAGCATAGTTGCCAAGGTACACTGGAGGTACAGTTTGTCTCTGCAGGATTGGTGGTTCAAGGATGAAGGGTTTTTTCATTTGTGAAGTAGTTTATTGACAAGTTATGTGATGATAAAACTGCTTTTTCTGCTAAGCTGCAGTGGGATGCATTCTTCTTACAACAATTTAAGTTCTTTTCTCTTGGCAGAATTATTTTATTACGAATCTGCAGCAGGTTGCTTATGTAGTGTCCACAGAATGTATATTAAATTTGAAGTTGCAATTTAGATAACATTTTTCTCCAAATGTCTTTTTTCCCACCCCCACATCCTTCAATATCTCTTTGACCGCATAGAATTCATGAAACTAGAGATGTTGCTTTGCAATAGATACAAACTTTTAATAATATTTATGCTTTAGAATAATGTCTTTTTAAGTTATTGAAGTATACATATATATGTATATAAAAGATAATGGTTTTGTTAATGAGTAGATTATTTGCATATATTTCTTTAATCAAGAGATACTTGCATTTGACTAACTAGTAGCAGATTGTTGGTGTCGTCAGAAATGGGCCCATAAGAAGAAGAGGCGTAGAAGAATACTGATAATTCTGTAGAAATAACTGGTTACCATGTGTTTCTGCTGCTGTCTAATTCTAGTTTTTCTGTCTGATTAAATTGTTGTAGCTTACTGATTTTAATGAGTAATTCCATTGCGATGCCTCTGTGCCAGAAGAGACCCGAATTTTGAACAGTCTTATGACACTCGCATAGGAAGATTTTTGTTCTAAAAATTAATGTGTGTTTAGTCTGTAAATGTACTGCTAATTTATTGCCAAAATTTATTCATATAGAAGACTTTAAATGTAATCTTGCTCGGGAACTCTGATGTTTTGAAACTGTTTTACTGATTCAAGTTTTGAACTTAAATACTTAGTTTCAATTTCACCTGTGAGAGGTAGGGACTTCTCAAAACAGACTTCCATGGAATATGAGGGAAACTGTCTCATATCAACTAGTTGTTGGGGTTTCTGAAGTCTTATTTTTAAAACACTATTTCTTCCTGTTAAAAGAAGTTTTCTTGCCCTACAGTGTTCTTGGCAAAATTGCTGAAACGACTCTATGGTGAAACTTCATCATCGTCTTCTGTTCATACTTCAGAGGAGGTGATTCTTGAAAATCTTGGATCAAAACCTAAAGAAAAGAATTTGGATAATGTTCAGATTTCGTCAGCAGATGCTAGCACATCAACTAATACACCCTGCAAATCATTTCAAGGTGAGACTGTGTTGTCATTTTTCTGATAATATGCTTTTAAATATAACTGCTTTACTTCAGAACCATATAGTATGTCGTTCTTTTCATCTGTTAATACCAACAGATGAATTTGTGTATTAGTGCCAGTGGTACTTAGTACCTGGAACACTTGAGGCCCTGTGAAAGGCAAGAAATAGTCTTGGTGTATATGCTTGGATGCAGCATTTAGCAGTAGCAAATATGAAAGTTCATTGTAAGCTGTAACTGTCTTTGATAAAATGTCTTAAATAGTGATAAAATTACTTCTACTGGTATAGCTCTGCTCAGCTGTTAGAGATACAGATGAAGACTGGTGGGAATACATGGTCCTGCCCTTGTGCTGCAACAGAAACCCCACGGGGAACACAAATCCAACAGAAGGCAAATATTAATTCAGAGACTATGCTAGTCCCTTGGAAAAGAGCATTATGTTGTGTGTGTTTATGCAATGAACATGGCACATGAATATTTGAACAGGTAAGTAAAAGTCCTTTTTTCCAAATAAATTGTAGAATGTGACTGGCGTGCCAAGAGATGGAGCTGGAAAATGAGGTACCTGTGGTATTTACTTGTGGGTAAAAGGCTCTGTGCTCAAGAAATAGAGTGTGAATTGCTATTCATCTGAAACCAGATTTTGCCATTACTTGAAGACTGTTAAACTGGCTTAAAATAGAAAAGTATGTTTCACAAGAGTATAAAAAGCTTTCTCCATGGGAGTTGGTCAGCTATCCTTAGTTCCTCACAGGGAAGAACTGGTTGTGGATGTGGTCTAGGACAGGAGAGTAATGTCTGGAGAAAACCCAGCAGAGTTATTAGTAGGGTTAGAAGTATGTGCTACATAATAACAGATGTTTGTCTTGTTCAGAGATCTGCTTGGTAGGATTAGTGAGAGGATTGGTCTGAATTGCAAAGGAGCTCTGAAGAGCTGGTTCAAGAATAACCTCTCAAAGCACAAGAATGGCTTATTTTGACACGTAGAAAACTAAGGAAATGTGGCAGGATGCCTGACTGAGCTCAGATGTGTCTGGGAGAACAGCAAAGGGAAGGTGAAGGAAGGCTAGGGACAAGGTAGGCCCAGGAGCTGTCATCACCGTGGAAGCAAAGATCCCACAGTGCCTGGCAAAGATGAGCAGAATGTTAACAGTCACCAGGTTCAACCAACAGTCCAGTGACACTGGGCAAGTTAATACAGACAAGGCAGGTCTGAGGTCAAGCCAGTATGTCAAGTCTCTGTGTCAGCATCAATTGGTCTGAAGTATCCCTCTGGTCAGTTTAGGTCACCTGTCCTAGCTGTGTTTCCTTCCACTCACCCCAACTTCCTCAGCAGTGTGGCAGCACAAAAAGCAGGAAAGGCCTTGGCTCTGTGCAAGCCTTGCTCAGCAGTAATGAAACCATCTCTGCATTATCAACCCTGTGTCCAACACAGATCCAAAACACAGCCTCGTACCAGCCACTGGGAAGAAAATTAACTCTATCCCAGCCAAAACCAGCACACCTTTACTGTAATAGAAAGGTGCATGGAAATTTCAACTTCTGTAGTTCTGTATGTTTTTTACTCAATTTGATTTTCAAGATTAGTACTACTGGTACTTCTTTTGTGTGCTGAATAATGAAAAGCATATTTTCAAAAGGCTGATAAAGCATTAACTTATTCTGTACAATGGTATGTGATACCATTGGGAACTAACAATCTTTTCAAAATAGGTAACAGGCTATTTATTTGCTCTGTGATAAAGGTGTGCTAATTATGCACAACTATGGAATAATTTCTTAAACTAAAACTGTCTTCATTTGTAGTGAATTTATACCATTCCTGGCAAAACTCACACCAAAATGGGAGGTGAGGGGAGAATTTATTTGATCTTGTGGTTTATAGCTCCTCTGATTTGTTTATACCTGAATCCTAATGCAATGTTCTTCAAAGTAATGAAAGAAAAGCTTTTTATTCACAATTCTAGTACAGGAAAAATATAGCTTATGGGATAGGAAACATGGAATAAAAAGAACATGTTTATATTTAGGATTTTCACAGTGGAGCAACAAGGCTGTTTTTGAAACTAACAGCAAACTGAGTTTGTTCTCTGTTGTAGGCATGCAAATGCCACAGTAGACAGAAGAGGTTCTGCCATGATTTAAGTTCAACATATAAGTATTTAAATACGAAAAAGCCTTGAAGTGATAAACTTGTAAGAAAAAAAGATAAATCAGTTGCCCATCTGGGAAACCAACACACAACCATTCTTTTTCGGTTGTGATTTTATTTCAATTTAACAAGTTCTTGCATTTACATGTGGTGATTTCATAGCATTGGACACTGTAAGTACATGTTTAAAGGTAGGTAGAAGGTTTGAGCTATAAGCTCTGTGGCCTTGGTGAAGGAAAAACATAAAAGCATTGATTGAATGTTTTGATCAAAAACTGTTTTAAGTGACTTCTTACTTCCAGACAAAGGTTATGGGCATAACTACAAGACAGCTGATGATTTAAGTTGCAGTAGTCAAAGATGGCTAATTGAAAGCAACAATGGAAAATGAGGGAATTTGTTTTTTGTAGCTACTATTTTCAAGTTTGAAAGTGAGTATTTCAGTCCTACAAAATACTACTAAAAATGATCTAGTGTCAATAAATGTTGATGATTTCTTTAAAAACAAACTGACTTAGTCTTAAGTATTTTATAGCATTAAATAACATATTATTCTAGAAAACCTATCACAATGTCCTATTTGCTTTTACCAGTTATTCTCAGGTTGTGAAAATACCATTACCAATTTGCCTGAGCTAAACTGCTACCACCTTCCCCTTGCAAGATTCTGATCTTTATTGGAATTCAGTTTGCAGCATTGCCTTTAAATTTTATGGGCATGTCTCTTGTCCTTCTAGATGCAGGCTTTTAAGATCATACTTTTATATCCTGTAAATATTTGCGTTTACATGCCTTTTTTGAGACCAGATTGAAGTTCAGATGCTTAAGAAGATGGAACTCAGGACCTATGTTAATGCTTAGTTCGCAGTTAATTTTGGATAATTAACAATGTAGTATCAGAAAGGGTTATCCCATAAATCTCCTTTCACAGTTCTGGGACCAAAGCTTACAATAAGATCTGAAATAACCGGAGGTGGAAGGCAAATTTTGAGGCACACTATCCCTTGTAACTCTAGCGAGGCCTTCTGAAAGGTATTTGCATTTTCTTCAGGAAGGTGGTAATTCTGTTAGG
>CM031859.1:18426827-18437063 GCA_018697195.1 Certhia americana | reverse complement strand
AAAAAAAAAAAAAAAAAAGAAAAAAGCCAACCAAAAAACCAACTAACCAAATGGCAAAGCCAAACCAAACAAAGCACTTGCCTTTGTGCAGAATTTCAGTTCTACGGCATAGATACTAAGACAGACCTTCCCTTTGGATTATTAGTTGTCTAAATCAGACTTTTTTTTTTCCCTTTTGTACCAAAATTCCTAGTGAGAAAACGAATATAACCAAAGTAGGGATTCCTATCCCCCTGGACAATTAGAAAAAACTTCTTAAATATTTCTCCCTTTGAGGAACTTGATTCATCCATTGCAAGAGGTATAGTTCTTAATTTCAAAAGATATAATAAAAAAATCTTTTCCTACTTCAACAAGAGGGTCTAGATTACTGTCTTTATTACCTTAAACCATTTAAAAGTTCCACACATGTAATGAATCTGATTCTTATGGCAGGTAAAGCATTAAAAGAGAGCAAATCAAGAGTTGAAAGCTCCTAAAATAAGAGAACGTTTTCCCTAAATGAAGGATATTTTTTGAATATTTTTTGAGAATTCTTTTCCTAAATGAAGAATCCAAATGCTGTATTAATAATGCTTTAAAACTTGCTGTATCCCAAAAAAAGGAAAAAAAAAGTATCTGGCAAAAGATGGAGCATTTGAAAATACAAATTGCTTGGATGTTTATGGGCTTTGGCTAACTTGTGCCTCAAGAATTGATTTTGTTAGTTTTTGACCTTTGTTAGGGCTGGATCTACTTGTAACAGCGATTAATATAATGAAAAATGTCTCTCATGAGGTCTGTAGTTCTGTGATCTCTTTACTTTTTTGTTGATATTTTAAATATTTTAAATCTCAGTAAATATTTCTAATAGCTTTGTAGTATGTATTCAAAAGCGACGTGTGTTTCTAACTAGATATTTGCTAATTGTAGAATTGGCTTTTTCACAGAATCACAGAATGGCTCAGGTCGAACCACAGTAGATGATCTGGTCCAACCTCCCTGCTCAAGCAGGGTCATTGTAGAGCGCATGGCACAGCATTTCACAACCTCTCTGGGCAGTCTGATTCAGTGCTCAGTCTCCTGCACAGTAAAGAAGTTCTTCCTCATCTTCAGGTGGAACTTCCTGTGCATCACTTTCTGCCCATTGCCTCTTATCCTGTTGCTTGGCACCACCAAGAAAAGCTTGGAAATGTTCTCTTGACACCCCATGTTTTAGATGCTTACACATTGGTGAGGTCCCCTCTCAGTCATCTCTTCTTGAGGCTGAACAGGCCCAGCTACCTTAGCCTTGCCTAGTACCAGGAAATGGCCTCCTTAGTCTCTGACCTTTTCCTTGGTCAGAATTATAGCTACTTTTTGTAAGACTTGGGATTTACTGATCAGTATTTAGCATCTTCCATATAAAAATGAAAATTCCAGAGTTGCTGAAGAAGGATAATTGTATTCAAGTGAAATATGTAGTGTTCAGTTTGTCAATATAAAGCATGCTGTGCCAAGATGGTTGATTTTTGCTTTTTCCCTAATTCTGAAAAAGGAATTTGAAGTGCAGGGAGCCTAGCCAGTTTTGGATCTTGTGGATCCAAACCAACTTAAACTTTTCTTCTCCTTCATTTATTTAAGTAAAAAATAGTGAGGAATTTACTAGACTGTTGCTAGGAATAGGTTTTAGTTTTCTAAAACAGCTGGAATCCGTGTTACGCTATATAAATGCACAAAACACAATTTATTCCTTATTCATTAAGCAAAAATGTGAATGTCTTATCAAATGTGACATATCCCAGCATTGTTATCCTATAAGAGGAATTCATGTCAGAATTCAGTACAGCTGTGTGTTTGTGTTCTCCTTATTTGTTCCACTGAAGTTATTGATGCTGATAGTGTACTGCATTTAAATTATCACTAGGACACCAGGACTGTGTCCTTCCTCATATTAATCCTGTCTTCCTGCAGCCATTTTACTGTAGAAGACTTAAGCTAGTGACAGAAATGCCTAGAAAATAAAACTTGTCTAAAAAATATGCACGAACTGCCCTGCCTTTTAGTTGATCAAATTGATGAAGTGCTTATGGTTGAGAAATTAAATTCTAGCAGTAGTCAATGCAATAAACAACTTCAGAGACTTGTTAAACAATTCAGCTTTGCTTTTGTTAATTACTTTGAAAAGCTGTCTATTGTAAATAAGCTAAAGAGCAATGGAGATTATAATTATTTTACAACGAAGTGTTGTCATGCACTCTTATAGTCTTTTCTCAAGGGTTTAAAAATTCTCTCACTGCATGATATATTACAGTGCTATTATGCTTTGCAAATAGGATACATGTATCCAAGAGTAGAGTACTTGACTGAAGATACCGGCCTGTGGTGGCTGTGGTAAAAATGGTTCCCAGCCAGTTTTACAAACCATTATAGCTACATGCTTTAGGGGAATGTAGAAATCTGGAATTTAGGGGAGAAGGCAAAAACATTCCAACACCCAGCCTAAAAAACCCTACCAATCTAAACCCCACAAACAAACAAACACCCACCCACCCCACCCCACCCCACCCCCACCCCCCGTTCAGACTGAGTCGGCTGCATGTATAGTATCTGTAACTTCTGTTTGTGACAGAAGCAGTTCTGTTGTTGTCTCCAGTTCCTTTAGTAATGTTTTTGTGGATTTTGAAGGGATTGTTTGCTGCTGGTTGACATATTCCTTTTCCAGGTTCATATGTATATATGTTAACTCATTCTTGTCTTCTACATGCTCATTTCAAACAGCTTAGCTGTCATAGGAGAGCTGCTGGCCTCTGTGAGACCCCAAAGCAATTTTAACAAGTAGCTCATCTAACAGTGTGTAACAGTTGCCTATGTAGAGTAGAAAATGTCAGCTTTAGCTCTAAGTGTTAAGAATCTCTAAATCTAAACTAGTCAGCTGCAGGAAAACTATCTTGATAAAGGAAATGGAAAAATGGCTTGTTTAAGGACTTGATAAAATAACCTTGTTTCACATAGAGATGGCTGATAGTACTAAACTGAATCGAACTGCAGCATAATAATAGTGTGTTAGCATTCTTGCTGTCTGCCTTGAGTCCTTGTTTGAAATAATTTTCAATGCATTGATTACAAAACGGGTTGTGAGAGACACCACTCCTGCTCCAGTTTGCACTGGGGAGTTTATCACTTAAGCTGCTATTTTCAAAATCATAGTTATTCAGAGTTAAATCCTGTATTTTCTGCTGTTTCACAAGCTTACTGTCTACTTGTGTTTTCTATCAACTCTACCCCCTAACAATTATTTGAGAAGTGGAAATGTTTATAATGTGAGCTTGGTACTGAACTATGTTCTGAGCAAATACTTTCCTGTAATCTTTTGTGATTTACATTGTTTTTTACATAAATGAGAATGGACTGTTACAAATAACTTCTACTTATGGAACAGAAAATGTGAGTTTAGAGGGGAAAAAGCTTTAAAACCTTAAATTTTGTTTGCTTTTACTCTCATGAACACATCTATTTATTTTCTGGTCTTGTTTCAGTTACGTTCCAGTAATGACATAATGACTTCATCAGTGAGGGTAATTAAATAATTGCAACTTAGACATGGCCTTTTAGACTCAGTGTTATTGCATTTATTTTTTTTAAAAAAGGATTGATTAACAGGGATATATTTGGCTTTTGAAAAGTGTGTTGAACAGGTAAGATGTGCAGCAGGCAAAGTACTTGAGCTGTGTACTAGCATAGCATTAAGGTAGCCTTATGTTCCTGTTTATAAAGCTAGAAATCATAGACATCTAATCAAAATATTGCATATAGTCATATACTGCAGCATATATGGGACACATATACCATTTAGCTGTATAGTTTGTTTCATCATTGCCTCCTATATTCAACTTCCAGAAAACAGAAAATAGCAAACAGCAAAAATTTTAATGCCTCCATCTGCCTGTCGTCAGATTTGCTTCTGAAAAGTGTTCTGTTTCTTGCTTTCCTTGATCAGTGGTTTCTCCATTCTTCATTCTCCCTTTGCTTTATGCTCAAATTTCATGACTTTTTCCAAGTAAATGTGGATACTTTAATGGTTCATAGGTAAAAAGCAAAAACCTCTTCCCCAGATAGTGAATGAGAACAAGAGTAAGAAGGATTTGTACTTAATCAGTTTTTCCTTTGTGACAAAGCATATCTGCCACTCCTAATGTAGCGAAACTCAAGCTGAGTTATAATGGTAAGTGCTGTCTCCAATAAAATGAGCTGTAATACTGCCTTTCTATGTGTCTAAAAAATAAACTAAATCTAAGAGTTAGTGTACATGTGGGAGGTAGTGAGAAAAATAAATGTGAGCTCTCTTGTTCCTTGTTTTTTATGAACATCCCATCCCAAGTAAGATGTCTTTATTGACCTCAGTTTCCTTTTGAAGTTTTTGGTTTTCAACAAGCTGAAGGAAAACACCATTATGAGAAAGTACTTCTGAGGATTTGCTAATTTGGTTTTTCTTCTTTCAGTGCTCTGTATCTTCTGTAATCTACTTTTTCCTTTCAGTGAACTAAAGAACTTCTGGGAATGTGAAGTGTGAGAAGGGAAGTTGTAATGTACTGGCTTGAGTTTCAACATGCTACCAGGCACAAATGGTGTACACCCTAAGAACAGGAAGCAGTTGTCTGTAATACAGCTAGGACTCTGAAAAATAATACCCTGGGAATGAAGTGAAAACATGCTTTGCTTGAATATCAAAGGACAGTGTACTTGTTTTTGTGTAAACACAACTGAATAAAGTATCAGAAATTAAGGTCAACCAAAAAATTCAATACTGCTGTCTGCACTAGTATGTTGTGACCATTAGTATTACAAAAAAGAGGATTGGAATGAAATAAGTGTATTGTACTGCTTCCCCACAATGTTCTCAACAGTTGCTGCTTAAGGATTTTCTGAGCCAAAGGACATGTATTTAATTATGCATCTCTTTAATTATAAGACTTTTTTCTTTTTTAACTTTATTGTTTAAATGTATGTAATTGTGCAATTTAGAATAGAACTTTAAACTTTGACATTTTACTTGTCAAAGAGGAAAATTTGTCCTTCCATAAAGAATAGCAGGCATCTTCAGAATTACAAAATTTAATCTTAACTTTGCAGAAGAAAAAACTTTTTCAGCATTCTGTTACATGTATTGGTGCTAATAAAATATATGACAGTAATAACAGTTTATTTGAGATAACTGGATATCTAAAAGTCATTCAGAAAGCTTTTTTTTTTTTGTATTTAGAAAAAGATGGAGAATCTTTGGAAGGCGTAAATATCTCATCTTCTGTCAAGAAGTGGCTTGAGTGACTGCCCTTGTTTATTCCAATGAAATAAGGATAATGAGGTAGAGCCCATAGTGACTGGTAGCATGTTTCTTTTTTTTGTTTGTTTTACACATAGTGTGACTTCCCTAGTATTGAGGGAGAGAATCCTGTTGAAGACTGTAGTACAAATTCCACCCTCCAAGGAAAAGGGCTGTACTTTCTGATTGCACAGAAGATAAAAGCTTGTGTCTTTGTGTAAAGCATTCCAGTCTCTGTGAGACCAGAAGACAACCTGTACTAAGACAACCTGGGAACCAAGGTTGTTTGTACATAGTGTAGCACCTCGTGTCCTTGAGGTTGCTTTATGGTACCTTATCGTGGCAGACTGAAATAGCTTGATGTCCAGGAACTTGGATACTGTCTGAACAAAAATGAGTATCCACTGGGGAATGGGTATTTAGGTTCACTGGATTTGTTCATGCTGTTGAGGGACATTTTGATGTGTTCACATTGATCAACAGGAAAATTATTTATATTTCAGTACCACAGTTCAGGTGGACACTCAAAGTGTGTACAGTTAGTCACTGATATGACCTTCGGTACACTTCAGTTTATGAAGGTTTTTGAAGGAGATGACTCTTCTCCAGGATTTGTGTCCTGTCTTTATAGAGGCTTGTCTTGCTAGTCAATGAAGGAGAAAGTTACTGTGTACAGATAACAAGGTGTATATGTTCCTTGGGAATTGTCAGCATTTCAGGGTCATAATCTCACTTGTATGCAATAAAAATGAGGAATAGCTATAACAGGGTCATATTCTAGCTTACATAATAAGTAAAATCATACTTTAATACAAAATTTGTAAGGGAAATAACAGACCTCTTTCAAGCCTTACTTTGGTCCTGGTCATACCTGCGGTAACACTGTAATGCCTGCTACCAATAATGACTTTTGTAGAGGGTATGACACTTAACTACTCAAACCTAGTATTTGATTCAGCATCAATTCCTCATTTCCTGTGTATGATGGTTTAGGAATAGTACTCCCACTAAAAGGAAAACCACCAGTGCTCCCCTTCCCTTCTCCACTGGGAGACAAAAGGCAGAGATTGTAGGTCAAGATAAGAACAGTTTACTGGAAACAGCAGTGAGATAAGAAAACAAACAGTAACAGCAACAATGTTAATAACAATAATGTACAAAGAGAGGGGGATTTACATGCAAAATGTTCACTCCAGCCCAGGACACTGAAAACCAATGGCAGACGGCTCTTCTGCCTGATAGGCATTCCCTGTGACTGGAAGGGAGCACCTTTATTCTTGGAAGCAGAGAGGCTTTCCCCCATCCCCTGGAGGTGATGTAAGGTCTGGGCCATGTCCCCTGGGTGCAGGGCAGGGCAGCCTAGAACTCCTGGATCAGGTACTTACTCCGGTGGGCTCAGCCTACCCAGCAGCTGTGACTACAGGCATGTGCCACTGCACTTGGCAGCTGTAAAAAATAATTAACCATCCTGGCAAAACTAGGACACTGCTTTTCTGTAAAGACCTATTTTGGGGGATGAACTCTTTCCATCTGTTTGGAAAAGTATAACTGTGTGTTTCCAAGTGGTAATTTTGTTGAAAAGATAACAATCTTTGTAAGATTGGGCTAACTTAGAGTTGTCTGGGGGGCGGAGCTGCAGGATTTTCTAGCTTGACTTGGGTTCTGTGTTTGCTCTAATGAGTTCTGCCCTGTGGGAGCTTAACTTGGGTGACTTATTAAAGCTTTCTGAGTTGCAGAGAAGCACTTCACAGGTGATAAGTTAAAGATAAAGTTTTTGTCTGTTTGAAAAACTCTACAGGGTGCTGGTGACCAGTCACTGGCAGTGGGACTTCTGTGACTGGAGGCCAGGGATGCTTTGTGCTGGACACAGCCAGTTCCAGCCCACGGCTAAGGCATGGGCACCCTAGGGGAAACTTCTTTAAGGCAGAGAAAACAATGCCAAGACAGGAGGGAACTAAATGGAGTGGCAACGGTGGAAACCCCAGGGTCAGAGGAGGAGAAGGTACTCTGTTGATGAGGAAAGGTTCCTGAAGGATGGCAGCCCATGGAAAATCCCTGTGGGGGAAAAGGAAGGAGTAGCAGTCTTTAAACATTGCCCCCACTGCCTCCTTGTACTGCTCCATCTTGCTGAAGGAACTGAGTATAACCTGCAGCGACAGGAAGTGGGAGTGAAGTTGGAAGTGAAAAGAGCCAGTGAGAAAGATCCTTGAAGTTGTGATCTCCTTGCTGTTGGCCTGTGAGCCCTCTTAGTCCTGTTCACCCCCCTGTTTGCCACCCCACCGTCAGCCTGCTGAGGGCAGAGTGAGTGAATATCTGGCTGGGTGTTCAGCTGCTAGCCTGGGCCAACCCAGCACAGAACCTAGAAGTGATTCAGTCTCCAGGGTTTAGCCTTACAGCAAGGAAAGCACCGAGACTGTGTGAACGTTGCTCTGGCCATGTCTGTGTCTGAGGTGTGCCTAAGCATGCTTTGTGTTCAGGCAGTCTGAAAACCATGTACCTAGTGTTATGTACCACCATTCTGAGCTGCAAGTAGGGATAGTTTAAAGATGCTGAAAAATAAACTTAACAAAATACAGTGACTACCTGAGATGATGACTGACTGTTTGACGAGGTAGTTGATAATTCTGTATGGCTGGAAGCTTTCCTTTCAGCTCCTTCTAAAAAGATCTGATATTTGTATGTAGTAAGATAGAAAGAGCTCACATAGCTGGCCAAACAACTGACATGCTTGGAGATGTAACGTTGGTAATGGCATGGTGTAGATGCTTTTCCCTGCTCAGTGCACAAAGCTGAGTTACGTGCCATGGATGTCTGTGTGGGGAACATGAGTAGAATACAGATAGTTTCAAAACATTTATTCTGTATTCTTGGTTTGCCTTAAAGAGAAATCGTTATTCTTTTTGGTCATTGTTAATGACCTTTAGCTGTTGGGGCTTTTTTTTTCCATAAAATAAAACTTCAGAAATGGGATTCATGATTTTTAACTAGTAAAAGGGAAGCATTCTTCAATATCTCTAGTATCTGATTACTTTTGTTAATCAAAAACCTCTCTTTATGTCACAGTTTTATAAGCTTAGACATTTTCTTTGCAGCAATGTTTTTATTACCAACCCATCTTTTCTTGTCCCAAGGAGACTCTGGCCTCAGGCTGCAAAAATCCAGATGTAGATATGGTAACAGGTTGGTTTGACACACTTGTGTAGGATTAGTAAAGACTAATTCTTGATTTATGAGCTTGCAAACTTCTTTAAGATGCATCTGGTGTGAATAAATATGTAATTTGGAGATTCTCATTTAAAGATGTAAAATTTAAAAATATAGTCCTGAGTCATCATTCATTTCCATAGAAGGAGTTGTAACTGTTCTTCCTTGTAGGACTGTGTGTTACAGATGGTCCTTCAAAATCTCTTATGTGTAACTATTTTGTCTGGAAGGTTATTATCCCAGCATAGTTAATGCTTATATGATTAAAATATTTGAATTTTTCAAGACTGTTGTAAATTAAGTTTAATATTTTCCTGATCATTTTGTTTTACAAAACCTAAATAAAAATGGAAAAAAGGGGAAGCTTGAAATCCTTCAGAAGGGAATAACTTAAACATTTATACATCCTTATAATTTAAAACTGTCACTAATTAGCACATCATCATTGATCAGCCTGAATGGGTGGGAAAAAAAGTCAATGCATGTAGTGCTAGTTCAATGACTTGGCATCATCTACATGGAAAGGATCTGCTGAAGAATTATCCCATGTTAATTTTTAATGGATTTTTTCCAAATTGCATAGTTGCATAGTTTGCCTTTCTGTATTATTTCTTTCCCTTCATTATCCCTCAAAGTAAGTATGATCAATACTGGAAATTTTCTGGTTCATTCAAGAAAAAGTTAATATTATTCTATGTGTTTTCAAAACAAACTTATTCCCTCATGATGAAAACAATGGTGGCGTCTTCAGAAGTACTTTGAATGTTCACAAATGAACTTTGTTTTTAAGGTAGGTTGTCGGAGAAATGTCAGTGCATAGTTAAATTCTGTATTAGAAATAGAGAAGTAACTATTATTAGGGATCTATCAGATGCAACTCAGTTTAAAATATTTAGGAATTAATCCAACCATAATTGCATATAGCTGCACCTCAGTGATTGACTTGGACCTTCTAGGATCTTCTAACAATTTTGTGGTGTAAAGAGGTTGATTGTGACCACCACCAAAAAGGTTTTTATTGTATATCATTTTAACAGCTTGCCCTGTGTTTCATTGTCCCCAAGAAGAGAAGGCCAGTGCTCTGTGCTGACTTACGGAGCAAGCTGAGTGTTAAAAAACCCAACAAAGCAACAAACACAACGAAAAAAGCCCAATAATCCAAAATTTAAAAAAAAATTCACACTGAGCCATCTAAAACTGCATTGCAACATCTGAAGACACCCTGAAATCCTGGTGTTCTGGAAGGGCTTTTTCCTCTGGTTGATCTCTCTTGTTGTCACTACTCTGCACAGAAATATGATTTGGTTTTGTGTGAATGGAGCAGAGATGTATCTCTGTCACTTGTCTGATGAACAAATGAAGTTTCTACTGCTGCTCTTGCAGGTACTTTTAAGAACCTTTCAAAGGGGAAAGAAATCATACAAAACCAGACTGCTGCTATCACCACAAATAGTTTCCTGTGCAATGAAATATTGGAAAGCTGGCCCTTGGCACTTCCCCTCCTGCCCCAGAAAGAAGTATAGCAGGGTGAGGAGGTGAGTCCTCTGGGGCAAGACTGCTGTGGCTTAGTCAGGTGTGACTTTCAAACTTCCTTTATCTTTGTACCCTTCAGAGAAGCATAGGCTGTGACTAAACAGCATGCAAATAGGCAAACCACAGTTTTGTGATTTTTTTTGTCTGATGTTTCTGTCACTTCCTAATGAGCATCCATCCATCCATCCATCCATCCATCCATCCATCCATCCATCCAT
>CM031859.1:18253247-18426817 GCA_018697195.1 Certhia americana | reverse complement strand
TCCATCCGTCCATCCATCCATCTTTTGTGAAGCAGTTCTTAAAGAAATAGTGTCTGCTCATGCTGAATGGGAAAAATTGTTTCGAGTCTCTCTTAAAATATCATTGTTAAGTGGAAGCTTCTTCTGAAAATAGGGGAGAAGATTTTCCTGATACAATAAAAAAAATACTTATGGTGTAAAGAACTAACCCATGGAGTATATGTTTATTTGTAGATGCTACAAAATTTGGTGCAATTCCATTGGTCATAGGATAATTTCAGCATTCCAAACCTGACTCTCTGTAAGGATTTTTGAGATCACATGCTGTAGTTGGGAAAACATTTGAGAAAATCTGTAGTGAGACCAGTATTGAGCCAGACACTTTGGATTTTCTGTTTTGTAGGTTCTGATGATACAGTTATGTCTCCAAGAAGAATTTACACAGTGGATCTTCCTCCGGAGGGTTATATTGCAGTTACTCCAGATGCTGTTAGTAACGCAGTTTCTGAAAACTCTGGCAGTAGTGCTGACTCAACAGGTAAGTTTGTATGGTTGTTAATGTGATGAATTTTTCAGAAGGGAAACTTCTTAGCAGCTCTTATCAAACAGATTTGGACTGCAACAATGAAGTATTTAAACTCTTGCTGCCAGTGGGTGTCACTGTTTTGCAACATAAGCAAAATGAGGCTGTACATCCCTATGGATTCATTTCCATCATTTGGGGTTTCTAGACTAGATTCAGCATTTGGTGATAGCCATGCAGTGCCACAGATCTTACTGAAGTTACATAGGACCTAACTGAGAACAAAGTCTTAAGCTCCTCCCACTCAAGTGACATGTATATTCGTATTATGCCTGCTAACAGTCATATTTTTTTAAGGATAAAGGTTAGATAAAATTGTTTTACTGAGTCTACCCTTGATGTTCTGAGGAATTGGGTAAACACTTAACAACCTTGCAGATTTGCCTCTCTTAGAACAGGTATTCATCATTGGAGTTCGTAGGGAGGAAGTATCAATCCTTTAATGTTGAAAGGCTTTCTGATGAGAAACTGTGATCCTTTTACTTCAGAAACAATATTTGATGTTGTCAAAGGATACAAGAGAAGAAGCTCAGAATCTGTAAAGTGGGTTCCAAGTTGACCTCAGTTAAGTAGATGGTTTTCTGAATGACATTGCTAGAATTCAGTTGATTCTGTCTGTCTTTAGAAAGAAGTCCTAAGCTTAGACAGACAAGACAAATTAATTCCGTTTTTCCAGTTGCCATGTTCCTGTGGATGTATGTTTGTCCAAAATTGGGTATCACTGTCACTGACCTCTAGGGACTTTCTATAGCAAAGAAGATACCCAGGTGAGGCAGCTGAAGTAAAACGCCTGATAAGCAGCAGTAATTAAACTACAGTATCAATTTCAGCCTGGAGATTGCCTTAAATGCAAGGAAAACCCAAAATATAACTTGCAGATATAGAATGGCAAATTCTACTTGTCTTTGCAAACAATACCCACAGGGGTGAATTTTGAGCTTGGAAATTTGGTCTACAGTCTGTTCTGAGCTCCAGTCAGAATCTGAATACAAGCAAAGCTTCCAAAGTAGCTCAAAGGACTGAAGCAAAAAACGGCATGACTGAGGGCACATCAAGAATGTTCTTCCTTGGTATGCAGTGGTTTAAAGACCATTTTTGAGTGACAAAAAGGTAACTTCATCAGAATAACGTAAGAGTAGATCTTGATAGTTTTTAGAGTACAAATGGAAAGGTGTTCTGATTTAGAACTTCTATGTTGTGCTCTTCTCAGTTAGATAGGACTCATGTTTGGAATCCAGAAGCTGTTTCTAGGTTACCCTTATCTTTGTTTAGTTGCAGAACTGTCTTTGGACAGTTCACTGGGTTGCTCTTTCCCAGCATGTCACATGCAAGCTTGAAGCACCTTTTCTCTCCTTCCATCCTATATAATTTCTGTTTATTATTTCATGTGCTTTCAGATATTAGAGAAATATTCTTCCTCTTCTGTGTTTTCCTATGACTAAATTAGGTCTCATAATACTTTGTAGGTAAATCCAGTTTTATACAGGGACTTAAGCTGCTTTTAAACAAAACACTACTAGCATATGTACTGAACACTGCTGCAACTGAAATATATCCTTATTAAGGCATTAGCATGGAACTTCTGTGGCAAATTTACTCAGCTGCTGTTTAAAATCTATGAATAAATCAGATTATGTGTGGTGCATATTAGATGTTGCAGTGATACATTACTATGCATGTTAGATGTTAGATACATTGCAAAGCAGTTAAGCAGAACAGAATTTAGGATTGAGTTATGTTGTCTCTAATAGAGTCATATAAATACATGCCTGGTTTTACAATGGAGAAAGTACTGGACAATGGCTTTATTTGCTCATTTTTTAGATCTAATATTTTCCTTAGTGTTTCAAAGCAAATGCACTCAACCATGATAGCAGTAAGTAGAGTTTTAATGTTGCTTAATGACGGCACTGACTGTTGGATTGAGAATGATGTTAACTGATCTCAGTTTCACTGTTCAGGAAGAGTAAGTTTTGGTGTTTAGACACTTCTTAAACAGTTAACAAAGGATCTGGAATTCTGGGAGACTTACCTTTGGACTGGTTTGTTATTTGGCTTTGCACTTTGCCATAGAATCAAGAAAAAAAAGGTTTGAAGTGAAGGTTTTAAATCTGTGTCTCCTTTTGCAAGGTAGGTTTGACTGTAGATATTATTCTTACCAAATATTTGCCTAATTATTTTTTTTAAAACCTCCTTATAGGGAGATTTTTTTTTACACATTTTTATTTCCTCTAGTGTTTCACTACCCTTTTATGCTAGATCTTTCTTGCTGCAGTTTAGACCCTTATTTGTTTTATCTAAATAAGGATTGCAGATTTGGAGGTCTGTGCTAATCTTGCAAGGATGAGGGAACGTGGTTCACTTTACTTGTGTGGGTCATTTAAGCATACGCATAAAATCTATTGCAGGATGAAGTCTGTGATTTCAGGCAGTGCTCTTAAAATATTAAAGGAACATCTTAAGCAATCACACCATGGATTACTTAGTTTGCTCACCTAGATTTAATTGTATATCCCCTATTTAGATCTTTTTTGAAGGGATAAAGGAAAGCTCTAATGAGAACCTTTGACACTGAAGGAAAAAGAGGGTGCATGCATGACTGTATGTATGAATATTTTATATATATAAAATAAATCTGTTATGTTTAGAATTGATCCAGGTATTCCCGAAAGACCAGCTCCATAAGGTGAAGTTGAGATTTGGTGTATGCATTGTTTTAATCCTGATACTATTTATATGATGTATTTTGTATGTCAACAGGTAATCTTTCACTGTGTTGCCTAAAAATCTGGGCATGTTGTTTATGTACAGCATAAGAAAAGGTTCCTGTGCTATCCTTTCTAGCACAGAACTAAGGGGAATTAATGATGTGGAAATTCAACAAAAAGACATCTGACTCAAAAATTAATTTCATTATTTATCAAATATATCTCATGAAAATTGTATGACTCTGTTTTAGGATTTAAATTTTTCAGTTTTGCATCACTGTTATTTGCTGAGTCCTCTCAATAAATGAAGAAAACCAAATATGAGTCTATCTGAATTAATATAACAAGATTGTCAGGTAGAATAGATGTGCCAGGGCAGACATTGTGGTAAATTTATCTGTGGAAGACTGAAATATTCAGTCACTAAAATATGCATTTCAACATCAGCTATTTTGAGAAATGGTTTAAAAGTTAAAGTTAATTAAAATTAAAAAATATAATAATTTCTTGGCAGCTCAAAAACGTATTGGGGTTTTTTCATTACTACTGTGGTTTAAACTGCTGGCTCCATTATGGTTGATGTTGTCAGGATGAAATTAATGATGTCCAGAATAGCTTCTGAACAAAACAGGAGAAGAAAATTCAGGTAATCTCTTTTTTGTCTGTAGCATCTTGTTGATTCCCTTAAAGGGCAGCCATTTCAGGAAGACTTAATGGTGCTTAAGCTTATGTTTGTTTTTAAGGAGATGCTATAATGAATCATACGTTGACTATTTACATTCTTGGCAAGTGGTTGGGAATGTGATGCATCACAGAACTGATAAACTCAACACACCAAGGGAACAATATGTTTTAAGCAGCTAAGGTCAACAGCAAACTTTTTTTGCTGATAAGGTAGCACCAGTTGTGAAACTCCAGCATTATGAGTCTTTTTGTAGCCTTCAAACCAGAGAAGTCATTCGACTGTTTAACTTAATCTTCTGTACCTGTTAGAGAGGTTTTACCCCACGTTGAGCTCAGCACTTTGCTTTAAGAAGAAACCAAACCAAGCAAAGCTATCCACATTTCACAGATGTCACCAAGGCTTCACTACTTTCTAGTGCTAACAGTTAATTGGTCTCACTCTATTTACACTTATCTATCTATAAAAATAAAAAAGAAAATTGCTTTCTCTGCCTTCCTCCATGGAAATGAAGGGCCTCCATTAAGCAGTGTTTTCTTCCCACAGAGAAGCACAGTAATCAAGTCACCATCAATCTTTTTGGATTAAGCAGGTTCACCTGTGCATTGCTCTAAGATGTAAGACTTCAATCCTCAAGTCACATTTGGAGCTCTTTTAAGTATCACACTTTTCACAGCATCTTTTTAAGAATATAAACTCCAGTATTGCATATAGTATTTGTGTTTCTTTACCATTGAAGAAACTAATATTCTGTATCAATGTTTTAAATGTTTTCAAATTAATCAGAGGATGTGACAGTAGACAGTAGTTACAAGAAACAGTGTATTAAAAAATTCTTTTGCTTTAATTCCACATCAGCTCATTCATGTATACAATTATCTAAGTGATATTACAATAAATATTGTCTGTGTAGGGCTTCTTAACTTTAAATCAAAATGTTTAACAATACTCAGTGTTACTTATTTTAAATGAAAGAGTTCAAGAAAGAACTCAACATGAAATAAACTCAACTTCTTTTGAAAACAAAGGAGTTTAAGAACACTTACAATTGATTTTCTGAATCTTATATCTGAGAGAAAAAGCTATGAAAAAAAAACTCCTGCAAATCAGGTTGACTTATAGTGCCTTTTGTCAGCTGCTCCTGCACTGACTGTCCAGAGTCTTGTGGCAGCTTCTGTAAGAATATCCAAGCCTTATAAAAAGACTAATTGAGGGAATTGTGGCAGTTTCAGAGTAAAGATTCTGCATTTGCAAACTAAAAACAGTAATTTTTTTCCAGTTTTGTTCATTTTTCTAATAGAATAACAAGCCTATTAAAGGATTCTTATGAACAAAAATCCTAATTCATTACTTCATTAAGTATGCCTGAATAATGAAAGATGCTACAGTAAAGCTCTTATCATAATAGCCAGTGTTTTGCTACACAGATGCACCAAATCATATTTCAAATCATAACATAAAGAAGTGAATTGCATTGATAAACAGATGTGTAGATTCTTTTTTTTTACAACTTGCTGAAGAAAGAAGTTTTACTGTTCTGCTTTCACCAGCTTTTATAACTCATACTTTGAGGTTTGCTTCTCTTTCCTTCTTTTGTTAGTTTGTTAGGCATGGGTCTTCTTCAACTTGCAGGTTGAAAACTTGCTTGTGAAAGAGTTATTACTTTAAAAAGTTGGTTTCAATAAGTCAGCAAGGAAGGAGCAGTGATTGTATGGTAGTTTGGTCTCTTTTCTAATAATTAGAAAAGTTCTAATAGTATTTCTAATAGTTAGGCTAAGGTGTTTTGGTTTTGTTTTTTATTGTGGTTGGTTGGGTGGGTGGGTTTTTTTAATTTTTATTGATGAATTCCCCTGGTTAATTTTGGGTGTTCCAGTTATAATTCTCTGCCAGTTTGGATGTTGCCGTTTAGTATTAAAACAATATATCTTTGCATGATGAAATTATAGGTGGTAACATTCTGTAGATTAGTTTTGTCCTTGCAGAAATCAATGTATTAGTCCCAGTTTGTGACTGGCAGATTTTTCTGAGCCATCAAGAGCTGCAGGAATTCTCATGTGCATGTCATCATCAGAAAGCAAGCTGTAGCAACAATGACACCTCTGTTGAGGCTGTTACTATAAGCTTTTTCAAAATGTTGTGGTGTTTAGAGATTAATCAATAACTTGGAAGGAGAGATGTCTGTGATGTTAAGGAACTTTCTTCTCTACAGCCTGTTTCTTCTTCAGCTTAAGTGCACTTGACATTTTGGAATCAGTTACAGTGAAAGATGCCACAAACAAATAGAGATGTATGAAGCTATAGCTGAAGAATTCTGTACTTCAGATGTCTTTTTCTTCAATAGCCTCTTGGCAGACCTTGTATTTGTTGATAGAGGCAATGACATTCCATAATAGATAAAATCACCACGGTTTTCTTTATGAAATTGAATAAGATTAAATAACCATTTTATTTTCAGAGTTCAGATAAAGTATTTAATCATTTGTTAAATCTGGTTTAACTTTTAGAAAACAAAAGTCTAGATCCAGTGATTTTCATATGTATGCTGACATTGTTATTGGTTGAGTGCATAACTGGAATTATATTAAAAGTTAAGAAATACCAAAATCAACTTCTCTAATACTGCTTTGGAAAATTTTTTATTCCTTTTCTATCCAAACAAGAGAAGGTTTCCTTTTTAGAGTGACACCTGATTTAAGAGTTGTCGAGAATTCTAGTTATGTGTTTAACTTTTATCATACTTAATTTTAAGAAATTAAGTGTATGCTTGAAAGAAGATTCTTGCTGACATACTTCCATTCCAAAGCTGACTAGTGTGATGCCATCTTCTTGGAAATATTTCTAGTGTACTGAATATGATACTAATTATAAACATTTAAGGTGTAGCTTGGGCAGGTGTTTAGGAAAACATTGCCTGACTACAAGTGTCTTGGAGCAGTGTTACAGGCAAATTCAGTGTTCTGTCAAGCAGCCAGCTAGAATGGAGTAATCACTTTCCTTGATTTCATAGCAAGCAAGCCTGAACCTCCTGAAGGCAAGTGTAGTATTTACCAAGAAATTCACTGCTGTCCACTGAGGGTTTTAAACACAGGACTGGGCTATCAGTTGAAGCTGTAAGGATGACTCACTAATTTAGGTTTATATGCAATGTGGAAACCAGTCATTTCTAACCACCACTATCTGTAACTATTTACACCTTCTAAATGCCAGTATATTCACAAGCATATGGGACTATTCCAGAACGCATGGTACAAATTATGAGTTTTTAATGTCACTGAAGTCTTCAGTATTTCTTGTGATAGTTTATGACATTAAGAAGTTGGTAGACCTCATCAAAATAAACAAACGATGCAACAAAACAAACACCCCCACTGCCCCACCCCAAAGTCCCAAAAATCCCTCTGAAAGATGGCTTTGAAAGCCAGATGGCAAAGAGTTCTGCCCCAGATATTTATCTCAGATTTGTGTGTGGTGCTAGGAAAGGATGTAAATGCTGAAAATGTATTAAGGAAAAAAAAATACATTGTAATGTGATACACTGGTAATGTTTTACTTTTGCCATAGCTGCATGTTAATGGTTTATTAAAGATACTTGATTTATATTTTTGTTACTGTAAATAAAGTGCATGTTTAGATGCTATATTAGTTTCTGCATGCTTCTAAAAAAGCCTCAAGTATTTCAATAATAAAAGTTTACCTTTCAAATAAGCTTTCATTATTATATGTTGCTGTAGTACAGAAAACAACATATCCCTCCCTAATCCTAGTCTACTGGGTTGATGTTGGCTGGATGCCAGACACCCACCAAAGTCACTCACTCACTTTCCTCTGCAGCTGGACAGGGGAGAGAATAACAAAGGGTTCATGGAGTGAGTTAAGGACTGGGAGAGATCACTCAACACTTACTGTCATGGACAAAACAAGCTTGAATTAGAGATGGGAAGTTCATAAACTCCTCTAATGTGAGTCCATCTCACAAGCAACAGCTCTGAACTGCTGCAATGTGAATCCATCCCATGGGTAACAACTTTCCTCAGACTGCTGTGGCATGGGTCACTCTTCCACAGAGTGCAATCTTCCAAGGACAGGCTGCTCCAGCATGGGAGCAGGGCCTCTCTCTGCACAGGCCTCCCACACGCTCATCACCTCCTCTTGGGCATCCAGCTGCTGTGATGTGGAGCTCCTCCACAGACTGCAGGTGGATCTCCATGGGCTGCAGGAGCACAGCTGCTTCACCATGGTGCTCACTATGGGCTGCAGGGGAATCCCAGCTTTGGTGCATGGAGCACCTCCTCCCGCTCCTGCACTGGCCTTGGTGTCTGCAGAGTTTTCTTCCCATGTGTTCTCAGAACACTCTTTTCCAATTACACCTGTGCAGCAACTTTTTTGGTTTAATTTCTTCTTAACTTGGTCATCACAGAGGCATTGCCACCATTTTTGATGGACCATCAGAATGGCTCCATGTCCATCTTTGGAGCCACCAGGTGTTAGCTCTGCTGGACACTGAGGAACCTCCTGACATCTTCTCATGGTAGCCACCCCTGTAGCCCACCCCCACCATCAAAACTGTGGCCATGCAGACCCAATACACCTTGTTTATGACTTTTCATTTTAACACAGTCAAGAGAATGCTGGGCTGGATCCCAGAGGAAAGGTGCATGCCTAAGCAGAGTAAAGATTCACCAAGTGTGTGTTTAATGAGACATGTTGATTTTGGTCATTTCCTTCACTTTCTGTTGTAGTTCTTTGACCTTCAGCTTTTCTTACTCCTTTGTGCTACACTTGGTGTCTCAAATGGAATCTCTTGTTACATGTCCACAAATCTGAAAGTAATTTGATTAAAGTAGGTTCTGTAGTCAGGTGACAGTTTGCATAGTAAGAGGAGAGGGAATTAGGGCCATTATCTCTGACTTTTGTTTTCTTGCTGTTTGTTTTATTTCAAATTACAGTGATGACAAATATTTTTGTTGAGTATCCTGTCCTATAATAGAGGAGTCTCAGAGTAAGAAGAGGCACTGTGGCTTTCTATTTTCTCTACTTTTTCCCTGCGGAACATAATTTTTCCCTTCTTACTCCCTACCAGCTGAGTCACTTCACCCCTTTCAGCTGGTGCATGCTCCCCCTTTCTTCTCCCTTGCTGCTGTTACAGGCTTCTGTTGTCATAGTGACAGTAAGGAACTGATGGGCAAGGAAAGTAGAGAACAGCACCAATAAGCTCTTTCAGTCCCAGCAAAAAGGCCAACACTATTATAATTGCTGCCTCACTTGAGCAGACACCCAACACTTTGGAAATCTGACACTGCTTGACTTTCACCTCCTTGTTTCATAATAAAAACATAAACAAGACCTAAACTTTGTAGTTAAATCTTCATGGAGCAGCAGGGTAAAGTCACTATGGGGCTAGATGAAGGAGAAAGGGAGAAGACAGCTGGGTCTCTGTCTGCAAGTGCTTCGTGGTTCTGAATTTTAGTTCCTCAGGTATTAAGCAGGAAATTTAATTGGTTTGTAAATCTTGGGATATTTCTGATCCCATGATATTTTCATTTTGGCTATCAGTTGTATGGTTGGTTGCATGAAAAATTCTAACCTCCACAGCTCTGCTAATCCTACTATTTGCCTATGAACCTGTTGGTATTGAACCACAACAAAATATTGCTGTCCTTCATGTTAACTCCCAAATATCCACTGACAGACAACACACTTCTTGATTATTAGATGTGAGAAGGTCACCCTGGCTCATCCTCTTGCTGTGAGGACCCATGTTACTCTTTCCAACAAGACTTGTTTCAATGCAGTATTTTCAATTTTCAAATTGAAAATAAAATAGGGAGTAGGGGAAGAGGAAAGCCTTTTGTAAGAATAGGAATTCTGTATTCATATCACTGTGGTGTTTAAATACTCTGGAAACTAAAAGCAGAGTAGAAACTTTAGCATGAACAGACTTATTGTGGCTGAGTGGACACGGAAAATTAAGACAGTAAAAAAAAAAATGTATGTAGTATTAACCATGTCTTTTTTCTTCTTACACAGCTTTCTGCAAGTATTTTGTATGACATACAGAAAACGCTGCTGTCTCATGTTCAAAGTAAGAATCAGGCCTACCTCATGATTTCATTTTATTGTTGTTCTTTTTCTTATAGCAGTAGTTGAAGTTTGTGACAACTTGTAGGCGTAACAGCCACACATGGATACAGCTTCCACTAGGCTGCCTCCATGCAGTCTCCACTGGGGAAATTTCTTGATCTCATATCCTTTGCCTTTGATGACTGCCCTCTGCAAAGTTTACAGGTAGCACTTCGAAAGTACTGAACAATCCTCAGTACAACTGTAAGCTGTGCCAAGGAAGCTTTGAAAATTGTCTTCCATCAATATCCCATTTACAGAAGCTTTGCTAAATAATTTTGATAGTTTCATTCTATTTTCCTGCCATTTTACCCTGCAAGCAGAAATTGGCTCTTAAGTAGAGTTCAAATCACTAACAGAGCATATTCCACCAGAGCCTTCTGTATTGTAAACTGTTGGAGAGAAAAGAAGCTCCTGCCTTCACTGTAGGTTCAGGATTGTTCAGCATTACAGCCTGCGTGTTGCCATGCATCAGCCTCACTCACCCTCTTTCCAGCAATCTGTGTAGGGCTGAAGAAAATGGATATTGCTATAGCAAATGACAGAAATACCAGTGTACACAAATCTATTGCTGTAATCCAGCCAAATGCAGTGCATGCAGTCTGAAGTGCATTCCAAGGGTCCCCAGTTGCTTTGAGCAGTTTATGATTGAACAAAGCTGCTGCATCTCTGTACCAACAGTTCCATTTCCCAGCTGCATCGGCTGTGCCTAGGTGTGGAGGAGGCACTAGGGCCAGTAGGCAGTCTCTCCTGACACAAAGCAAATGCCTTCCGACAGCTGCTCCTCTGGCTCTATCCAGCTGATAGTGCTGCATCTCACAGACTCATCTTTTGAAATCTGTGTGCTCATCCTCTGGGTTGGTATAACCACCACAGGTATACTGACATGACTGGGTCTGCTAGTTTGCAGTTAGCTGAACACTCAGCCCTGTAGGGGTGTATTAGGGAGCATGGAGAAAAGGCCTTCATTGACTTGTGGGACACTACCAGCATTGGACACTTTACTTCTGTAAAGTATTTAAAGATACTTTAAACAGTGGACTTGAACATCTGGTCTTGGCGTAGCTGATTGTTCTGGTTTAGGGCAAGTTTGGGGAGAAATTTCCAAAGGGGCCCCTTCAAAGAGCAGACTCCCATGGCCCTTCTCCACCCCCACCGGTTCGGGAAGGATTCCTCAGAGAGAAGTGGAAAGAAACCTGTTTATTTAACAGACAGAGCACCCCCTCCCAACACACAAGATGAACAATCACCGTTCTGAAGGGATAACAATTCAGACAGTCTCTCTTTGGGGAGTGGTCGCTCTGTTATTGGTCTCTCTGGCGCTGGGCAGGCTGCTGCAGGACACAGAGTGCAGACTCTCGGTGTTTCCCAGGTCCCAGTCCGGAGCAGGCTTGAATAATTCCACGAAGGAGAGAGGAAAAGGAAAGCAGTCCAGAAGAATCTTGGACTGTCTAGTTAAACTAACTAAAGAACTAAGCAGGAGTAAAAGCAAGCAAGCAACCAAGCAGCAGCAAAAGCAGTGGCAAAAGCAGCAGTGTACGTCTGTGTCCCTCCAACTGTTATCCGCACACTGATAACAAAACCAAAACAAAACTTCCCCGAGCCAGTCTTGAAGAACATCTCCAGCCCAAACAGAACAGACGATTGGGGATACAAACCTCACAACATCACCCCAGGACACTGATCTAGTGACAGGTGCAATTTTGTGTGAAGTCCTACCTGTTCTGTGTGCTTCAGTACTATTCCGAAAGAACTGGGTGACCTTATTTTCTCAAAGCTCTTTGTTTCAGGGTGCATGGGTGATATTTGGAAAGGTTCTACTTGCATCTCACCCGACTAACTCTCTCTGCATCTTACTATGGAGACAGTAGGAGAGAATGCAGAAAGAGTTTTATACAGCTATTTTTGCTTAGTTAGGATGATGGTACCAGTTTTTCACCAATCTAATTGAATTAATATGAATGAAAGGTTTCTTATGTTGCTTTTTTAAAAAAAGATTATTTAAAAGCTGAATTCATAAATGTTAGGAACATTGAGAGAATGCAACATAAGCTAATTTTCTGATAAGTCCAACTTTAAGGTGTGTAGAGCAGGATGAAAAATGCCACATAACCTAAAGTCATGACTGCTAGAAACAAATTCTGCCATTCAAATCCTTTTAATACAGTACTCTCAGCAGATATGGTGGTGGTGGTGGTTTTGGAACAGGTCCATCATATGAGTGTAGCACTGGACTGGATATCAGCATCCTTGCACAGCTAACCACAAAATTGAATTTATTTTGTTAGTTTTCTTTTCACTAGCAAATAACCAATGCACTAGCACGATGCCAAATATAATATTAGATAAAACATTTGTTGTGGTAGCTTGAATAGTAGGTTAGCTAGATGCAAAAATCTGAAATATAATGGAACTGGTTGCCACACCTTAAGGAGAGCCTAACATATATGTAACAAAAAAGATGCGTCTTTAATGCACAATGAGCTTAATTCCATTCATGCTTCTGTCTTAAATTCAACTTAAGTACTTATCTGGGAGGCTTAAGCTTACAGTGTGTTCACAAAACATTCCAATCTTTACGTTTAGGTACGCACTCTGTTTGAGTAGTATATCAGCATTTCTTGAGTACTTAGAAATGAACACATCTTTTCTCAGTCTGGACAAATAAAGAACTCTATTCTATTTTTTGGTCACTGTCTTTCTGAAGATGAGAAGTGAAAAGCTAATACTGTCTACTGCATGTCTTCTCATGTAAAGAATACTTTGTTATTCCCATTATGAAACAGCATGTAAGATAAATTTTGAAAAAATCCAATGCAACATTCAGTTGATAAAAATCCAATTTGCTATGGAAAGAGGCTACTAATAAATACAGGAGCTGTATATCTAGTTACTCAGCTAGCTTTCCAGAGGAAGCAGCAAATACAGCAAAGACATCTTAAGGAGTTCTTGCAGTTCAAGTATGGCACATATTCTTTTCCAGCCTTCATTCTGGATACTAAAAACCTTAATTTGTAACTGACAAATTTAGATCAGTCCTCCATTAACTTTTATACAAGGTAACAGAATTAAATGTGCACCTTTATTAAGAGTCATTCCTCAGAGAATTTGACTTTATTGAATGCTCAGATCTAAGCACTTGTCTTATCACAAGGTATATAAAATAGTAAAGATTCTGCTGTGGAAGCCCAAACATATATAGACATGAACAAAAACCTGCATATAGTAATGTAGTTGATATTGAGCCAGTGCTGATAGATCAGCACTGAGAGGCAGTAGCTGCCGCAGGCTCCAGGGCTGCTCTGCAGGTCTGTAATACTTCATACCCTGAACTGCTGCAGTACAGCACAGTTGTGCATGGATCTGATTTTTTTTTCCATGTCTTCACCAAAGCATATGAGAATACACTACTAACTGCTTGAATAATTAGAAGAGCAAGGCACCTAGTAATATTACAGTAAGTGATGATAATAAAGTCTGTCTGGGATCAGACTTTCTGTTTGGAGGAGCCTGTCTCTTTCTATGTGAGCCCAGAAAAGGGAGTGAATATTATGGTAGCTTTTACATGGCTACATACCTCAGCTGAACTGTGGCATTTTTACTGAAAAGAACATAATGTCTGTCCTTCTTGTTCTTCTGCCAGAGAAAAGAAGTGATTGATTCTTTGTTCAGTACTTTATAAGTGAACACTGTAGAGGAGAGAAATACTAATTTGTTACAGCTCCTTAAGAAATAAAAATACATAGCCTTTGGGTAAGTGGGAAGACTTAAAGTAATAAGCCAGTGATAGAGCTCTTCCACTTCCATCTCAGGATATATATTTAATTTTGTCCTTTTTTGCCAGCTTTTCTATTCCTGAGAAAAAATGCCAGACTTTCTTGGTATCCTTCTCCTTTGTAGCACTTGCTAATGAAAATCATGCGTTTATCTCCATGCAGTGGGTTGACCCCCACTGGACTCCAGACACCCACCGAAGTCTCTCTCTCAGTCCCCTCTGCACCCAGACAGGGGAGAGATAATACAACAAAGAGTTCATAGTTTGAGATAAGTACTAGGAGAGATCACTCATCAAATACTGTCACAGGCAAAACATCCTCAAAATCTGAGGATATTATTTGAGTTTATTATTAAAAAAAAATCAGAGCAGGATAATGGGAAGTAAAAACAGACCTTAAAACAGCTTCCTCCCTTCCCCACCCCCCCCTTCTCAACTCTACTTTCTCCCCAGAGGAGAAAGGGGACACGGGTAGTGGGGGTTATGGTCAGTTCATCACATGTTTCTCCTGCTGCTCAGGAAGAGGAGTCCCTCTCCTGCTCCATTGTGGGGTTCCCCCCATAGAAGATAGTTCTCCATTAACTTCTCCAATATGAGTCCATCCCATGGGTAATAGTTCTCTAGTATGGAGAGAACTTCCTGCAATCCTTCAAGGACAGACTGCTCCAAATGTGGGTCCCCCATGTGATCACAAGTCCCACCAGCAAACCTGCTCCAGCGTGGGCTCCTCTCTCCACAGGTCTGCAGGTCCCTGCCAGCACCCTGCTCCAGCACAGCCCTGCCACAGGGTCACAGCCTCCTCTCAGGCATCCTCCTGCTCCAGTGTGGGTCTCCTCCGTGGGCTGCAGGTGGATCTCTGCATCCCTGTGGTTCTCCATGGGCTGCAGGGGCACAGCTGCCTCACTATGGGCTGCACCATGGGCTGCAGGGGAATCTCAGCTCTGGTGCCTGGAGCACCTCCTGCCCCTCCTTCTGCACTCACCTTGGTGTCTGCAGGGCTGTTCCTCTCCTGTTCTCACCCAGCTCTTCTCTCACTGCAATTACAACTGTGACTGACTTTTTTTTAGTTCCCAACTCTATTATCTCATAGGTGTTACCATCATTTCTAACTGGCCCAGCCTTGGCCAGGGACACATCCATCCTGGAGCTGTCTGGCATTGACTCTGCTGGACACGGAGGAAGCTTCTGGCAGCTGCTCCCAGAAGCCACCCCTGTAGCCCCTCTGCTAACCAAAACCTGGCCATGCAAATCCAATACACTCTATTACTGTCTCTTGGGCTTTGCAGGTTTAATTTTGGGTGCTTCTCCTGTATCTTCTGATATCAATCTGCTTCTTCTATATTTTCTGATATCCCCCTCTTTTATTTTTCTCTGCTCTTCAGTGATTCTTTTACTACCATTGCCCATGATTGCTTTAGGGCATACCGGTGCATGGTAAAGTAGGTACTCATAGGCAGTTCTGAAATTATTCAACTAAATGTTGGTACCATAATCTTGAATTCAATGCTATTGATAGGTGGAGCCTTTAGTGCTAAATATTATACAGCTTTGGATGGAGATTCTTTTTTTTCCTCTGAAAGGGAGGAAGAATGAAAGTTTATCAAATACAATGAGTATTTGTTTCCTTATTTGGTTTGTCACTTATGTGTGTATGTTTTTCTAATATCTAATAGATTTTTTAATAGATGTATAATTCAGTAATCTCAAGGAAAAGTTCTGTTGCAGTATGTTGTTTGATATATGTCTAGAAATCATAATGGTATACCACATTCACTAATAATGAGAAATGTTAGCATTTGAAAATAATCTTCATACTTTGTTTAGTATAAAACCATATATACTTTCATAGAGAACTTCAGCAAAAGCTTTAGATACAGAAAAACTTGTACATATGCAGAAAAAACATCTAAGTAAAAGTACAATGATTAAATTATTTGAATGTGTTCTCTAGTGACCTACAATGCTTTTCCTTTTCACTCTGATTCTGGCATTTGTCTTCTATTAAATATGTTCTTATAGTAATATATAAATTCTATTAAATTGAAGTGTCTCTAGCAGTTATGTTACAAGCAGTACAAACTTCCATTGTGATTATATATCTGTTCAAATGTATTTACAAGGTTTTTATACTTACCTTTTTTTATACCTTTTTTTTAATGACAGTAATTTTGCACACTTAAACTTGCTTGAAGTGAAATGCTTATGTTAAAAGCCAAGTAAATTGAAAGCCCTGAATTATTTTGAGCTGTTTGCAGCCTATTCTCTGGTGATCTTCTGTCGACTTTTCGAGTCAGCATACTTGTTAGTATAGTGGAAGTTCTCTCTACTGACTACAGTGTAATTTAATGGCAGGAGTAAATCTTATATGAAGTCCTGATTAGCATGTATCTCCTTGTGGGGGGTAAGTGAGTAATAAAATACCAGCTGTAGTCTCCCTTAATGCTGCCCGGCCAGAGAAATAGGCAGCACCACCACAGAGCCAGGCATCTGCTATCTCCATCCAGAGGACCCTCACTCCCAGTCCTGCTTTCACAGAGGTCTATGCTCTGGCCCTTGTTTTCAGAGAACCTAAAGCTGTTCCTGAGATTTATTTATTGTTTCACCTGCTGCAAGATTTTTGTGAACTCTTTAATATTCCAGAATGAAAAAAGGCCTGTGAACACAGCAACTGGCTACCAAAGTCAAAATCCCATTTTTTTGAGAAGACAGAAACCTGTACTGTGTGGCCTCTTGCACCACTTGATGAAGGATTGCTTTTATGAAGGAATCAGGAGTGGAACTGGCCAACCATTCCTTGTGATTTCAAACCCAGCATTCCAGTGAAACCTTTAGAATCTTGAATTTGCTAGTAAGATGTGCAGGTAGCTTGTAACCTTACTAGAGACTTCTTGGACTTTTTTTTTTTTTCGTTGTTTAAATAAGTGGATTTGGATCAGATCTGTCCTGCTTTCCTTTTGCTCTTCACTGGTATACAAGAAAATGTTCAATTTTCTCATTATTTATTTTGCATATCCTTTGGAAAAAAAATCAAAGCAGAATTGATCTGGGCATAAACCCCTTGGTTTTTAGGTCTTCTGCAGAACATAGTGCATTGGTTTTATTAATGGTTTGGTTTGGTTTTGATTTTAGAAAAGCACTTTTACGTATAGAATACAGCCATCCAGGAGTTTTTATAAAACATAAACATTACTTTTCTAGGAGGCCGTTTTGGTGACCTATACTGCCCAGAAGATACTCAGGTGGATACATGTGCAATATCTGGTGCTTCATGTATAGCATGTGATACAGCCAGGAGAGGTAATAGTAGTATAGTGTAAAAGCAGTTGGATAGTTCGTACAGACAGGAGCAGTGGCAATCATGTTACATGCTTAACTAGCCTGCATTGTCTAGGCAGCTGTAAAAATTTGTGTGTTCTCAAGGTGGAAAAGAATAGCCAAATGAAGCTATAGCCGTGACTCCAGCAGAACATTTGCATTTACAATAAGATTTTATTTTTCACCTTGTGCTTGGTAATTAATTAAAATTAGGGAAACTGTTACTGCTTAAGGAAATTGAAAAATTATTCTTGGGCCTATGTCCCTTGCATCTAAATCCAGAATCTTTACTTTATGTACCTGACTTACAATGTTGGGACTGCGCTTGTGCCTGGATTCTACAAGAAGGCACTTATTTGTCCTATACAAGTGAAATGAAGAAACTTTTATTTTACATTTTCTTGTTAAAATAGAATTATGCATGATGCATATCATCAGGCTCTGAATAAAAAAAGGTAATATTCCCCCAGTGTCAGAAAATTTTCTGTGATGTGGAAGCTGTTTTGGGTAAAAAGTGAAATATCACAGTCATTAACGAGTTGGACTTGATGATCCTTGTGGATCCCTTCCAAGTCAGGAGATTCTGTCATTCTGTGATATCATTTAGCTTAGAGAGGGACTTCCTAGTCCTGGATTTATTCCTCTTCTCACAGATTTCTTACCTGCTGCGTTGCAGTTTCTTTTAATGTTTAATAATTTGATTGTCAGTGGTTCATCCCCATATTCCCCCTTGTTTTCCCGAAATTGGTGTATCCCTAATCTGGTATCCTCCCCTGAACTGCCCTTCATTGTATTCTCACTCTTTCCTCCAGTAATTCCCTGTCAGTTCCCTAAACCTTGATACCCCATTGATTTATTTGAAATGTTCCCCTCCCCTGTGTTCCCCCATTGGTTACAATATTGTCAATCCCACCTGTTACACCTCCCCTCTCCCTGCTCTATTGGTTGTCCATTTGTATCCGCTCCTAAGACCTCCCCTGTTTAAAATCCCTTGCACACTCCTGTCAGAGGTCCTTCTGTCACTGTGCCCTTCGGGAATAAACCCTCTGGGAGTGCACACAGGAGGTTCCTCTCTTGTTTTTGCCCCATTCCTCGGCACCACACCAGCCCTACAGCAGAGCCCGTGTGCTCTACAGCTGCACCCCGGATCACATGGATTTGTGGGGGCAGCCCCCCCATGACCTCTGTGTCGGGAGCTGCCCAGGGCTGGGAATGAAAACGGACCCAGTGTGCCACTGCTGCTCAGTATTTCATTCAGGAAGAACATCCTGCCTAAAAGTCAACATACAAGGTTAAAGTTAGATGCTTGTGGCAGGATGAGATCCTTTTGGGAGAACCTTTCTCTTCCTACCCCAAAGGAATGGCATTTTACACCAACAAGGAAATTTACTTGCAGCCCAACTGGATTAATAGTAGCAGACATCAACCAGCTCATGAAAGCAAGTGAGAGATTCGTTTAGTAATGAACATCTAAGTGCATCAAAGATGAAAGACATATGCTTATCCATAGCATATTATGGCTAGTCTGTGATTGACAGCTATTGCTACCTAAGGCTGCAAAGAAAAATTAAACCAACTTTGTAGAGTTGATAGGCAGTGTATCAAGTAACGATGAAAAGATTCACATCACACTAATCTGGATTGGGGGTGATTTTCATCACAGCATGTGATGAAAAAAAACTGCATTCTGCAAGCAGATGACAGATTTTAAAATTTGTATGAAATACAAAATCGAGTGAAGACAGATGAACACATTTTTCTTTATCATAATGGTTATTTCACAGATCATGTCATATAACTGAAGAAGAGTAGCAATGTCTCACTTTCAAGGGATGATACTATTCTTCAACGAGATGCAGAGCAACTCCTATTTTTCAACATCTTAAATGGGAACTAAAAACACCTTGACACTTTGCTAAGCCGAAAAGACAAGTTGTTATGCTCCTTTTGCCATTTTAATTTTTTTTTACTTTTTGGAATCAGTGCAAGAAATACGGGAAATGATAGAAAGTGATCCATGTTATCCTGGTGAAATTCTACTCTGGGAAATATGTGGTCTAATAGTGTACAGATGATGTACAATTCACTCAACACCTAGGAAAGTAGAACATGTGTACTATGTGATCTCTTGTTGAGAACATATGACAAAATTATTTCAGTCACTTTCCAAATTTTTGTAATGGATGCTTTCAGCTGGGTTCTGTGGGGTTTTTAAAAATTTATTATTATGAATAATCAGGTGTTTATGTCATATATCGTATTTCAGTCTTTGAAAATCTGTAGCTGCTTAGTACAGAAACCAGGATGGAGCCCTTAGGAGGTGAGAAGTCACCCACTGAGAGGGAATGACTTTATAAGATGTGAGGGACACACAGGTGTAGTGATGGCCAAGGAATAAATGCTCTGTACAGCAGAGACTAGAAGTCTGCTGAGAAAATGGGAACCCAGCCCTCAGCAGGACATTCCCTAGAGACCCAGAGAGCCTTGTACAGGCTGTTCTGCAACTCTGGAAGTATCTGGTGTGCTGAACTGAGAACAAGCCTAAGAAAAGAGGATTGATTTACCAGGATGCAGTGGGAAAGGTGGAGATAAGATTATGTATGTATAGTTTTGTTTCGATTTTCCTTATTTTAAGTTTTCTCCACCCCTCAGAAAAGAAATTGGCTGTTCTAGTGTCTGTTCTAATAAAACCTAGCTTTCCTATTAAAAAGCTGGTTTAGAGTGTTCACTATGGAAAAAGAAGTTTGAGCAGTGTGACTGCACAGTTCTGTGCTGGGCAGGGCTTGCTGCAGCACAACATGCAGTCAAGAACAAACCTGCATACCAGGCAAGATTGTGGCACCAGGTTCATGTCTGTTACAAACAGACAAATTACCAAATTACAGCTGTTCTGTGTCTTTCCCTGTAGTGTTGCTTATTTTTCCAGCATACCTGCCTGCATATTTACATGTATGATTAGTTCAACATAGAACACTTGGTCATTAGCAAATTACTTATTACTTCAATACACAATTAATTTAGAATGCAATTAATGAACGTAAGCTTAATCCATGTCCTAAAACATCCCCATTTTTACAAAGCTGCTTGGAAACTGTGTAAGTAAATTTAATCTAGTTTAAGATCCAAAAATAAATGGATGAAGAAAATAGTTTAAAATAAACACATGGAAGTTCTGCATTCTTTCAGACCTTACTTTTCCAGAGTGTTTTGAAATAGTGTTTACTGGAAGAACCATGTAATGAATTGCAGTTGTGGCAGCTCTCTCATATATGGGGTTAAATATAATTGTTTATTAGATGCTTTGTAAAAAGTTAAGAAATATTGCAAAATATTGCAAAAAATAGAATTGAAGTGTAAACTGAAATATTGAGGTGATAACTGACATAAGTTGGGGGTTGTTGCTGAGTATCTTCATTTTGCTGTGTCAGTCTCTGTGTACTTTTATGTAGCTCTTCTGTGCTAAAGCTTGTACTTTAGTTTGGATCTGCTCTGAGATGCTGTTTTATTACAGGGAAAAACTACATATCTGTTTTCCAGTAGATAACCTGTTTTTCCAATATTTCCCATTTCCAGTCTGTGTTTCTATACTCTTAATAACCTCTAAACATTTTGTGCTATTTTAGCTAATATATTTGTAAAGAACATTTTAAAAGCTGCACAGGATTTTAAGATTTCAATGTTTCTTATAATTTCTGATGTTATTCTGAGGAAAGGGAGAGCTTTAGATTCTTCAAACTAACCATTGGTTGAAAACCATCTCTGGGAAAAAAAGCTTTGAAGAAAACTCTGAACAACTGTTTGTGCCAGAAAATTAAAGAGCAAATATTGAAAATAAAAATTTGACATAAGGTGTTTAAAATGTTTCTAGTTTTTTAATATAAATGTTACAAATCTCCCATCCCCCTCCTTTCATATGGTGCTATCTGTTCTAATACAGAGATGTAATCTTATTTAGCCAAAGACTAAGAAGATTTCTCTATTTAGTAGCAATTAGTGTTTGTGGCTGCTTAAGATTCTTGAGCATTTCTGATTTACTAGCCTTCAAAACAGCACTGGTTGTGCTGACTTTCCATTGTCACAGTTCAGTAAGCTGTATGTATAACCTGAGTCTGCTTATTTCATTCAATATCTTTTTTTTCTTGCATGTGAGTATTCTCTTCTTTGTGATTTTACTCTGTTTTCCTCACTGCGTCAACATAATTATTGTGGGGACCACAACTGTGCCCATTTGGGAAGTGCCTCTAAATAATGATGATTGTAAGTATGATGCCTCCAAATTATGATGACTGAGTCTGATTGTTTGCACATCACCCCAAAAATGACTGAAGACAGTGAGCTTGAAATTTAAATAATAAAGGATCACTAAAAAGTCAAAATACTTGCTTTTGTTTAAAAATTAAGTCATTGAATGGTACAGAATTTGTGTCAGAAATACTTCTATTTAAGAAAGATTGAGGGCTTCATCAAGTATAGGTTCCTGTATAAAGTGACAAAACATTACTGCTAAAATTAATTTATGAATTAAAATAGTTTCATATATCTCCTGGATGCAGTAGATCAGTGTGTGTGTGGACTGAGTGTACATACCAAAAAGCAAAGCAAGCTTAGAATCTGTTTCATCATGTATCCGGCTGGGATTGGGAACACTCCCCTGATAAAAGATCAGAGAAACAGCAGAGAGCACAATAATGGGATCTTCAGTTTCTCCCTTGGTGTCTCATCAGGATGTTTGAAAAGTTTCAGATTTTAGACACAGTCAATAAAATAACCAAATAGTGGAGCTGTGAGAGGAAATGAGACCCTTGGCTTTATCCTACATAGTTTGGTTCACAAGAGGCACATCACAACAGCAACCATTGGGTTCAACATGCCCAAAACCCAACAGGAAACAAACAACAATCCACAACAATTCAAGAAGGAACACTACACAAAAAAAAAAGATACTTGAAGAGAACCTAAAAAAGGTCAGCTAAGAGAAGGAAGTTGTACCAGGTGGTATGGAAGCTACTTAAGGACACCATATGTGATATTCAAGGCCAGCGCCCACCACCTGTCATGAAAGGCTCGAGAAAAAACAAGAGAATGACAGCAGAGCCAGACAACAGAGTAAGGGAAGTTGCTAGAAAGAAGTAGGTGTCTTTTAAAAAACTGAATTCACACCCAAATGATGTATTAAACATACTTAAATGCAAGAACGTGGTAAAACAGGCGAAGGAGTGTTTGATCAAATGTTCTTATAGAATTAAAACTGAATAGGTCTTAACTTTTGATGCTCCAGGAGCAATGTGTCTGCCACTCTTTTGAACCAATGATCTTGGTGTAGAATGAGTATTTAGAGAGCCCTGTTTCAGAGAAGTTAAATAAATCCTATGCATTGATGTTAGCTGTGGAAAAAATACTATGGAAAATCCCATGATGCAGCACTTCTTCCTGGCTTTTCTGAAAGGATATGTGAAATTGAAGGGATTTAATGGTTGTGCAACAAAATAAATTTATAAAATAAAATCACAAGTACAAGATTTTATTCACCTAAACTTTCTAAAAGAATTTAAGAAAAAAAATTGCCAGTATCACTGACAATGATGCATAGCTACTTGCTTTTCAAATTGTCTTCTTGTCAGAGACATTGTGGTTAGATAGTGTGAAGCCAGTTTTTAAAAACGGTTCTTAAATCATCCACAGACCTGCAAGCCTGTTATCCTGTTGTTTGTTTTAGGCTGTTCAGCATGAATTATGATGCAGAATAATATTTGTGGATGTTTGATAACCTGTGATCTGAATGGGACAGATCAACAGAAGGATTGCAAAGAGGAAGTATACAAACATCTTGGAATCTTTGAAGATGTAGGATATACATGGGTAAGGATCATGCTACAGCTGGTTTCCTTTAATTTCCACCAAGCTTTTGATAAAGCCGCTCTCCAAAGATGGCACATATATGTAACATGAAAGATGAAACTCCAGAGTAGATGAGTAGATGAAGAGAATGCGGCAGTTCTCAAATCAGAGGTCACAGCTGGAGGCTTGTGTTCGATAGATGGTCAGGTAAGAATGAAGTGTTATCAGAAGGTTTCCTGATGGCTACATGGATATTGACGGCACTAAAGAGTTGGGTGCAGTGTAATCTCAGATTGAGTGATTTGTCAAAAATGACAGATGGTACACATCTTAGACATTTGTCAAGTGATGTTCTTAGGAAAAATAACCAGTCAAAATTCACCTGCAAAATGGTGAGCTCAGAACTGTTACTGAGCAGGAGTAGGATTTTACAATAGGACAAATAACCATGAAAACAACATTTTAGCACTTGGCAGCAATCAAAAAGAAAAATTATGGCAATTATTAGGGTAAAAATAATTAGCCATTATTCTACCGCTGTGTAAGTCCAGAGTTCACGTTTTCTTGAATTCAGTGTATTGCTACTGTTTGATACAGGATATAGAAGTAGGTTGTTGCTTGATGTGACCCAGTACAGCTTGTCCTATGGCAGGAATTTGACTTAACTTATGAGGAAGAGAAATTCATCTGTATATACAGTCAGGTGAACATTTCTGATTGAAGACTTATGCAGAAAGTGGTATCTGCCTTTAACTGATTGTTGTCATTAACATTAATTGGATTTACTTAAAATACAGAAGGTAATACTCCTTTGTGGTAGCAGCACTTATGCAACATTTGCCAGTTTTATGTGAATTCTTCATTTGACAGCACGCAAACATAGTATGGATGAAAAAATAAAAGACAGTCCCAGCTTCTAGTCTTTTGCAGTTTTCTACGACATTACAAGTGTTGTGCTTCAATAGAAATTTTAAAGTTTTTAAATGGGTTTTCTTTCTCAGATTTCAAATTATTTGAAGCCGTTTCCCAAAAAAAGAGTGAAAAAATAGTAATTATAGTAATAATAGTCGTTTTGTGTACCTGACATCTTTCCCGTATTGCTTTTATTCTAATGAAGCATTCCATTTTATTGCGTTCACCAGCTTTTCACTCTTGGTCAAATTGTAGCTACAAATATCTTAATGGCACTAAAAATAATATTTGTTTTTTCCCTTACAAGATCCTAAACCAAAATTAATATCCTCTGCTCTGACTGCATGGTACACCATGGAAGATTCATCCAGTATCTAGGAGAAAAAAAGAGCTTAAACTGGCAGAAAACTCAGGAGGGCATACGGCCTGTTTCATCTGAAAAAAGAAACCAATCCAAAGCCAAAAACCAAAACCCAACAGAATTACAGAATTACTATGAGGAACATCCAGACAGCCAACTGTAGGACTTGAACAGGAGAGTCAGCTGCCATACTTGAGTCATGATGAGCACATTATATGGATTCCTAAAGCTGAGTGGATATTCTTTGACTCTGTTTTCCTCAGTATGCTTTGCATATTTTTTTCTCTCTTTTTTTTCCCCCTGTTCTAAAAGTTTGTTCTAATAATATTCAGGGACCTGATTTTAAAAAATCCCTAGCATTCAAAAATCCCTTCTTATTCTCATAGCCAAACTTCATTCTACATACTGTGGAACTTCATATCCTTTAGACTTGCAGACACCTAAGCAATCAGCCTCCCATTTTTTGTGGTCTTATAGGATGCTGTCTAACAATATGTCCATCTGGCATTGTCTGAAGGAACTGAAGTAGTAAAGATAAACTCAAGGAAGCTTATATTTTCCATCATGGAGTTACCAGCAGTGTGTTCATGCTGATGGTTAGTCTGACTTCTGGAGGAAGTCAGCTGTTGTTCTTAGCCTATGTTAAGCTTTGAATTTAATCTTTTTGTGTCTCCAGCTCTGATGATGAATACAAAGTAACTTCCTAATATAAGAGAATTCAGTAAAAGTTAGCGTATTGAGAATCATCCTGTCAATTTTTTTTTCTATTTTTCATTGTTTTCTGTTTTTCCTTGAATATAGAAACTGGCTGTGCTGACTTTTCATTATCACAGTTCAGTAAACTATATGTATAAACTGAGTCTGCTTATTTCATTTAAATTCTTTTTTTACATATTTCTACATCTGTTCTGTTAAAGGAGCATGCAGTTTGAATGGAGAAACATTTAAGTCTTTCAGATAATATAAGATAGGCTGTTAGAAAATTACTTTTTCTTTTAGTGCTGACTTACATTCTGAGGCTGCTCATTTCTACTTCCATATCATACTGTCAGTTAGGGTAATGGGAACTGTGCACCTGTGTGGTAGACTGCATCCAAAAAGGAATGTATGCCCAAAAAAAAAAAAAAAAAGAAGTCTGAACAGTTCCTGAGAAAGGGGTTCTTATTAAGGCTGAAAGAAATGCCTGTGAAATTGTGACTGTGACTGGAAAATGTATATGGGCATTGCATCTGGAGGACTTTGCTCAATCTGAAAGAGCACCAAGTGCAGACTAAACAGGTTAGAGTCAATTGCTTCTGGTAATTGGATTATGTGATCAATTAAGCAACTTGTGGAGCAGAGATAGCTCTTAGGAGGGAGAGAGGTGACAGACCAATATAGAACAGGAGAAGAATCATCAGCTCTTTTGGAGTTAGAGCAAGCTATAGCTATAATTGTGGCTAGAGTTACTGTGGTTCAAAAGCTATTCCCATCGTTGTTGCTTAAATGCTGACCAAACGTACTGAGATTGCTTGCACAGTGTGTATTCCCTGCATTTTTAGAATTACTTAGCTTGGACATAACAAATTTCTTCTGTCAGTGGGAAAAATTACTAGAACCAAATTTGTATCTATTGAAATTTTATCAGGCCTCCCTACTGGCTTGAAATCATTCAAAATCATTCCAAAGTTGGTCTTGATTTGGGTTTTTTATAAAACAGTGGATTTTGTTAATTAATAAAAATCATCTGATGAGCAGACTCATGTTGGGAAACACCTTCCTATGTACCAGTATTTTCTGTAAAAGAGACTGATTATTCTCAGGTATTGCAAGCACCTAGTCAGTCAGAATTCACCATCTCAATTTCCTTCATGGTTAATAGAAGGGGAGAGAGAGATATGAAGTCCTTCAGGTTGCATTTCCATCCCTGCTGGTTTAGGATGAGATAAACTGCTTTCTGAAGAAGAAAGTGTCTTGGGTTATCAGAGGGAGCATAGGTCTAAGTATGCACTAAGTATTTTCAGGCAGCTAAAGCTGTGGGAGGCGAATCCCACTGAATATGTCATTTGTTAAGGTCACTGTGTGGGCTGTGACATAAACTTTATGGTGTATGTTTCTTGTATAACTTTCATTTATATTTTAGCATGGCTGTTGTAATCAGGTAGCCTTGCTGGCTGTATGAACAAGCAGTTCTCTTGGCTTCTCTGCATGCCGCATGCATGGGAAATCTACTGTGCCATTAGTGAAAGAAGGGTCTTACTTTATTCTATTAGCTTGTGAAACAGCTCAGATTAATTGCATATCACCTTGTTTTCTCATGAGGAGGCAGAATTAAGTCTATTTTGTTAATCTTTCAAGTCAAATCATACAAATCTTTTTGGAATTCCTTTCTCTGATAACTTCTGTGAGAGTCCTCCTTTTGCCTGCCAAAATCTTACTGTTCTGGAATTATGCTAAGAAACACAGCATTACAAGCTTGAACAGTACAATAGGTTTATATAATAGCTTTGGAATATTTTTCCGGTTATTTTCCATCTCTTTTCTTATGTATGCAAACAAGCTGTTATGATCACTGATACCAACTGAGCAAATGTTTTCATTGAGCTTTTCCATGCTGATGCACAGGTATGGCTTTTGTTTTTCCTGAGTTGATAACAGCTCACTTTACCCCTATCAGGAGCTGTTGGAATTAATCTCTTTTGTGTGCATTGCTCTGCATTCATAAGCATCTAATTGTATTTGTTCCTGATGTTGAATCACTGGTAGCTCCCACACATGGAACAGTAGATACTACACAGATACTAGAGTACAAAGCTGATAAAGGACTGCCACTCTAGCTCCTCAGTAGAACTAGGTAGAGTCTTGTGCTTGTTTCATGTGTTGGAGGAAACTCAGCATAGTTCTGGTTTCCCTTCAGTCAGACATTTATCTTAATACCTACACATGGCAAGACTATATTCATTCTGCCTTTTCACAGCTTCACCATGGTCTCTTCCGACCTTCTGCTGTCCTGAGCTACTTAGGATAAGGAAACTTTTGGATTTGACTCAAACCATCCTGGTTTCTGCCCTGGGTTTTTTTCAAGTATTTTCAAACCAAAGAACGTTGCTTTGGCTGCACACCATGCTGTAGTTTCACTGAGACTTGCGGGTCTCAGATGCTTGAAGTGCAAGTTAGGCCACTTTGCTGAGAGCACAGTTTAAAGTAGTGTTATTAACAAATAGTGCTGTTCAGGTTAACAGAGGCCTGAGAAATTTTGCAAAACTATATATATATATATATATATATTGCAGTGAAATTCACCTATTTTAACACAAATACTTCCATGAAAATCCAAATTAGATCTCAAGATGAAACACTGATGTTTTGTTTATAGCATCTTTCTGCCATTCATATCTGCCTTCAGTTCTGATATTTTATTCCTTCAGGATGACACAGATGTTATTTTTCCCACATCCCATATGTCCAAATCACATATAAAGATATTTAGCTCAAATATCATGGGTGCAAAACATTCCACACTGTGGGTCCAGGGTGACGTTTGGCATGTCTTTAATGTGCTGTGGTGTTCAATTACAATACAGCAAATTTATTTTTATGCAGCCTTCTTCATTGAAAGTATGGAAAATTGCTTTGCAATGAGTCATCTGACAGTTAAAGAACTAAAAGTCTGTAGTGATATTTAAAGAGAAAGTGGTTCAGAGATGACAGAGTTCAAGACAGAAAAAGAAACAGAAATTAAAGAGAGGGCCTCCAACCATGGAGAAAATAGCGACAAAGACTGGTTAGGGGGAGGAGTGATGAGAAAGCCAAACATGCTGAGAATGTCTGAGACAGTTCAGGAGATTATGCATACCATTCTGAAACAAGCATTAGGTTTCAGATGTCCTCTCTATCACACCAGCCTTCCCCAAGCAAGGTTGCTTTGACCCTAAGAGAATGGTGTAAATTCAAATGAATAAGAGTACTAGGCTCAGGGCACTGTAAGGAATTTAGAAGCATGCAGGTAGGGGTTGAGGGAAGGATTAATGTCTTAAGTTTCTAGAGCAAAACACTAGAATGTGGTGTTTTCACCTTGGCTGAATGCCAGGCACCCACCAAAACTGTTCTATTACTGTGCTCCTCAGTTGGACAGGAGATAGAAAATATTACTAGAGGTTCACAAGATAAGGGTAGTGAGAGATCACTCACTGATTACTGTCTTGGGCAAAACAGACTCAGCTTGAGGAAACAAATTGAATTTATTACCAATCAAAATGAGAGCAGAATAGTGATAAGTAAAATCAAATCTTAAAAGCACCTTTCTGTTCTCCCCCCCCTTGCCCCCCATCTTCCCAGGCTTAACATTATTACCAGTTCTCTACCTCTTCCCCACCAGCACCACAGAGAGATGGGGAATGAAGGTTACAGGCTCTTCATCCCCTCAGGGAGAGGAGTCCTTTCCCTCCAGCATGGCGTCTATCCCATGGGAGACAGTCCTCCAGCATGAATCCTTCCCACAGACTGCAGCTCTTCATGAGCTGCTTCAGCATTAGTCCTTTCCCAGAGCATGCAGTCCTTCAGGAACAGTTTCCTACAATGTGAGGCCTCTGTGGGGTCACAAGTCCTGTCAGCAAACCTGCTCTAGTGTGGGCTCCTATCTCCACAGGGCCACAGATCCTGCCAGAAACCTGCTCCAGCATGGGCTTCCTAGGAGGTCACAGCCTCCCTCAGGCTTGCACTTGCTCAAGTGAAGGGTCCTCCACAAGAGGATTTCTGCTCCACCATGAACCTCCATGGGCTGCTGGAGCACAGCTGCTTCACCATGGTCTTCACCACAGACTGCAGGGGAATCTGCTCTGGCATCTGGAGCACTTCCTTCTCTACTGACCTTGGTGTCTGCAGAGTTGTTTGTCTCACCTGTTCTCTGCTCTTCTCTAGTTGCAATTGCTTCTGCACAATAACTTTTTTCCCCTTCTTTTCTTAGCTATATGTTTTTATGTATGTATGTATATATATATATATATATATATATATATAGATTGATAACTATGTTATCCCAGAGGCATTACTACCATCACCTATGACTCAGCCTTGGCCAGCAGCAGGTCTGTCTTAGAGCTGTCTGACATTGGCTCTGCTGGACATAGGGGAAGCTTCTGGCAACTTTTCACTGAAGTCACCCCTGTAACCCCTGTGACCAAAACCTTGTCATGCAAACTCAATACATAGAAGAAAACTGGCATTCTGCAATTTGTGATGTTTAAGTGTGTGAGGATTTAGTTAGACCATGAATGAGGGCATTCCAGTTAGTTGGACAGCAAGCATTATAAGCATGAATATGGACTTCAGCAGCAGTGCACTCAGAGGGAAGATGAGTTTTGGTTTCTGGCCAGATCTTCCTTGGCTAGTGCTAGAGGGGCTAATCCTCAGAAGTGAGTGTGTGGGAGGAGCAATCAGTTCAGGGTCAGAGATTACTTTAAAACTTGGGCATTGTGTACAGGGATAAGATCTGAGTAAAGACACGCAAAAGCTGTCTTGAAGAGCAAGAGGTACTTATTTTCTGGAACATCTGAGGCTTTTGAAGAATTAGGTAGTAAGGAAATTATAATGTAGCAAGGGATCAACAGAACCAAGGCAGGCTGTTGAAGAGTTTGGAGATTACTTACCAAGGTCAGTGTGCTTTTCCTGTAAAGTTACTGTCCAAAACTGAGCTAGCAGTAAGATACCCCAAAGGAGGAGAATGCTGAAGGAGGAGAAAAGAGATGAGTCAGAAACAGATGCCTGGTGTTTTTAAAGCACAGCACTGTCATGAATAGACTATCATCAATATAAACACTATTCATTGTAAATTATGTATATTCTTCTTGTGTTCTTGATCAACGATAGCAAATTTGTGGTGTGGGACTCTTTGGGGAGCTCTCATGTCATGTTCCCAGTCTGCCCTTACTATTTTTTGCTCTGGGGATTCTTTTGACCTTACTCTGTATAGAACCATATTATCTGTCTTAAGAAAATTAATGAGATGTAAAGTATGTAGCATGAAGGAGAATACAGTGTTTATTGAAAGCAGAAGGGGAAAAAGTTTGGGTTTTTAATGCATTCAGAAAAGTTGACTTTGACATTGTAGTACTGAAAGATATTGTAAGCATAAAAGTAAGGTTAGAGCCACTCAGGTATCCCAGAATTTGAAGGGTGTCATATTTCATTTTATGCAGTTCTAAAATGCTTATTACAGATCTTCTTATTTACAACTCTCATGTCTCTTTTGAATCTGCAGAAGAGGAATATCAAGGGCAAACCAAGAGAAAGCACATTCGAAGGAAGAAACAAAAGAGCAGTTTACAAATCTCTGGTAATTTACATGGAGAACAAACAGATTTGGGAATGCAAGAGACTGTTGTTCAAGATAATTTACAGCTGCAGCAAACAGACAGTCCCAAAATAAGCAAAAACAAAAAGAGGAAAATGAAAAAGAAGCGACAGAAAGAAAGAAAGAGAGCAGCTGGCTTAGTAACAAAAACTACCAGTGTGGATTTTACATATCAGCCTGACAAAAACAACAAAGAAGAAGCAGCCGGCTTAAAAGACATAGGTGAAAAGGCAGATAGCATTCTGGACTTCCTGCAGGCAACACAACAAATTTATTTTGCTGACAGTATGTACCACTCTTTCTTCTTTCTTTTTGTGAGTATTACCACACAGGGGAAAACAGATATGCGTTTATTACTGCTGTAAAATGGGACAAACCTACTAAAGAAATGTCTCTCTTGAAGAGAGACATGTGAGAAGAAATAAGGCATGTGAGTACCTAGTATTTGTCCCATTTTCTGGTGTGTACATGAATATGTAAAAATGCACATCAATAGAAAAGCACTGTGATCCTCTGTCTTTAAAAATATGCATGATGTTCCTTGCTCTTCTCTTAAACGTTCCAATGTGCTTGGGACAAGTGGTTAAAATTCTTTTTCCCTCTGCAAGCAAACATCCAGAAGGATTACTTGCTTTCAGAGAACTTCAAATAACGGCAATTGCTATCCTAAACTACTTTCATGCTTAGTATCTCTGAACCAATCTACTTTTCATAATGTTCTGCTTCCCAGGAGGAGATTTATTTGTATTCTGTAAGGAAATCTAGACAGACAGCATGTAAAGGAACAGAGAAGATACTGCTGGCACTGGAAAAGTATATTGGCATAAAATGCTTGTGAAGAAGATGAATGAGAACTGATGCTCAATGCATATTCCTTAGTATTTTTAAAAGAATTGCATGGATTTATCCCTAATGACCTGTCCAGTTTTCACTGGTCACTGTGGAGCTGAATAGAGAATATTAAATAGCTTACCTACCTGTATTAGTCCATGTTAAGGCAGAGCTGTCAGCTTCTAGTACCATAAAATTCATCTTTTGTTCACAGAATTACTATAAAAACCTTGTTAAGATGACATCAGTGATTTCATGTTAACTTCTTCAAGATTTATACATAGAATTTTCTTTGTTTATTGTTAAATTTTCCTGCAGCATCGGGTCTTCATACTAAGCCTAGCATTTGAAATCTATCCTACTTTCTGGCTAAGGTATTTCCATCACCAAAATTAAGAATTTTACTACTTTGCCATATTGCTAAGTAAATGCAAGCTAAGCTACTTGCATTTGCTGTAGCGGAACTCCACAGTGACCAAACATGATTGCAAATTCTTCCAGTTCTGCTGTGATACATGACCCAGAACAGAAACCTGATGAATTGTCCTCAGCTGTGTTGCATATTGATTTTTAAGAAAGAGCGTTGTTGAAGTTCCAGCTTTTCTGCAAGTCAGGTCCAGGTTTTGGGAGTTTTTGACAGACTGACTGGCTCTAGCTTCAGACCAGCAGATTGGACCGTTGAGTGAGCGAAGACCTTGGAATCCACAGAGAGGAATTCTTAGGTGAAAGGAATTTCATCTGCAGATGAGATATGACATCTATAAATCAGAGTGTGACTAACTTTCTTTTTAGGCAAATCCCAGTTTATATATATAGATCTGACATTATGCTGTTTGCCTTTTCTAGTTGAATGACTTTAACACTCCCTATTTTTTTTTTTTTTAGATAAAATTGGAAGCCGTTGCTTTTAGTTGCATTTTCAAATGGTCACATTGGATTATACTTCTAGTACATATGTTAAAAATCTGAATGGGGAAAATTCTGTACTTCTCAGGTGTCTTGCTGGTAAAAAAGAGAATTAAAGGGGGTCTGATTAAAGGGACAGACAGCACACTGTTTCTGGAATGGAAGAGTGAATTTGTGGTTTTGTACAGTATAAACAATTGTACTTATGCACAGCAGTCTTCACTTTGCTTTGGAAAGGTGTTGATAACACACCAGAGTTTTGGCTGCTGGGCAGTGCTGGCATCATATCAGCACCGTGTCTCCAACATTCCCCTCCATCAAGGGGCTGGGAATGGGACACAACCAGGCCAGCTGACCCAAATTAGCCAAAGGGATATTCCATACCAGATGATGTCAGCTCAGATATAAAAGGGAGGGAGGAGGAACAGGGGGGATTCATTCTTTTACAATGTTTGCCTTCCAGAGCAGCCGTGGAAGCTGTGCTTCCCGGCTAGTGGCTGAACATCACTCACTGGTGGAAAATAGAGAATAAACCTTTATTCCTCTTTAATTATGTGCATGCAAACATCTGCTAGTTTTGGTTGGGGTTTTTGTGGATTTGGGGCTTTTTTATCAAACAGCCTTATCTCAACCTATGAGGTTGTTTTTATCTCATTTTCTCTACCCTGTCCCACTGGGAAGGGGAGTGATGGAACATCTTCGTGGGCACCTGGCATCCAGCCAAGGTCAACCCATTACAAGGATGTATGTCCTTCTCTGTTATCTTGCGTGCTCTAATACTTGCTTTTTAAATAAAAACACCAAGGTGCAATACCAAAGTAATTGTTTGCCTCCAGAAGTGCTTTGCACTAGTTTTTTTGAACTAGTAGTTCCACAAAGTTGTTCCCTTCTCCAAAAGTGTGTGCAGTTTATAATATATACTGTGTAGGAAGCAAAAACACAGTGCTTTGGCCACTGTACAGGTTCTTCTTCACACCTTCTTTCTCTGTTAACTTTGAAAATTTGATTCTTCCTATAATTATGAATCCTATTGTACTTTTCATTTACTGATTTTTGTTTTAATGTTTAACAAAAAATGTTGAACAAGCTACTCTTTAGTACCTGATATTTAGTTGTCATTTGTACTAAAAAGGAAGATGCTGTCTTAGGAAAAAAAACATAATTAGGAAAATTCTCTGAGTTCACTGAATATTTTTAACATAGTTTTCTAACTGTTTTTGCAGAGAAATCAGAATGCAGAGATGCTGCTGTAAATTCTGCAACAGCCCAAGAGCTCTTACAATGTCTTGAATTTCGCACCATCTCTTCCTCAGATGTGACTCATCTGCATCGGCTGAAATCCCTTGTATTGCTACAGGATATTGAGAGATTGAAGGATGCTTTGAAACAATTCCAAGAACAATCTATGATGTCTCCTGGTAGGTACTATTCACTCATGTTCATACATTGGTATTTTTGTGTGAATTAAATTTAAACCACTTTTTTTTTTTATTTGCAAATTCTTCGAGTTCTGCTGCGATAGAAGCTGTAAATAATGATGTAATAGTAAATATATGTTTATATAAGATACGAAAGCATAATTCCCACCAAAAATACCATGATGTCCCTATTTCCCATTTGCATACAATCAATATAGAAGCTTTTCTCACTTTGAAGCAACGACAGAATACAAGATGATTCAGGGGTTTAAACCAATATTTTTAAAATCTGAAGTGTTATTTAAGATTTAATCATATGTAAAGCATATTTTTAATACATTCCCATGGTAGAACTTTTTAAATTGCAGGGATTAACTTGTTTATCGTGGAGATTTCACTCCTCCAGCTAAGGATTAATTTTACATGCATAAGAATCAATAAAGCCCATTATTTTATTTCTTCCTGGTCATCATAACTTCTTTAATACACAGACTTTGCAAGCTAAATTTTGATTTACAGTGTTGGTTTTCTTTAAATATAAACTACTGTTGATAATGTAAAAATTTATAGTTACTCTTTATAAGAAATTAGAAAAATTACTGTGTTTCTAAATTTTTTCATGCCTGAGGCACAGGCTCCTTCTGTTCTCTATTATAACCTCTATAATTTTAGTAGAAACTCTTTTTGTACAGTTAATAGTTCTTCAAGTGAATGTGGAATCAGCATGTAGTCCACATGAGGTATAATGATTCATTTTTCATGTAATCTTCACTTAAACAATCATTGCTACTAGTCATTAGAACTTGTGTTGCAGCATCAGACAAAAATCTACAAGAGGTACTGAATTTTCTTGCCTCACAAAGAATTTAATCAGAGTCGAGAGCACTTGGCTATAGCATAAAAGAATCTCAACCATTTTACATTGCACTCTAAGTCTCGGAGAGTAACAGCAGAGATGGTAGCAGTGTGGTAACAGTGAAATGAAGATCATAGCCATCTTAGCAACAGCATTCAGAGAGACATCTGCTTGTAACTTCATCAGATAATTTACAGCATGGTAGTGGCTAAAGATCCTCATCAAGACTGGAGCCTACTGAATGCTGTGTGTTGGACAGAGAAAAGAGAATTCCTGCCTGTGGAGTTCAGATCCGATACATTTTGAAAAGAATGCTTAGAGAAGTACATATGTGTTCTTTTAAGGGTAGATATGCAGTATGACAACCCTTGAGGTTCTGAGGGATGTGAAGGATCCAAACATACATGGGATTAAATCCTTCTGTGTATTTCAAGCCTACAATTTCTGATCTTAATTATAATCACGTTTTCTCATTGGATATAATACATGTGAGCAAACCAAGCAGAACTCCATGAAATAATGAATAAGAATACCATGAAAATGGTATTGCCCTTTATTGAATGAACTAATTCAGCTTTTCTTGATTAAATCCAAATGAAATTGAAGTGACAACATTCAGGATATTCTTTATAGGCCTTACCTAACTTTTATACAATACGGTTGGAGTTCTGTTGGGTTTTGCAGCCTTGAGACAAGTTGCTCTATTTACTTTTGTATAGCAGAAATGTCAAAATGAATAGATAAAACAGAGGCAAATTAAAAACTCTAATATTCCAATGTATGTATTCACCACTTAAAAAAGCAGAAAACAATTTTCTGAGTGATTCTTTTAAATTCAATAATGTTTCTGCTGGTACAGTCTGTAATTGTTTACTCTTCCAGTTGATTTTTTTCCCTAGTAACTGCTGTCACTCTGGGCTCAATTCTAATCTCATTCCAAGTTCACAGTGGTGTAACCATAGCAGTTTATTTGATATTCATGAGGTACAACAACATAGGAAAGGAAAAATACATTCTTATAAATTATTAAAGGATAATTAAGCACCTGCTAGTCATTAATTTTCCTCAGCAGACTTTAAAAATACATTCTATTTGTAATTCCAGAAATTCAGTGAATGAAAATACAATGCTCTGAAATTTTACTTTGAATTAGACCTTTAATTATACTCCTTTTTTCCCTAGATTTGTCTCAAAATCAGGTCATCTTGTCCAGTGTGGGCTTTTTAGATTTTACTTTTCACTCCTAGTGAGCAGGTGATAAATGTTAAGAGTTATTACAAAGACCTGTGTAATATAATACCTTTCTATAATAAGAACTTGAATTTGTTAATGCAACTTGTATTGTATTAAAAAAAATTCAAGTTCTTATTATAGAAAGACAAGTTAGGGCTGTTTATGAAGGTAAAAATACACAGTACATAATAGTAATCTCTATTTTTTGATTACTTTGTCTTATTAGCTTGTCTTTTCTCTCTTTATTTTTATGGGGTGCAAAGTACTAGAAGGAAAGGTCATTCTATATTAACATGATAAAAAAATGCTTGATTTTAGGAAGGTGTATTATTTTTATAAAATAAAGATTTTATTCCCTGTAGTTCAAGAAATGATATGTTAACCCTTTTTCCCATGGTCATGATTCTACTTAAGATGCCATCATCAAGGAAGCAAAGATGGGTACTATGTTTTGTTCAGTTTTATCTTTAATTCCAGGAAGGGAAGCATAAGAAAAAAATGAGAAGTGATGCACCTCTTCCTATAAGTGCACATTCTCCACTAGTAAAAGTTACGAAATACCCATACCATTATGTCTTTTATTTCCTCATATATGGCTGTTATGGTTTCATCAAACTTTCCACTGGGGTTACCAAGTTCCACTTGGCAAGTTTATACCTACTGATGATATATGTGCTTCAGAAAAAAGCTATGGGCTGCTCTCCAAATCTGCAGATTACAAATTCAAAACCACTGATTCAATACTATGATTTGGTATTTCCTTTGCATCTCTTAGCCTGTTACTCAGATTGAAAATCACAGTGCATCCAAAAGAAGAAAGAAACAAGAAATAAATGTCTCTTTTATCTTAAGCTCTTAGATCCCAGTATTTACCGTCATATCAAAGCAAGTGCTAACGAGGGTAATGGTAGGGTCTGATAAATTTTGCAGGAAAAGGAAATACTAAGGAGATCCAGACACAAAAATTATCAACAGTAGATATTATCTTTTAACTCTTCATTTAAATGAGAAAAAAAACTTAAACAAGAAAATCTCTGTGGTTCAGAGGTACTGGTTGTTCTGTTTAGTTGTCATCCTCCATCAACTTACCTTGTACTTTGTGCTTCAAATACTCCATCAAGTTGCCTTTGTCCTTGTACATGAGTGATCAGACAAAGTTGAGGTGGTCAAGAGTGTTCATGTGAACATGGTTATTTAGAGTGTCATTGTTCTCAATCTGTAAAAGAGAACAAAATGCCTGATTACTAGTTCCATTTGTTTGGTAGTCTTCAACAAAATTAGGTAGAGGTACTTACCTCTACCTAAAATCTTCTGTAAGTGCAGGGAAGAGAATGTTTAGAAGTCACATAGACATGGATTTCTCATGACGGGTGCTTTGCTGATCTCTGTTATAAAGTCTGTGGCCATTAGCAAAAGGAAGCCAGATACCTTCTTGATCCTCCACAGTGTAGTGGGCAAAGGAGAAGAGCTGTGACTGGGAGTAATGTTCCCTTTGCTGGTTGGAAACTAGCTTTGGAAATGAGAGCTACTTAATTCCCATTTCACATAAATTAATAAAGCATAGGTGATCGCCTAATTAAAAGTCATAATCTCCTAATTTATGAACTTATTTATGAAATTCTGCTCATCATCTTCATTCTATTATCTATTAACATTTTCCCTTTGTTGGTTAGTTTCAAATCTCAAACATACTCTTCCCTTGTTGCCTAGGAAATTATCACTCATGGCAGAGTTTGAAGCTTCTTTTAACTGCCTTTTTTTTGAGAATTGTCATTTATATAAGTCTTCATTGCAGGGGGAGGTACATTTTGCAGACCGGAATTAATGCAGTTACTGTGTGCCAACAATGCAGAGGCTGGGTATACAGATGCCTTAAAATGATGAAATTTACACTTCTTTTTTTTTTGAATGAATGAGCATTCAAAGAAAAGGAAATTTGAAAACTGTATTAGCATAATGTTATAGAATCATCTTAAATGTGATTATTATGTGATAACTACTGCAGAAAATACTATCATTAAAAATCAATAAAGTCACATAGGTAATCTCTGAATTAAGAGAGAAGTCGTAGCATTCTGAGGCTTTAATGCAGCTATCTGTACAATACGACTCATTCTCAACTGGGACTTGTAGGTACTACTATAAGTTAAATAATGATGTGGGAAATTACTCTTCAGACAGAAAGAAGCCTTGCCCATATGATCATGTCATTTTGATCTCATTTCTACTGAATTATTGAATCGTAACAAATAGGAAATTTCAAAGCGTTCAAGCAAAATTGTGTTTCATATAAATGACTGACCTCCTAAAATGAAATGCACTTGCTTATATAGAAATTCATGGGTATTAGTCTTCAAGCTCCAGTATCTGCATTGGTTTTCCTGAAATGTTAATACTGAATGGAAACAGATGTTTGCACAAGCCTTTTTCTTAGTGTTCAGAAATGTCACAGAGGTATTTCAGGAGCAATGTGTTTTCTTTGTTTCAGATCATGCCAAGGTAGCCACATCTCTGTTTCACTACTGGATTACAGATATCCTTCCTGTGAAGAACAGGAAATAAAGCCTTATCTCTGTGTCCATATGCACAGGATTAAAATTTTATATACAAACTCTTAACCAAGTAGCAATTGTTCAAGAAGAGCAATGTCAATACACATTCTACACCTTCAGGTAAATTAATTACTTTTCTGTGTTACAAATTCCAGAAGACAATAAAGGTATAACTACAATGTGACTTTTGTGATGGGTTGGTCAAGAGTATGGCCTGAGTTTTCAGCTGCACTAATATGTACATTTCACTTTGGGATAAGGGGCTTAACTGGAATAATAGAGCCTCTATCTGGTAATTTGTTTAAGAAGTATAGTATTATCTTTTTTGTTTGTCAGTTTATCATTCCTTTCTGGAAGTTAAATTTCTTGATTTTTTTTGTATATCTGCTTGCCTGAAAAACTGAACTATATTTTTTTATATTTAAACCTAAGCAACAATATGTCTGAGGAATGTAGTTTTGCTGAATAAACTGCTAAATTGTGGATACAGATATGTTTCTATATGTGGGTCATATAGGTCTTGTTTGGAGTTATGCAGAAACTTGGGTGGCATTTTCAGAATGACTCCATGGCTTAGCCTGTTACAATCCAATGGGTTTCACTGACTTCAGAGTTGTGGGACTGGGTTCTCTCTCCCTGCTCTGTGTAATCTGTCCACTGCTGTGTAATATTTCTGCAATTTATCCAAATGTAGATACTACAGTAAGTAATACCAATGGCTGTAAAATATTTTGGAATAATGAAGAAAAAAGTGCTTTGTGAGAGTCTCTCCTCTCAGCTGTATCATTCATCTGACAGGTGATACTGAGCAAACCATTTATATCTAGGTGTGTTAGCTTTGTCATCAGTAAGACAGGGGCAACATATTTAAACTCCTCCAACATGTGCTTGGAGATACACTGCTGATGAGACTACACAAACATTGCATGGGGGGTTTTTTGCTTTTTTTTTTCTGTTTCATTATATTGCCTTACTCAGTAATTGAAGAAACTAAAAGGGCTTTGGTAATACCCCAAATGATTGCAGGTGCAGAAAAAACATTCTTATGGCTAAGGGAGCTGTGTGCAGCTCTGAAGAAATTGAGTTCGGTTTGTATCTGGTAGGAAAAGGTGTATAAACCAGGTTTTGCAGAGGAGAAACTAGTAGTGTGTTCCCTCTTTTAATGTTCCTGAATTGCTAACACATAGTCCATGAACTGTAGCTGTGACTTCACTGAGATCCTGTGTGCCTCAGTCCCGCATCTGAAGAAAGAAGAAAACATCATTTGAATGCGAAGCACCTAGATACCCTTCTTATTTTAACTGACTCATGGGAAATTAATCACTTCATCCTCACTTTAAGGTTTGACTGTCACACAGTAAATGAGGTCTAGAAACTGCAAAAAAGGATACACAGCAACTCATTAGGTAAACATCATCTGTCCTAAACACTGACTATGAAAAAAATACATGAGGTCATGTAATCAAAGACATATTTGTGAAACACAAGTACAAAAGAGATCAAATTAGGACCCTAAAAAACTGTAGAGTCTGCATTTCCTGATAGTTGAGTGACTGTGCTGAGGGAGGTTATAGGGCTGCTGCCTTGAGTAGACCCCAGGACCTGACGATTCCTCCTCGTTGTCCTCTGGATTCCAGGTTCATGTACCTGGAGATCTGGGTGTCAGTGTAGGTGACCTCAGTTTCCACGTTTCCAGATTCAGACAGTAGCAATGCTTAAGCACAAAGCTCCAGGACACACACAACACACACATGTTTGGCTACACAGCCCTTTGATCCCTTGAACAGCAGGACAGCCACTCTCCTATCCCTGCCTGGATCCTCAGCCCTCTTCCCTGCTCTATGGCTCTCCTGCACACCAGCGAGTCCAGCCTGGAACACACTACCACACGTTCACACACTCATCTCACAGGCATTCATGGACTCATTTCACAGCTTTATTTATTGCTTTAATTTCTCTTAATTATTATTTCTCTTTCAGTGCTTGGCCATTTCTCATAATCACAGAATGGTTTGAGTTGGAAAGGACATAAAGATCATCGAGTTCCAGCCCCCCTGCCGTGGTTAGGGACACTTTCCACTAGACCAGATTGCCAGTATTAAAGTGATTTTTAAAATTCAACTGAATTTTGAATAGCTGCATATAGATGAGCAGATTTTGATATCTTTGCCAACAGAAATATTTTCACAGAGTCACAGAATGGGTAAGATTGGAAGGGATGCCCACAGAAGGGATCATCTGGTACAGCCTCACTGCTAAAGCAGAGTAAAATTTTGTACTATTCCAGTGAGTAAAAGTTCACAAGTCAGAAATGTACTTTGCTTGAGCCAAGTAATAATGGATAAAAGATTACTTTTGGTCTCTCTTTTTTCCCTTTGCTTTTACCACTATAAGAGCCTTATATTCTGTACAGAAATCAGCTGGCCCCAACTAAACATGCCCAGGAGCAGTTTCTGAACATAGCCAGATAGTCAGTGATATCTGATGTCTTTGCAAATAACCTATTATAGGAGCTGAATCTTACACTTACCAGACCTGCCACTGTTGCACTAACGGGGATTATGAAGAGGATAAAGTATGCTAAAGAGTTTAGAAATTGGACCAAATTCAAGCAGATAAATTGTAGATTGTCATTGTAGATAAATACAATTTCATAAGAGTTTAATTGTTTCTGAAACAAATGTGCCAGACAGTGGTGCACTGAACTGCAACACACATAAAGTCACTTAAAAGCAATGCACAAAAGAACACAGCAGAAATATATAGTTTAAAAGCAAAAGAAATGGACATTACTCGTAATTTAAATTAGGAAGTGTACTAAAAATGGCAGGGGGTTCCATATTTGACATTCTATTTGCAGTCAAAAAGATTTCGTACATCACAATTTTAGTAACTGGTCACTTTTCTGCACTGCTTCTCTAAAGAAATGTTGCTCAGTCTCCTTACATCTTTTCAGGTTTATTTGAGCAGTGGTGTCACAATGTGACTGAGATACAAAAACTGAAAAATTTATATTACTATCCGCTAATGAACACTGTTTTTCATTTCACTATACATGGCTCCTTCAACATAACAATGAAACATTTATCTCTTTAGATTTTCATGCTAAACTTAAAAATGGCAAAGGAGATGGCCTTGAATTTTTGCTTCTTCAGCATCATTCTGTTTAATGAATATGCTGCATCATGTGGAATTACTGAAATATGGAAGAGTTTTTAAGTGGATTTTGCATCAGAGTACTTCTGGCTAAACTGTATATAAACTATTACCAGCATATTTCAAACTTCCATGAAGACAGAACTTTAAAATTTTGTATTAAAGCCTACATGGACTCCAAGAGTAGGAAAAGTTTAAGTCTCAAATAGAAAGTAATCTGCATGTGTCCTCAGGGGTTAACTTTCTAGTTTACATTATTGAACAGCATGCAGTAAGTAAGGAGCAGCAGCACAGTGGGAGAGAAATCTGCTCTGAAAGGCAGTGGTCCCTTACCAGCATGTGCACAGAACACCACAGAGGCTGAAGTCATTTGAGATATCTGTAGTAGTGGATAAGCTGGTCACTACACTTGTATGCAAGAGTATGAGTTCAAAGCCATTATCTCTATATATAGATACATGTTTTATTCTTAAAATTGCCTGTAAGACCTTAATTTTTCTCCTTTGTGGATATGTAATATGGGAATCAGTCTCTAATGTTACAGATTTTTACTGCTTTGTAATTGCTGCAATATTTTATGTAGTGCAGTCACTATCACTAAATCATGTAGAGTTATAAATTCCTTAATGTGTTTTCTATGATAGCTGGCTTTTCTCTTCTGCACCAGTGTAGAGGGTTACTACACAATAGGCTGAACGTCTGAAATGACATCTGGGAGAAAAATAACTTTAAAAAAACCAAAAAAAAAAAACCAAGGAAGGAAAAAAGTGATGAATGGAAGCATGAAGACAGAAGGTTTTTAAACTTTTTTTCACCAAAGAAAACTTATTTCACCTGGTTATACCATGTATATCATAAAACCAGTCAACAGACGCAGAGTGGAAAAGACTTGTGTGTTATGCATGTACAGTATGCTACATATTTGGCATAATAATAGAGAGTGGTAGTGCAAAATGTGGCAATCTGTAGGATTGGGAAATGTATTATATTTAATATTTAGGGAAACCTCAGGTTATAGCTATGCAGGTTTTGTAGTTAATTGCTTTAGCCCTGGATATCTCCTAAGGAGGGCTGTATTGCATGTGTTTATGCAGCTAATTAAGCTTCACTCGTTACTGCTTTATCCTCTGCATTGCATCTGAGTAAATTTTGTTTTTTGTTTTAAACTGCTAGATATATACAGGCCTAAGGGGAGGGGAGGACATGTGTATTTTAGAAAAGCAGAAAAACTATATGCTGTATTTGTTTACTATCTCTAAGAATCTAGGGAAAAAACCCTATATATTCTATGATTATTTGAAACTGCATATGCACCATAGTCGGTGAAGGTCAAATATATAGCATTAATAAGGCTATCTAAGTTGAGTGCTTAACTTTGTATAATTAGTAGTCTGTAGCCATTTTAATGAACTCCGTACTCTGGTAAAGTGTATAAGCAAGCTGTTATTACTGCAAGGCTGTGTCCTGCTTTAAGATACATAATAGAAAAAAAAGAAGCGTAATCTAAGATTTAATAGGAGCACACAAAAACAGAAGGAACTTTTCTTTTACATCAACTCTAGGCTGCTATGTGTTTTATCAAGTAGGGGCTGCTTTTCTTCACTTTCAAGATCTCAGTCCTCTCCATCCGTCATTCAGTGCACAGATGATTTTTCCATCCCTGTCAGCCTCTGTTATTAACTTCTGTCGCCCATTTGCCATACTTTCAGATTTACACATTTGTGCTTTTTCCCCACAGTGCTTTCCACGACTCTACAGTGCAATCTTTCCATTGTCTTTCTTTCCTTCTTTAAAGCTCTCGTTTGCTGTGATCCTGCACAAAACCTTGGCCAAAACCCCAAGCCTGGTCAGTATGGTGCTAGGACAACTACCTACTGTGCTGACTAATGTTGCCTTACTGTCTGTGTACTCCCACATCAATCTCCCTGTTTTCTCCTCTCTTTTCTCCTTTCCTAAATGAGTAGCAGTTTGATGCAGGGTTTGCCCTGCTGCACAGCGCCAGCACAGACAGTTCTATCATGTCAGAGATGACAGTGTGCTCAGGAAATGTAATAGCCCTATCTACAACGGAGAACATGCTTGAAACTGTGGGCAAGGCTGCTGATGGTTTAAAGTGGCTTCACGCTTTTGCATTGCACACGTGATCAGTCTCGTAAAATGGGGACCTGGTTCTCCCCAGCAGGCACTTTGGAGGCAATGTTCTTCTGCAGCTTGCTAAGGACAGCTTGGAGCCATGCAGTTGTTTCTCCTGACTGCAGATGTCTACAGTGCAGCTTTTACCATCTGAGCTGCCTATCCTAAAGAACTTCCTAATCGCTGGGATTAAATAGCCTGATATAGCTGACTGCTGCTAGACATCTATTTTAGAATTGGAACAATGCTACCAATGGGAGAACTTAGTGCTTTATGTGCTGGTATGAAAGCATAAATAGGTAACTCATGAAAACATCTGCATTGCAGGCATCTGGATCTTGTTTAAAAAAAAAAAAAAAAAAGAAAAAAGGAATGAAAAGAAGATCATTTACTGCATCTGAGAAAAGGACAGGAATGTGCGTGTTGCATGGCCAAAACATCACTTACTTCTGACACTGGTCTGGCAGTGGCAAGCTCTTTCAGCTTGGACAGGGCCGTGACCCCCTCTCCCTGATGCTTTCATGTCTTCCTGAGGGAAGCTACTGCCTGGGAGTGGTAAAAAGGGGAAGGGAGAAGAAGAGTAAGGAGCTGTGCCTGGAGTTCACCCAACACAAACTGAGGAGATGCTTTTTTCCTGTTCTTGTTCCCTTTTTACATGTGATCATGCACAAAGCAGCCTCCACCATTTCTCAGGTAGACTCAGTAAGTTTGCTGTGTGATTCATTCCTCCTCCCAGTAATCAAGTGGACGTGACTGTAAATGCTCAAAGAAAGCATAACCATTGCTAGGAATATCTGACTGATCAGCCATTACCTGGATTCTACAGAGGGAATCAAGACCAAATACAGGTTTTTGAGACTCACGGGTGTAATCACTGAACTCCGTAGACATAATGATAGCTGTTTGATCTCTGGCATGTGGGAGCTTAAAATGAAGGTCATGTTCAAATCTGATTGGAATTCAGGGAAAGCTACTTGGCTTATTAGCATGACTATAGTGCTGGATTCTATTTACATTAGTAAACAGTTTAAAATACTTGACATGTTATTCAATTAAATCTGTGATTGCAAACTGACAGACCAAAGTTCATTGATTTTTCCAACCACATTAAACTAAGTACATGGCACAGTGTTTCATTTTGCCTGTCTGCTTAACCCTTTCACCTTAATTCAATTACTCAGAATAAAATTAATGTGTAAAATATTAAATAACTCTAAATTTTTAAATCAGAAGGCATTGCAAAAGTATATTCATCTCAATGACTTCTGACATTCATTTATTACAGTATGATTTACAATTTTCTATGGATCACATTGTTATCCAGATGACTAAAGTCAGTCAGAAAGTTTTTTCTCTATACTCACTCAGTAAATTGATAGATTTGTGGAAGGTAAGACTGAAAAGAACATGAGATTATCTTCTCTGACCCCATCTAGATCTCTGGTCATAAATTTTCCCTTTACTTCAGGGCAAAGACCAGTCTGACAAAAGCACAATTTGTGGTTTTTGCTAAAGCAAATCATGTATAGAGACAGGCCAGCTTGATTTAAGGACATCAAGGAATGAAGACTTAGCCCCTTCTTTAGTCATTTATTCCAGTACTCAATCACTTTCATGCCCAGAATCATGTACCCTATTTTAAAATTGAATTTGTCTAGATTTAACTTTGAGCCATTAGTTTTTGGTATGTTTTTTTTCATGAAATTGAGTAGGCCCTCACTGGCCACTATTTTCTATGAAAGTTTTTGAACACTGTAATCAAGCTACAAGGCAACCTTTTTAACACTGTAAGTATTATCTCTTAAAACTATTTGATTTAAGTCATTTCCTATAGCTTCCAGCTTGGTTTTTTGGCTCCCTCACATTCTCTCCATTTTTTTCCCACCATTTAGGAAACAAGCCTGCTGGAGCTGAGCATAGAAACTTAGCATTCATTTAAAATCTCAGAAGTGCTAACTTTTGTACTCACTGTTTCATTCATTTTGATCAACTTCTTGACATAGGATTGTTAGGAAGTTAAATTATTTTTAATAGTAGACTAGTAATCTTGAAATTTATTGCTGTCCAGGATTTAGTCCTTGGTTCCATATTTTATGTTCATATATGTTTGTCTTTCTGATTGGCTGTATTAACTTCAGGTTTTTTTAGTATGTCTAGATTAGTAAATGATGGATCATTCTGTGTGCCTGTACTGCTTTCATTAGTATTGACTGTCTGCTAATCTTGGTAACACTGCAAATTTTACCAGCAATGAGTACACCTTCTTCTTCCATATCATCAGTAAAAATCCTAAACATGTTAATTTCTAGTATTAATCTTTAAGAAATTCAAAGAGAAATAACATTATTCAGCCATGATTTCCTATTTGTACCTTCTTTTTGAAAAACAGAAAACTGAAATAATGTAGTGGATTTCTAATGTATTTAGCATGTATTATATGCTCTTTCTCTTTTGATCAAAAAGTCATGTGGCACTAGCTGTAATAATTGTCAACAAGTAGTTCTTCAGTTTTCTACAAAAACAAGCTTTGATGTTTTTCAGAAAAGGATAAAAATCCAAACTAAAGACACTACAAAAATACCCTGTAGAATTGTGTTTTAAAATATGTTTAGGGGGAAACAGAACAATTGAAAAGTATTTAAAGTAAATAGCCTCTCAAATTTATCTTAGGTGTTTTCAAATTGTTGCTTCACAGGGGATGATTTGCATTAGTTAGGAGTGATTGTTGTGTAAGATTTTTTATTTTTAAACCTCAAGCAAAAATTAATATTTTTTTTCTTTTCCTGCAAGGTGTGATCCGTAGTTTTAGTTACAAAGGTGTCTTGTCTATTGTTTTTTATTATCTGTTGTGTTGTGTTTCTTCTGGCTGGTAATTGAAGAAAGATCCCTGCAACAGTTCATTAACTGCTGATGAATAAAACAGATTTGAGATGCAGAAGTTTGCTTGCAAATTCGCATTCACAGTTTTATAGTGGGATATGTAAATTTTCAGTTCCTTACAGACGCAGTTCTCTGAGCAGATTTCTAGGCTGCAGCACAGTCACGTTAACTGTCAGCATCAGCATTGGCTATCTAAACCTTAAGATCAGTGTAAGGATTCATCAGAAATACTAATTGAACTGTGGCTGTCTAAGACTTGCAAACAAACAGCAAAGAGCCTTCACTCCAAGGAGCTGGCTCACTGCTAATACAGAACGGCTTGCAGAATTCCAGAAGGTTCCTTAACTCTCCACTACACTGGAAGTCTTAGGGGGAAAAAAGCAGCAGTTCTGTCAAAATGTCCTGGTACTATCCTATCTTCCAGTCTCATTCCTTTATGCATAAGCAAAAAACATCAAGGTTTTAAATATCAAGCCAAAACCAGTTCAGGTGTCCTTGTCAGACTACCTGAGGCACAAAGACTTTGCTGACGGTTGTATTTCTAAAAGTCCCCTCTCCATCTACTTTTTCCATAATTTGCAAGGCCTTGCAAAGTGGAAAGTGATCTCAAACAACTCTGCAGGTACCACAGGGTGAGAATTTGAACATGGGCAGATCCTGGGAAAGCAGCTGGCAACAGTGGCTTACTGAGGTGGTGTGAACAGGAGGGAAGGAGACACAAGTGAAGCTTTTCCCTTGTAGGTTGTGATGATGACCCACAGACCCATTCTGCTCTGTGCTTGTCAGAATTCTTTTGGGTAACCTGAGACTTTTCAAATGAGAGCAGTGGAAAACTTGGGAGGTAAAAGTCACAAAGATGAGACGACATTGAGCAAGTATTTCCAAGAGGATCATTAGTCTTCTGAGAAGCAACTGTGGGTCCTCTCTGTCAACCTTGGTGCACCTCCAGTTGTGCAAGATTGATCACAGGAATCACTGGTGTCCTGAAATCATAGTTGCTTTGTACAGCAGCTTCTTGATTGGTATTTAGCTTGAAGCTGATCAAAGAAAAAAAGTCTAAAATTATACAAAACCCAAATTTTAGAAATCCAAACTAGGCCAGACTTTGCCACTTTTTTTTCTTGCTGCGCCCATAAATTGTTGTCATTCTTTGCAAATATCCAGGTGTTGTGATTTAACCACATTCAGCATCTAGTCACCACACAATGATTCACTCTCCCCCATAGCAGGACAGGGGAAACAATCAGAAGAAAAAGAAGAAAAGAGCAGCAGTAGCAGTTTAAAGACAGTTTTATATGTAAAGCAAAAGCCCACGTGCGCAGGGAAAACAAAAGAAGAAATAAATTCATCACTTAACACAGGCAGGCAGGTGTTCAGCCATCCCCAGGGAAACAGGGCTTCCTCGCACGTAGCAGTGACAAACACCACCGCTTCAAATGTCCCTCCTTCTTCCCCCAGCTCTACACACTGGCCATGGCCCCATATCCCCTGCATCAGCTGGGGTCAGCTGTCCCCTCCCAATGCTCTCTGCACCTCCAGCCACCTCACTGGTGGGATGAGGTGAGCAACAGAAAAGGCCTTGAGTGTTGGAGCAATGCTGTACAAAAAGCAATTACTGTAGTAGGTCAACCACAGCTGGATTCCAGGCACCTGCCAAAGCCTCCTTCTTGCTCCCCTCCACAGCTGGACAGGGGATAGAAAATATAACAAAGGGTTCATGGGTTGAGATAAGGACCAAGAGAGATCAGTCATCAAATACCATCACAGGCAAAACAGACTCAACCTGGGGATATTAATTGAATTTATTAATAAGAAAACAAGCAGGATAATGAGAAGTAAAACAAATCTTAAAAGCACTTTCCCACACCCCTCCCTCCTTCCCAGCTCTACCTACTCCCCCTGCACTGCAGAGAAATGGGAATGGGGATTATGGTCAGTTCATCACAGGTTTCTCCTACCGCTAAGGGAGAGGAGTCCTTCCCCTGTTTCAGCTTGGGATCCCTCCCACTGGAAATAGCTCTTGATGACTTCCTCCAGTGTGAGTCCATCCCACAGGCATCTGTCCTTCCCAAACTGCTGTAGGTAACTCTCCCATGGGGTTCAGTCCTTCAAGGACAGACTGCTTCCCAATGTGGGTCCCCCATGTGATCACAAGTCCCACCAGCAAACCTGCTCCAGCGTGGGCTCCTCTTTCCACAGGTCTGCAGGTCCCTGCCAGCACCCTGCTCCAGCACAGCCCTGCCACAGGGTCACAGCCTCCTCTCAGGCATCCTCCTGCTCCAGTGTGGGTCTCCTCCGTGGGCTGCAGGTGGATCTCTGCATCCCTGTGGTTCTCCATGGGCTGCAGGGGCACAGCTGCCTCACCAAGGGCTGCACCATGGGCTGCAGGGGAATCTCAGCTCTGGTGCCTGGAGCACCTCCTGCCCCTCCTTCTGCACTCACCTTGGTGTCTGCAGGGCTGTCCCTCTCTTGAATTCTCACTCTGCTCTTCTCTGGTTGTTATTATAGCTGTGCAATAACTTTCTTTTGCCTTCTCAATTATATTATCACAGAGGTGTTACCATCATTCCTGATTGTCTCTGCCTTGGCCAGCTGTGGGTCCATTTTGGAGCTGTCTGGCATTGACTCTGCTGGACATGGAGGAAGCTTCTGGCAGCTGCTCCCAGAAGCCACCCCTGTAGCCCCTGCACTACTGAAACGTGGCCATAGAAACCCAATAAAATTATCAACCCTGTTTTCAGCACAAATCCAAAACAGCCCTACAGCAGCTATTGGGAATTAACCTTACCCCAGTCAAAACCAGCACTCCAGGATATGCACACAACCTGAAAAACCTGCCCAACCAAAGCATTCTACTGACAGTTGTTCTTTCTCTTCTTTGGGTTCAAGTCTGAGTCCATGGACCTGAATATTACCTCAGCACATGAAATGGTGTGCTGGCAATGCATTATGCCCTATGGCATTCCTCATCCCCTTCCCAATCCAGCAGCCTGAGCTTTTGAACAAGAGTCATTACAACGGGGCATGCTGTGCTCTGGGATGCCCTAAGGCAGCATAAATGTCTGCAATCCAGCTCTCAGCTCAAGAGTATTGTGCACCAGGATATTAACTGTAAAACTGGCAATATTGCTTTGGTGCAGAGGCTTCCTCCAGGCACCCACAAGACAGATGGCTTTATCAGTACACAGCCATTCACCTCTGCATTGCAATTGGGAAGAAGTACAAGCAAATTTCCAACTATCTTTGCTAAGCAATTTTACAGCTGTCTATCTGAAATTAAAGCACCCTCTCTTGGTTGTGCTTTGCATTTTTATAGTGACTAGCAATCTTCTCTCTACTGTGCTACACTCAGCCTTCCATTGGTTTTCTGATGCTTGCAAAAATATGTGACACTAAGTTAATGAAGATGAGTGCTTCATGCTGTAGGGAACCAAGCAAAGGAGAAATATGTGTAATCTGTATAATTGGACACTTCTACAGACAGTGTAAAAAACAAATTATCTCTTGCAGGGAAAGGCTTTTGTGTACATACAGAATAGATATCTTCATAGGAAGGTAATGATCTGCACCTCATGGAAAGCCTTTGTAGAGCCTATACAAGGGCAGCTTCCCACCCACAGCCCATCAGTCCCATTCCTCCTGAACTGAAATGCACGGGTCTTTGAGCAGGTATGATCCATGGACTGAAGCAGTGGGTTTCTCAGTAACTGAATGTCTGTCCCACTCAAATGAGTGGGAATCCATGAACACATCTCTTAAGTTGGAGTGATTTTCCATCCGACTCAAAACTGGTCAGAGGTGAGTTTTAAGATGAAGCAATCAGGGCATGTGCACCCCTTGGCAATTGTAGTACCTGTGCTCCAGTTTTCAAATAAAGTTGTCTCCAGCTTCCCATACAGGAGAAGTAAGAGTGAAACATGCTGAAAGAGTAGTACCACCTCACCATCAGGGAAAAGCAGAGGACTGAGATTTCTATAAAGCTGTGAAGTTTACAGTGAGCTCTGGAAGTAACTTCCAGGTGGGAGAGTCTGCCACTGCAGTTCTAAACTCGTGGAGAAGCTCTGCACTGAAAGCAGTCTCTGCATCCAAACTGGAGAGTCAAGTCTGATAATCAGTAAAAATCTTGTTGACAAGACTGTGATGCAGGAAAGAGGTAAAAAGCTCAAAGGATTTTTTTTTTTTAAACTTTGTGCAGTGAATCCACATTCATTTTCTGCTTTGGAGAAGGAATATGGGAAGATGGAAGAAGCCCTCCCTCTAACTCCTGAGTTAGAAGAAAAAATCCCAACAGCTTGTATTTTGATCCTTAATTTTTCTGGGAAGACCATGGAAATTTTGGTAACAACACAGCAAAGTGAGAGGGAGAGGACTCCATACAGAGGAAGGAGGGAAGCAGGGAAGAATAGTAGAAGGACACATAGAGCTTGAAGAGGTCTGTTTGCAGATTCTTCATAAAGAAACTTTTCCTACTTTTCTTTGTACCTTTTTTTGCCCTTTCCTGTATCTTTTATAAGTCTGCTTCATCCTTTCAAAGAGAGAACAAAAACCTCCCATGTTATTAAAAATGTTGGTTCACTACACATTTGTTGAAGTGTGCTCTGGTTTGTTTTCTACTCCTTTTCAAATAATCTGGTTGCTTTTTTGGTCCCTTACTGGGTATGGAGCTGACATCTTCATGGTATTGTTTTTTAATTTATGAACAAATCTTACCAGTTTACATAATTATATCCACCATTTTGTGATAACCTATGTGGAATTTTATCTGCCATTTTATCTCAAGTTGTGCATGATCATAGTGCTTTTCTGCAGCTTTGCACAGTCAGCTTTTAATTTTAATCCCTGTGATAACTGTACTGGAATCAGCAGTCTCTATTCTCCCATTATTCATCACCTTTTCCGGGTCATTTAAGACTTTGCTGAGCAGCACAAATCCTGGCAAAAAGTTCCAAAGGGTTGTGTTGGTGATTTCCTTCCAGTGGGAAAACAGCATTCCTACTTTTTTTTTTCATATTTTTTAATTGATTATTCATTTAAATTGGGATCTTCTTAGCTCATGACACTTCCTTTTTAAGGGTTTTCTTTTTCCCCATTTAATTGTAAAAATGCACTTTAATACACCTTGTTTGCTTATTTGCCAATTCCTCAAAAAAAAAAAATATGCCTGTAGGCTTATGAAATGTGTCTTCCTTTTACGGATGCTTAATGGAGTGCTTCCCAATATATTTTTCCATGTGTCTGCTCATTCTGTTCCTTGCAGTGGCTTCTACTGATTTGCTGAACAAGGACATCATGTTCACTCATCTGCAGTTCCTCAGATCCCCCCTGGAATCCTTTGTAAGAGTTAGTCATTTCCCCACCCCCTGACACGATTCCCAGGGAGAGGTTGCACACTGTGTCTCGCAGTGGGATTATTTCATCCTTCGGTTGGTTTAGAGCTCTCAGGTGAATTCCATCTGGTCCCAGTGAGCTGTTAGGGTTGTGCCTTGGGAAATATGATCTCTGAAGCGAGAACTCCTGGCTAAGTCCAGAGGATCGTACTTAAGTGCAAATACTCACTGCTCTGACCCTGAATTTGTTTTCCACTCCCAGGTAATTTGAATTCTGTTCTAGTAATTTCTGCTTGGCCTCACAGTCAGACATTCACATCAGAATAAAAACCTCCTCATGAAAAAAAAAATATTGTAGATATGGTGCTCTTTGGATTAATGTATTTGTCATGCTTTAATTCATAGATTTTTTTTTCCTCTTAAATTGATTAAAGAATCTTGCAGTGTTCAGCTAGAGTCTTCACAACGTAAGACATGTACCTTTACCAGGATTATGCCTAAAAATATATTACCAGTAGTGTTAAATAGCCACAACTATGCCAGTACACTGCCATGCCAGAACTAACAGATGTCTGTTTAAGGGATTAGAGCATTTAAACTGGACAACAGACAGTAAGAAGTGAGAACCATGTGTTATCAGCAGTGTGAAGGCAATTGCAAGGAACCAAAACAAGGTAACATACCAGAAAACATGCAAGCAAGAAGAAAAATTCAGCTAGAAAGGCTCCCACTAAGCTATGTGATTTAATTTAAAGGTTTGAAAGATTTTCTGTCATACTTGGAAAGCTCAAGTAATTTTTATCTTCTTATATTTCAGTTTAAAATCTTACAAGGGAATTTACAGACCTTTGGTGGGTTTGGTGGACTAATTCACTAGCCTGTTGCATTGGAAACACACAGCGTTCTGCAAAATATGTTCAGGATGAATAAAAGCATTTACAGTTTCTAAATCAGAAACCATTTTTTGATGTTACAGACCTAGATATCCATCGTCACTAAATGTAACAAAATTTCCAAGGGGATCACTATGGAAGACTTTACAACCTCTGGATGTTTAGACACATTTTCTAATTCAGGAATGGTGAATGTCAGTAAAATTCTATATTTTCATAAAAGCTCTACATTCATATAAACTGATCACATGTAGAAAAAGTTCCAGCCCCTCCAAAAAGATTGTACAAGATTGTTTAGAAGGTGGAACAGGTGCTTTTGTAGAATTCATTAGTCACAATTTATAAAGCCATGTGGAATATAGTAACTTTGACATTTTGATTGTCTGAAAATTTTGTTTGAAAGGCACAGAGAGGTACCAGTGAAATGACTGGCTGAAGCTGAGTACTTCTATTGTAAATCAGTGCTTTATAATTAGAACCAAAATGGTCACGCTTTGAATGTATCTGTGTCTTCTTAGAATGAATCCTTTTCTATTCCAGAGTCCTGGCACCCCAGCTATCCCCACTGCAGCTATAATCTCACATTGTGGCTGTGCCCTGAAACAAATGAAACATGTCCCTACATTACAGAAAAGCACAGCATGCTGTGCGTTAGGGTTGTTCACACACACAAAATATGTCAGTCCTTTGCAAGCCATCGAGTCATTCACAGGCATTGTAGGAGATCTCACAGCCTCCTATCCTCATTTGCTATACCCAAATACCTGGAATTACATCTCCATTACCTGGAGAGCTTCTTCCTAAGCTCTCACTTGTGTGACTCTCAGGGACTTGGGGTGCGTGTAACAGGGTTGCAATGTGGGAGATACAAGAGGAGAGAGAACCTTGTGCAATAATTTGTTGCATATGCTTCTGCTCATGGGTACAATCTTACTCATGAGGAAAATTCCCAGCAGCAATACAGCACTTTTGGGAATGATCTGTACAGCTTTTTACAAACAAATTCAAATTCCAAAGACCTTGGGCTGTGTGAGTATGTTAGCAGACTAACAATAGTTACACAGGTCAGTATCTGTACACTGCAGAAGATGTCTGAGGTGCTGTGATGAAACCTGGCATGACTTGGAACCCCCTGCAGATGCAATGAAGGATGCCCAAGAGCTCATGAAGAATGACAGTACAGCTTTTAGTCTCGTCAGCCACAGAAGCAGCAAAGAACATGGCATGAAGAGTTTTCATCACAGATTGTAATGAAATTTCTCATCCCAGCTCTCACAGTGAAAAACACCCACTATGGATGGCCAGCCAGGAACGCATGTTCATCCTGGCATGGGAGACAATATCTGGTGTGTGTCTTAATGCAGATACCCATTTTAGTGGAATTTGGGGAGTAGAGCAGAATGAGAGAGCGTGCCTTGCTCTTTAACAGGCTTGCCCCTCTTTGCTTCTAACCAGATGGGAAATTACAGGCTGCTCACAAGAAAGAGCCTAATGCCTTGTTTCGAAGTGCAAAATAGCAGCCATTGTATGTCACTACTTCAGAGCAAGGAATAATCAACTGGGTTCAAAACAGCTAAGTGGTACACACAGTCAGAGGAGGGCATGTGCTCTTGAGTAATGATGTCTCTTGCGACTCAGATATGCAGATATATGCACAGGGGTGCCATAGGCTTCCCACGTCAGATCGGCAGTGCCTTGGTAGCTGGAAAATGGTTTTGTATTAAAGGATAATCCCACCTTCTTCACAAGCTGTCAGGACTGCATTGCATGTCCTTCAGTGCACTGCCTTTCTTACAGAGTGCGTGTGCTGAATGCATGGCAGGGCAGGGAATTGCACTGGTGAAAAAAGGGAACTCTGTTACTGATCGTTTCCAGGTTTAACTGAGACTCTGGACTTCTGCTGCAAGCCTGTCCACTGCCTGCCAGATATGAGCCTTCCCAGAATAATGTCTAGAGATGAGTCTGTCCAGCAGTATGCACCCAGACTATTCTCAGGTCAGCAAGCACAGCTCTCAGGCCGTGTTCCAGCTCCTCTCATAGCATGTTGTGCTGGTTGACCTCTGAACCCACCACAGAAGCAGCAAGGCATAAAGTTGTTGCTCCAAAAAGACATTTGTAGTTCTGGTATGCATTTTAAACTGGACCAGCTCTCCAGGAGTGTGTATTGAGACAACAGGAAGGTGCCTGTGATGCAATGTCTTGCACAGCAGAGGCAGGCAAGCTTCTCCCTGCCCATATCTGCTAGAACAGTTTTCTGTTGCAGTCCAACCTACAGATTCAGCAAAATTGTTCAACACATTAAGATGATCCCTTACATAATTAGAGTTGCCAGTGGATGGCATGAGTGTAGCAACACCTTTTCAAAAGGTGTTAGCTTCTATTAAGGTCTTCAGACCTTCAAGAAATGCTCATTGTGGGTTTGGGTTGGATTGTTTTGTGTTTGGTTTGTTTTTTCATTTTGGTTTTCAATTGTGAAAGGAATAAATTAATCTATACTAGTACACATCTGAGCTAGAGAAAAGATGATAGGAAGTTTGTTCATCCAACTGATGGCTCATGGATCAGTAGCTGTCAGTTCTGTAGAGCAATGACTGTCCTGGGACATTGGAGATTGTCTCCCCAGAGATGCTGTAGTTGCATATGAGGTCAGAGAGTAACTGTTTTACAAAGCTTTCTATTCAGCCTTCTCGTATGTTGACTTTTCCATGGCCACTTAATGTCACTGGTGTTGCTTTCCCTCTATACTGACCTCTGCTGAGTGAGGGAGATGAAGCTTGGCTGTTGACCACATCCAGTAGTTGGGGAGTGAAGCAAAAATCAGTGCTCAAGGACATCCTCACTGCTTGTCAGTATCTGAGAGGAAGGGTTTCATGATCCTCCTTTTGTGAGGTTAAACATAGCTTCTTATAATTTATGCCTTTAATCTGCTTTGTTCATCTTAAAAGCCATTCATCATAACAGCTTCATTTTGAGCTGTCCTTCTGTAATTGGTGGGGTGCAGTTCGTAGCAACTCACTGTGCTATTGTCACTTCCTGCCCTAATCTTAACATAAACATTTGGAATAGGTAAATTAGAATGGGAATTTAGAGCAACTCGTTCCAAGGCAGGCAGGATCTGTGTGAGCCTTATCTGGAGTTATGCTTGACAGAACTGGGTTCTAGGTAAGCTCTGGAGCAGTACCTTTGTGCTTTTCCAGCCACAGTAATGCTTACCTACCTTTGCTTAGGAAATACTTCCGGATTTTTCCCCCCTGTAGTTTCTCACACATACAGATTTCAGCATTTTCTGATAAAATTTGCTTCCATGAAAGAACTTATACTTTCTCTGTGGCTGTAATGAACTTGTATTTTTTGTTATTATTTTGCTATTAAATTTTTCTCAGTTTCTATTCTTTTTTCCCTCAATGGCATCAAAGCACTGTGGGCAGGCAGGCTGCAAACACAGGAGTATCTGCTTGGCAGTGGAGTGGTGAGAAGTGCAGGAGTCAATGCTCAGCAGGAAATAAATGAATAGTTTAAGCTACTTCAATGGTAACTCCATAAGCCTCAGCAACACAAATCTCTTGCTGCTGTGTATTTGTAACCTTAGATGACTTTGAGGACTGAACTCTGCAGTCTATAGCTCATCTACACAGCATTGCAGTCTTTTATTGATGGCATTTCCTACTTCTGTCATCAACATATTCCAATACATCTTCTTAAATTTTATGCTTTCTGAAGATACCACTGTGTAATGCAACAATACAACTAACATTGTTCCAGTTCCTTGCCTCCCTTACCATCTTAAAATTCATTTACCATCTTCACTTCTCTCCTTTACACTGTATTTTGCTGCAATGCCTACAAAATTTGGAAAGAGTCTGACTGTGAGTGAGCTGAGAACATCACTTCAAATGCCAAGCTATACCTTCTCTTTGTTTCCCTGTGCTCCTTCAACTGGTGGCAATCATCTGCCTCCCCACAGATTCTAGGTTCTTTGGGGCAGGACTCTCTCTTCCTTCTATAAGCTAACAGTTCTCAGTTCTGTTATCCCAACAGAGCTGGCAATTCAGTTACCTTTGTTTAAGGCAAAATTACTTTTAGCTTAGCTCTAATTTTTGAGTAATGCACATAATGATTTGCAAGGACATGCTCTCAGATCTAATAACTGTTAAAGTCAAAATGCCTAACATTAGTCATACAGCTGTGTTTTGAGGAAAATTTGGTGGTTTGTTTTCTTTATATGGTTTATTTTATTGATTTGCCTGCAGTGACAGCACTTAATGTTTACTCCTATCCTGCACAAATAGGTGTTAGTGGAAGCTATGGGTAGGTTCAGAATTCTGCTGTGTATTCCTGCAGCCTGGACTCTTTAAGGATGATGAATTCCGGAAACTACTTCTTTAGTTAAATACCTGGATTGTTTTCAAAATTATGACTTCCAAATGTCATATTGTTCACCAGGTATAGAATGAAAATGGTATATGGTTTATGAGAAATCCTCTTTTAAAATTCTGTCCCTGTATCAGTATAGAGAGCCTTGAGTAAATCAAGTTTAATGGCCCTCAAAGCCAGCAGAGAGTCTTGCTTTGAAGCAGTTTCTTGTTCAGAATTCTGACTGCACGTAGGCAGTGCCCTGCAGTGTTCTGCCTGCAATCTGTACCCATCAGGTAGGAGCAGTAATGGTGCAACATCAGCCCCTGAGCGCATGGTGGGTGACAAGAAACTGATGCCCATCAACATGCACAGGTGCCACCTGCCTGAGGTGCCTTGGGGCTGCCAAGAGCCTCCTCCTGGCTGCAGGTGTGCAGCTGTCTTCCCCTGGCTGTGAGGGCTGCTCACCCCAGCCACCGCTGGGGCAGCATTGTCCCCTCCTTGGTGTCACATGCTTGCTCTCACATTGTCGGTCCTGTGACCTTGTCCCAGCAAAGCCAGTAATGTGACTGTGGCAGGTTCCCTTAGGAACTGAGTCTGGCAGCAGGAGAATCACCTGCCTTGTTCCCGCTTTTCCCACTGTTTTTGGGGCCCAGGCCATACCCGTATGTGGGGTGTGGCAGTTGGTGTCATGGCAGCCCCAGCCAGCACACACAGCTCAGCTACATCAGCATCACCTGCAGGAACCACCAGCAGCAGTTTGAGAAGCTCCCAGAGAGGCTATTGTCCTTTCTGTGGTGACCTGGCTGCACTGAAGGGGAAGCTTGAGGGGGCTGCTCACCTGGGCACCTCCACCACCTCTTCCCATGGTTTAACTCACGTACCTGAGCTTGCCTCACTCTTCCCTCCCTCTGCTGCAGGATGGCTAAGTTTTTTTTTCAGAAATAGATGTAAAAAGAAAAAAAAGAAAGCAATGATGGGGAAAAAACCCACAGAGGTAGATGTAGGCGATGGACTACTGTGTGTGGGAATCAAGACCTGCTAGCATCCAGAGTCTCAAGTGCCATAGGTAATTGCTACTCCAGATTCCACAAGAGTCTCCAATGGCAAGAACTGATGAGCAGAAGAAAGCAGTATAGGAGCTTCTCCTGAAGAGAAATTTCTGGTGCTAGAGCTGGTATAGAGGAAAATGCTGATGTAGCTGCTCTTTTGTCAGGATAAAAATAAATATGCTGGGAAGTATGAGGGAAAATGAGCTGGTAAATAAGAATCATTGTATGGAGCACAGGAAACAAGGAAAACTGGGAAGTTGGGTCTGATTTTAAAGTAAAACATTTTTAAGGATCTGAAAGAGGATTCTTATGATGCAGGAATCTTAGAATCATTAAAGATGGGAAAGATTTCCAAGACCATAAAGTCCAGCTGTCAAGAGAATCAGCTGCCTGTGAAAGAGAACCTTACAAGGTCTGGGGCACATAGGGAAAGTGACAAGTCCATGAAGGATTGCTGTCTAAGTATTTGAGGCATTTGTCTGAGGGTGGTCAACAGCACAGGCTTCAAAATCTGCCAGAAGAGCAGTGGCCAGATTTCCATGTGCAGTGCTTTCCCTGCTGCTTGCACTGAGCTGATGTGGGTGATGCTGTCAGGGACACGATCACTGGCAATATGGAAAGCTTCTTAGGGAGTGCCAGCCAAGAAGGACCTTTTAAGAGTGTGAAAAGAATTTATTTCTGTTGGTTGATTCCTGCTGTATTTGGGGAAGCAGCCCCTGCTGGTCCCAAAGGAACTGGATTAAAGTGAAAGAACTTGTAATTTCATTATTGATTTGTCCTCCTAATGGAAATAGAGCACAAGGTGGTGAATATTGACAGCTGAGTTCAAAGTATCCCTTGTCTTTAATACTGAGGAGGATGTCAGCATATCACTTGCATTCTTAGCTGTTTGATGCCTATTATCAAGCAGTGCCTCCCAGAGAAGGCATTAGTAGGTGAATGAAGTGAGCAGCCTGCACAGCATGTGGGAGTCCTGTGCTTGTGTCAAGAGAGGTCTTTGGGGCTTGTTCCTGACCCAGAAGGGGCATGTTCATCTCTGACCTGGCAGTCAGGTCTCCATTCTTAGAGGCTTGGGCTTCAAAAGGAATGGAGGCAATCCCTTGTTTGATCAAAGTTCTCCTGAAACAGCCTAAGACCATTATTCTTCCAGAGTCATTGAGCATGTAATTCAGATTTTGGCAACATCTACAATTACAGAAAATATTCTACAATTCAGCTGTGTTGCACATGGCCAAGAGATCCTTTTTAAAGACAGTTATGTCAGCCAAATCATATTCTTTCCCTTTTATTTTTCACAAAAGAAACTAATTTGGAAAGCTCTCCCTTTCTGAGTACCATGTCACTGGAATCTTACTGCCCTTCTCTGAATGGGAAGAGTTACACATAAAATGGCAGAAATTTTGGAGCTCCTGAAACTGATACTTTAGTAAGGAGGTTTTCCTTTGAATGTAGGCAAGGCTGCAAATTTAAAGGAAAATCTCAGTGTTCTGTGTATTTCCAGAAAAAGGCAGATTGCATCATTATCCTTTGTCCTGCTCTGGGCAGCAAGCACAGGCCTCTCCTGACTGTTTGGGAAAGCTGGCATGGGGCATACAGTGAGAAACAAGGAAAAGGTCTGTTCATACTCTAGGTTTTCATCCCAAATGTATTTGGGCAGGTACTGATAGGCTTCCTGTTACCTTCAGTCAGCTCCCAATTTTATGTTGATTGCTTCCTGTTAATACAGTATTTCCTATAGCTAAGGGACACAGGGTGAAAGGTGGGGTCACTGTGAAAACTGCACATTAGAAAAAAAGGAACAAACAGATTCACAGGTTCCCAGTCTCTTGTTTTTAGTGCTCAGAGAAGCTGTGGAAATATTCAAGGCCAAGTAGGATGGGGCTTGGAGCAGTCTGGTCTAGTGGAAAGTGTTCCTGCCTGTGGCAGGAGACTTGGAACTAGGTGACCTTCAAAGGTCTTTTCCAACCCAAACCATCTGCGATGATTCGATGATGATGATGATGATTTATATTGATGCCATAGGATGAGTTCAACTCAAGTTTGTTTGGGTTTTTTTTAATGAGACATTGCTCTATTGGTGCCACGGGGTTGGTGTGCTACAAACATGGTGCAGTGAAAGGAAAATGAGAACTGCCCACTGCGTGCTATGTAAACCAGAGCCTTGGACTAAAACAGAAACATTCCTTTATGTAACATTAATTAGGCATCTGGTGAAAGGAAGATGAGGAGGTGGTATCATTGTGGAATACCTGTGGAATACATGGAATGGACTATCTCTCCAAGTGGAATCATGTTCTGCTCTTTCACAGCAGGATTGTTTCTGAGAAATCTTTAAGCTGCCACAGCAGAGACTATAGGGGTGCAAGTCAGCACTGATCTCTGGAACACTTGTCATGAAAACTGGTGTTGGTTCAATGGGCACATTGGTGCTCTATTGGCTTACAATACCTGAAGATTCTTACCCTGCATGCTTAGAAGTAGGACTGAAACTGGAGTCAAATTCTGCCTTGCTCTGTATCTATATGCAAGGTTGCATATATTGAAAATGGAAAAAAAATTTTATTAGCATGGTCTATCAATAGACACTACTAAAAGTTGGAGAAATTAATTTTGTAGATTATAGTTTAGTACCATTTCTTATATAGTGTGCTATATGACTGCAGGAATAGAACTGAATTTGAGCCCACTACAGTGAGATCACAGTTAACAAAAAGTAGTAATATCAGTAAGTGTGAGATTAGGTATTTTTAGTTTTAAAGAACTAGCAGTAGAAAAACACTCAAGACCATGCATAATGCTGAGTAAAAGGAAATGCTATCAAAGAAAGCACTTATTTTTAAATGTGCCTCCAAATAGCCCTGTTATATTAGCACATCCTTTCAACTTGGGTCATGGTTGCATTAAGCTTCCTACCCTACCCAGTCAGGTCATCCTGTGGGTATAAATATATGCTGTAACTTATATAAACACCATCCAATCCTATTTGCATTGTCACTCTGCGACACAAAATGCTATAATGACCTCTTTTTCCTATGTCCGGTGCTATCTATAAAGCAGGCTTAGGTCCTTTTCTTATTAAGGAGGTCAGCTCTCTTAATGAGCTTTAGGCATTCCCAGAGAGTTTTCCAATATTGCAAGACATACCTGGCCCTAGGCAGGATGGCTGCAGCCGTGCCAACACCTAAGCAGTGCAGACAGACCCCATGTGACAGGTTATGCAACGGAGCAGGGCTTTATATACCCCGGGCCCTAGAGCATGGAAAGGGCTCAAGGGAAAAGAGCATCAGGTGAGCAAGAAGTGTTTGTGTGCTGCGTTTCTTGGGGTGCTTTTGGCACTGTAGCAAACTGCATTAGGCTTAATCTTATGTTTCATGAGGAGGTCAACTTGTGAAACAACCTGGGGTTTAGTAATGTTTTATGTGCTCTAGAATTGTAGGGGCTGAAATTCTACGAAGGCTCAGTAACCATGGTTATTCCTCTCCGGAGAATGACACCTGGCTATATAAGGTTGCTGCAGGTATGAAATTTCAAAGTTTATCTCTCTCTCTCTTTTTTTTTTTTTTTTTTTTTTTTTTTTTTTTTTTTTCCCAGCTTTTAATTTATCTTAAAGACACCTGTATTTCTCTTGATCAGGTTGATTTTATTTCAAATTATTGCATGCAGGGAACACTGGTTTCTTGTGGGTTAACTCACATAACTCAAAGTAATTAATCCTCTGCTGAAAAGCAAATTAATTATGACATTTCTTGATAATTGATATCGTGCTGGAACCAAATGCAGAATATTTGGAAGGAGTTAGTTCTTCTGCAGTGCTTAAACAGAAACTGCTTCTCCATAATTTTCTCTTGCAATGGCTTTGTGTGTTTGGGAAGTGGGAAAATGCTGTTGGAAAGAAGGATGAAACTCAGCTGACCCATCAGTGAAACACTGCAGCCAACTTCTTGGCCATGATAAGGAAACCTCAGTCAGTATTGACTACTGGAACATTAGGAAATCAGACTATCGATCATTATATGAAGAAAACAAATAAAAGCATGTATAGAAAATGTTTTAAATCAGCTGAATAATTGAGACTAAAGGAGCTATATACATATATATACACACCAAAGAATACAAAAGAATTCCTTATTGTATTCCATATTTTGATATTTATTTATATATCCATCCTTTCTCTGGAAAGTGTCACAGTTTTAGCACTGTGATCCTGTGACATGCATCTAGAATTATAGACTGTAGCAGCTGAGGGGGGATAGTTGAGTAGTTGAGAGGCTGAGCTAAAGATGCTGTGTTTCAGTCCTAGCCATGAATTTCTTGCACACCTCCCTGCATATCTTTTGATATCACCTTACACAGTAATTCTGTTTGAAATGTCTTTTGTCTTTATTTGTTTTGTGGCTGAAGTAGCCACAGTCAGACACATTTATCAAGGTCAGAGCACTAAGCTCTATTCTTTAAGCTCAATATAAAACCTAGAATGGAAGTGAAAAAGAGGCTCCTTGGAATCTGTTACTCCTGTCAGTGATGTCATGCTTTTCATCCTTGGATTGCACAGGAAAGCATTTCAAAAAAACCACAAAACAACACTTTTGAGTTCTAGTAATTATTTCACTTAAATAAACCAACTGCAGCACCAAGAAAGACACATGTTGTATTTTAACTCAAGGTGCCAATATGTATACGAATTTTTGTTTTGCTTTCTAGGGACTCAAGACAAATGTGCTTCTGCCTCTTGATCATTGTATCATATGGACTAGGCAATCAGCAGTAACTTAATTTCTTTTTTGATTGTTATTCATATAGTAAATAAGTAATTCTTATCTTTACTTGGCTTGGCATTTCTTCCTTCTTCATCAGACTTGACAAAGTGACTATGTCAAAACTTGTTTGCTTCGTTGAGTCCTACCTGTGGAGGTCATACAGGATGTTAGTGATCCCTTCTAGGTTTGCTTTTCTGCATTAATATCTAACATTCAAGAGAACATCCTGTGTTAGTAGCTAATCTGTTGGAAGGAAGAGATCTCTGTTCTTTACAGAATAAGGAAGTTCTTTGTCCTTTATGCCTAAGCCTCCACACTTGATTCAACTCACCCTCTCAGGCAGCCAGAGGGAACCCCATTAAAGTCATTGAAATCAATGAGCAGCAACTGAAAGGAAAATCATATCAGAAATGTGTCCTATCTTTTACAAATGGATGAAAAGGGAGGGTTTCCAAAACATGCAATAGACTGTGTGAAATGCTCTTCATGGAAAGCAGAGTCATACCCTGTTAAAGGGCATGGAGAAGAAAAAAAGTGCTTTGTAGGTTCCAAGGACCTTCTTCTGTGTTGCACTGAGCTGAATCAGCTTGTAACTTGCCCTGTTTCTCCCTTAGACTCAAGCTGCAGCAAAGATCGTTACCAACCCGTCAGACACAGCACTGCAGCGGGCGGCATTGCTCCTGGGAGTGTTCGGGATCAGCATATCCAGCTACAGCACTCACCAGCTAACTCAAACAAAAAGATTCCCCTTGACCACTTAAGCTGTGTCAGGGTGTGACCCGAGGAGTCCAGGCTTATGTCAATACTGCTGATGAGTGGCTTTTCTGCCACTGTTACCGTGTGGAGGCAATGAGACACACTACAGCTGTGATTTCTACAAGCAAAGTTAAAGAGGTGGAAGAACTGCAGATTTGTTCAAGAGAAAAAATATCTGCTATCAGAAGCATCTGATTTCTAAATAAGACAAACTTGCTGTAAATATGATGGATTTCTTTTGTTATTCAGTGCATACATGGAGATCTAGAGGTATAAAATGCAGTTACATTCAGAGCAGCTGTAAACAGACCAGTGTAGGTGCTGGGCTCTGGGAGTGTCACTGCGTTGCAGATTTCACAAATGACCCCAATGCAAAGACTGTTTTTGCAAAGAAGAAGTTAGAAGCAATACATTCCTCTTGACAAGAGTTAGAACAAATGAAATCAATCTTCCGTAGACTCTTTGCACTGTACATTTGGGTATTACAGAATTCATGCACTCTAGCTTTTTCTATTGAATCTTAAACATTTCTTGATGCCTTTTGAGTAGCAATGTGTGTGTGTTGTAGCACAAGCTGGTAGCCTTCTGTCACAGCAGAGATGGCCACAGGCTAATGCAGCCATATGGTGCTGGGAAGGGCCCGTGGCTCCAGACCAGATAACTTCATAGATGTGCAGAAACTCTCTGTTCTAGAAAGTATCAGTAAAAATATTGGGTTGGGCTCCATTGCAGAGTTCAGTATCTGGCTGTATTCTTCTGCAAAGTCAACTCATCTCATAATACACATTCTGATTAAAATAGAAAGAGAGTTTGACCTTCTTCCTCTACTCCTCCCTTGCTTTCTTCTCATTTGGTACAATAGCTTATTCAGGAGAGTTCTCTTATTGTTGGTTTGCACTTTTCCAACTGTTTCTTATGTTTTATGTAAACATGGCTTTGTAGGCTCTTCTGTGCATATGTTAGCATTTAAAATCCTTTGTTCTTGGTTACTAAATACAAATATTATTTTGGGGTCTTTTCAGTGTTTAAAATTATTTTGTCTGTCAACAGTGTTTAAATTCAACCACTAAGGGGCATCCTACACAGCTGAATATTTTGAACTCTTCAGACTGCTCACTCCAACATGCCAAATCATAAGTTGAATCAGGCTGAAATTTTTACTTTTTTATTTTTGAATTGTTCTTTTCCCTATTTTTCTCACCCTCTCTAATAAATCTTTCCTCCCTCTACAACTTTTGTTACAAGTTGATGAGAAAATTAGTGTTTACAAGGTGATTTTTTCTTCAATGTGCCAGGTCACAAATTACCTCCATCTTATATAGACTTCTGTTTATATTTTTAAAAAAAAATCATAGAATTAATTATTCTGTCTTCTGCCTTCACCTACAAGAAATGAAACAAAGTACTTGAACTCCTTGACTAAAATAAGAATGAAACCTTTGGAAAGCATTCAGTCACAGAGATGGATGTTATATAGTGTAACCCCCACCACCACCCTCAGTGTGCACAATTATGGCTTTTTAATCTACCTACAGGATTTTTGGCTGCTGCATTTTTATTAACTGATTTCCTGCTCCCATTCAACATGAATGTAAGACCATTAGCTGTTTTCAGGGCCATTACTATGCTAATGCCAGCTCTTTTGTTAGATGAAGACTATATGCAATAACATCATTTTAACAAGATATACTAGAATAAAATAAATGCTGGCTTGGCCACTGAGATGTTCCCATTGGAAATGATGCTCATGAGAAATGTGTACTTTTCCATGAGAATTCTTTTCAGTAGTTTTGAAAGCTTTATTTGGTACCAGTGAAAATGACAGGAGGACAACACAGGCAATAAGCACACTAAGTGTGGAGAGATTTTATAAAGGTAAAGGCTATAGGAGCTTCAGGAACACACAGTGAAGCACCAGGGAGCTGTAATTAAAATTATTTACAAAACAGACATGTTTCAGCTTGCTTCTGATGAATTGGGCCTGGGCAGAAAATTACCTTTATGTGAAAAGTTGGGACTGCATCCAGCAGAAGATGTAGGCATTGGTATCTAACCTGGAGAGAAAACTACACCCGAAATGTCAGTTTTCTGAAATGCATGTGCTACCTCATGCCAGGCACAACAGGATGTGCCCTCCTCTTTCACTTGCTGTGGCTCCCTTTGAAAGGAAGACCTTTCAGGTTTCCCCTCAGCCAGGCAAGGCTGGGGTATGTTGAGCACCAAGGCATCAAATCCTTGTGGATGTGGCAACAGCACGCCCATCTTATCCTTCCTGTGTCTGGAAGCCCAGCCATGGACTGGAGGCTGCCAGAATGTGACTGGAAGCTAAAATCTTGTATCCCTTTTTGTTCGGCTGTTTTTTATAGCTAACGCTCTTTGGCAGAGGAAGGAAAGGCACCTGCACAGGTGCTCCCATGGAGGAACCTTCCCTTCTTCTGTTCTCCTGAGAGCCTGGCATGGTCCCAAAGGATCCTGACTCCCAAAGGAGGCTGGCTGTGTGAGCCTGTCCCTGTTCTACATCTGCCACAAACAGGCAATTAGGACAAGCTAAAACCTTTTCCTCCTAAGTGCCTATTAGCTAAAGTTTGCCCAGTCCCTGCACACAGTGTGCCATGGATTTGGACCTTACTTATGTTTACCATGTTTTTAGACATCTAACTGAAGCCTGCAGGCTCAGTATGTGGCTGGGCTCCCAAAACCTGAGTAGGATACTGCTCCATGCTGCAATTCCCAAACCTGTGAATTCTCTGTTCAAAGGTCTGAGCATGCCAAACTTCAAGCATATGTTTATGTCCTATTGAAGTCAAAGGGGGTTTAAAGAATATCTTTACATCCTTTGCCAGACTGAGGTATTTAATCTTGTCCTTGATCTCCACCAAAGAAGCATTTGTATTTTAAACATATTTTCACTTTTGTTTATATGATTTTACTTCAAAAATGTTGGCAATTCATCAACAATCGAATGCCGATGAAAGTCGGGAGCCTGGTGAGCTTGGGGAGGTTAATGCTGCATTACCTAGTTTAAAGAAACACCAGCAATGAATTTCATTTGGCATATAAATTGTTATGTTTGAGGACTTACCCTCCAGGAATTACTTTGTACCTTCCCTAGCTTCTAAAAATATTTAAATGGAAATACTATTTAAGCAAGTAAATATTAGACCTTCTTTACAAATACACTTTAAAAGCCATTTCATTAAATTTATTGGATTGGTTTTACTTCTAATATCAGGCAAATATAGGTTAATATCTCCTGATACTGAACAATTGTAACTCCACTAATCCACTTCTAACGGCAGTAACTTTTCTAGTCTGAATTATGTCTTGATCTATCAACTTAATTATTTTATTCTTTGAGGAGGAATCACAGGGGATTTTGAAGCTGTTTGATTTGTGTGCCTGAGTCCACCTCCTAAAGGCAAGAGGAAATGGAAGTATTAAATAATCAGAAACTCAAACATGGTTGTTACTCTCTTCAAATAGACGTAGCATAAACTGGAGATTTGTTTGTGATAAGTAGCATTGCTAGTGAATATCACAGAGCATTCAAGCTCTTTCATATATATGTACTGATGGATATGTGGATTTCTGAGGATATATGAGCATTTCTGCCTCCTTCCATCAGGACAGGCAACTAAAAGCAGTCAAGCAGTCACTCAAGGTAGCACTCATCTGCTAGTAAGGGAAGTCTATCATAAAGGGAGTGTCTGACTCTGATATTTTCATGTACCTTCTACAAATTATGTTTCTGCATTAAAACTTCTGCTCTAAACCATGATTTATCTCTAAAGTTAGAGTTTCAGATTATGTATAAAGAGGCTTTGCCTATGTTAAGGAGACACAAGAGGCTTCTCTCACAGGATCCCCTGTTCTGTTATGCCAATGTACCCCTGTTCTGCTCCCTCAGTCAGCCCTGTTAATACCTTCTCTGTCCCTGTGTCCCTCAGTCATTCCCTCACAATTTTCCCATTGGCTCCCATACTCCAGCCCCACCTTTGTAGCCCAATGCCCCCTGACAATTGGTCCCTGATGCTCTCCCAGCCCTCAGCACACATATACTTAAACCTGAACCCTTCCCATGAACCTGGCTTTGACCCTGGATAGTCTGTGTGTGTGGCTGGAATAAACATCTCTGTGGAACCCATACAAAGGCCCTTCCTGCCTCTCTCTATCATCACCACATCAACAGCTATCCTGGCCGCTACTATTACGTATCTGCCAATAAACCACAGACCCAGCAGATGAAGTTGAGTTTGTCTTACCCATCAGTGGGTGCTCCATTTCTTATGAGGCAGTGGTAATGTCACCATGGGGCTGAGCCCCAAACTCATACATCTGCCTGAGAACAGAATGCAAATAAGCAGAGAAACCCTTAATTTTTAACAATGCATTTCTGTTAGTGCAAGATTCACGGAAGTCTGGCCTCTTCTGAGGTTTCAGATGCTGCTGTAGTGGTAATTGATAAATTAATAAATAAAACTGGGGCATTGATGCTGTGTGGGAGCTTCCTTCCTGAAGTGTTCTGTGTCTGCATCACTTTTCCAATGGCAAGTTGTGCAGTGGGTTTATCAGTGGAAAAGCTGTGTGTCAGTGTTCACTCACTTCCCTGGCTTCACTCAAATGTGGCCACTGACACTTAATGGAGAAATGGTTTAACCTGTGCAGCGCAGCGGAGCTTCCCTATGGATATATTAGTGATAAAACAAACAAAAGGGGGTATTAATGCTTGTCACATCTTTTCTTGCCTTGAATAAAATGCCTCTTCCCCTTTTAGTTATGAGCAGTCAATGACAACACAAAATAACACCCTCAAGCAGTCTTGCCTTTCATATGACTTTGTTGTTATTCTTCCAGAAGTATCACAGTTTAATAAGGAGGCTGAAAGGTAGTTTAATCAAACAGTAGATTAATAAGGTTCCTAAGGCTACATTCACTTCAGCTTTCAACTTCGTGTGTAATCATGAGCTATGGAGTGTCACTGACTTTTAATCAGTGCCCCTGTCTCTGCAGTGGGTGTGTTTGTAAGCATAAAAAACAGTCCCAAAGGGCCCAGAAAAAGCTATTTCTTCCTCTGCTTAGCATCATTCTTGCAAGTGACCTTTCTAAGAGCATAAAAATCATTAATCCACACATTTTAAAAAGTTTTGAAGAACTTCATGTAATCCACAGCACACCACTGATGAGGTCCATCCTCCAACGGGGACACTGGAGTCAGAGTTGTCAAAGGAGGTGACTGATGCCAAGCAGGGTGAGGGCTTGAATTAGCTCTTAGTGGGTGCTCCCATGTGTTTCCATTAAGAAACAACAGGTGAGATCCAGCACAGCTGACATGAGCAATGGAGAGTTTGGCCAAATCTGCCCACACCCTCAGCTCTCAATACAGAGAGCACTCCCAGAGAGGTCACTGCCACCTTGGCACCTGGCAGCAGCCTGAAGGTGCTTTGTGATGAGCTGAAGGAATGGGATGGTTTTCTTACATGTCAAAGTACTTCGTGTTTGAGGGTTCTGTAATTTTTCTATAATTTTCCTGACTAGAGGAAAGGGCTGTATCTCATTGCTGTTATTTAAACCAGAGTAAGGAAGAAATACCAAGGCAGAGTTATCTTGCTGCTGAGAAAGATTTTTAATCTTTTTTTAAAAAGCAAATGACAAATTGGTTTGTCCTTTACTCTCTGTTCTTCAGTAATGGATTACAGGAACTTGGAACTCTTTCCCCAAAAGGAATGGGGGCACATAAATCCAAAATTGCTGAAAGCTTGAACAGAATCATCACTGGCTAGGAATAGCTCAAACACCGTGTGCCTTTCCTGTCATAGCTGAGCCATAGTTCCTTTTAAAAAGTGAGCTTTGCCCCAAGGGAAAAGGAAGCACATGAAGCTGTACTCGGCTCCACCAGGTTTTATTCAGCTGCACTGTGATAGATTCCCAAGGAGAGGAAGGGAAGAGGAATAGAACCCAAAACTTTGCTTCAGTATGACCCTCCAATGGCAGAAGAGCCCCTTGGCTGCTGCTTTGGGCCAAGACAAACAGAGAATGGCTGAGCTTTCAGTGAGGATCCATATCTCTGCCCCAGATGCTGTCTCCTGCTCCCAGAGCTGCTTTGTGGCCCCATTAAAGCTTGTGGAGCTGAGACTGTGACCCAGTGTGTCTGTCTGTCTGTGCACATAAGGGAGAGAGGGCAGGAGCATGCTCTCGTGCTCAGATGCAGGTGGTGAATGCTGAAGTGGTGTGAGGAGTGATGCCTCACAGCATCAGTGTTTTGTGCAAATCCCTGGCTCTGTCCTGAGTAACCTGCAACCTCCCACTGGGCCTTAGCTTTCATCTGCAGCACAGCACTGGCAAGAAGCTCTTTCATCGAGTAATTCAGAGTCCCCTTTTCAGTCACTTGCCAGTTACATCCTGTTCATTAGCCCCAGAGCTCACCTGAGGGATTATTTGTCATGCTTCATCCCCTGCTGAATTCAGCTGTTAATTTGATAGCATCGAATCAAGAGGAGAAACTTAATAAACACTAAGTGTTTGCCCTGAGAAGGTATCTGTAATGTCTTTTGCCACTTTCCACCTTATTTTCAGTTTTCCCGTAACAATTCTGCTGTTGCATGTGTGTCCCTGCATCTTCCTGCTTTTCCTTGCCAAGCAAAAAGGCCCCAAGGCCTCAGCTGACCACATCTTGCAGAACAGCATGGGATGGGATGAGAGGCATCACTCAGCAAAGAACAAGAGAAGCAGAAGCAGCATTCCTCCCACTGGGTGAGAGGGGCTGTAAATCTCAACTGCGGGCCATGCAGTGAGCCTGGGACCACACTGAGCCCAGGGTGGCCATAGTGAGCCAATGCTCCCACAATCACTGAGCAAACCTGGCAACTCGCTCAGGCTCTGGGTAGCTGTGGTTTAGCTGTGCAACTGTCTCAGTTCAGGTGTGTGTCAAAGTGACAGGAGGATGAATGTAAAGAAACCCACTTTCAGTGGGTCACTAGCAGACTTTTTGGCTGTTTCTTTTAAAATCATACAGTCTGAATTCCACTTCATTGTTGCTCTCCCACATTAATTAGGTCCTTGCTGAGCAGTGCACTAAAAAGCTCAGAGTTTGCTGTAGGATATCAACACTGAAGTATGATTCTAAACCTTTATTTCACTAAACTTCTGTCACTACATATTAAATATTCAGCCTGACTTATTTCCATAGGTTCTGTCCACAGTGAGGGAAAAAAATTAACACCTCCAGAAAAAATTCATCCTCTTCAAGATGTGTCTAGAAGAGATGGGCCAAATTCCCATTTAATGAGTGCCTCTGTCTGTACTGACAAGGGACTAGACTCTCAGTGTCAGAAAGCTCAAGGCAGCAGAGACAAATCATCCCTATCTCTACAAAAACATTCTGTTCCAATGATTCCATTGGAATCAGCAGTTCCCCATTGAAGGTAGACACTGAGACAGATAGTGAATTCATAGGAACAATTTCCAGGCTCCAGCTTTCAGAGGGAGTCACTGAGCTGCAGGATGCTGTTCTGGGACTAGGAAAGCAGAGCCTGGCAACTGACCAGCCCCACTGTGGCTCACCTCTCATACAGAGGCACCATGGAAGCCTCAGAGAGCTGAAGCAGCACTGAGTAGGAGCAAGCTTGCACTGGAGAGGTGGATGTACTGGAGCCTGCCAGGTGTCAGGGCTGACTAGAATTTATGAGAGGGGAAGTAAAGATGCCATATCTGAGCATCCTCATGGGATGTAAAAGGTCACAAAGGGCATTCCATATTTCCTTTGGAGATGAAGCCCTTGGCACCAAGTGTGCACCATCACTGGCCAACAGCAGCAGCTGCTAGACAGGAGTTTGGCACATATCTAGTGACCACCCTCCCTGAAAACAGCAAGATGCCCTCTGCACAGAGAACAGCTTTCAGGCACCCAGAAAACTGCAACAGCACTGAACGATCCACCAAGAGGCCCATTCACAACCCCACTTGCTCCCGCCCTTCATCTCCCTGTTACAGGAGCAGGGACCCCAGTCTGATCACTCTTGTCCCTTCCAGAATCACCTGTCTTGGTGGGCCTTTCAGGGAAATGACCCTCATCTGCAAGAGTTCTGCCCCACTGAAACAAAGAGTTGGCCACTGCCTGCAGGCTACATGCTGGAGGTGGACTGAGGGCCAGGATGAAGCCTGCTGGCCACCAGAGCCATCTGCTGGCCCTGGGACATGAGTTGTGGCCAAATCAGGAGGTGCCCATGCACTGCAGCAATCCCATGGAGGCCACTTAATTGATTAATTTCAACTGGCATACAAATGTAATTTAACAAGTTTCCCAGTCTCTTATGTAAGCTAGGAGGGAACAGCAGAAAATTAATCATTTCTGGGTGAGAACTGTAATCTGCAAGCAAAAAACCCTCAACAAATCTCAAACAAACAAACAGGAAAGTGCAGCTCAAAACTGTGCAGCTCTGTGTAAAATATGCTTCGAATACTCTCTTGAGTCTTATTTAGTTCATCATTATTTTGCTACCTGAGCAACTTGTATATGAACTGACATAAAGTATCTGAGGTATTTAAACCCAGATTGCAATTACTTAAGGTTCTTCCCATTGACACTGGAGAGAAATAAATGCTACACTATTCTTGGGTGAGACAGTCCACTCTCCAGAGGCACACATTTCTTTCCACTGATTATGGAAGAGCCTACTGTGTCTGTGCTCCTAATTCAGGCATCGCATTTATGTTTCCATAGCTAGCTAGGATGAATCCAAGCCAAAATCAATCCACTTAAGTGTCAAATCTCCCAGTGCCAAAGGTCAAACAACTTGTTCTTACAGCAAATGAAATCCATGGCTCTTAACACTTGCTTTTCCCAAGCAACAAAACCACAGTCAGTCATGAACAGCATCACAGAATCACAGAATGGTTTGGGTGGGAAGGGACCTCCAGAGTTAGAGCTTCACTGTCATCCCTGAGATTTGATTAAAAAGTGAGTTGTGCTGTATCGCACTTGGCATGGTTCTTTTAAAGCTGGACTTCCTGTACTTACTGTAGTCTATCAGCCCTTTAAATGAAACATTCTTTTGCCAATACCTGTACTAAAGTATTATTTCCCCTAACACAATGCTTAACATAGAATGTTATTACATTCTTTAATCTCAGGGACTGCTGAGAAGTTCTCAATAAATAATAATTTTCATTCCATTTCAACACAGGCATCTATAAGTAATTGTGTAATATCACTGAGGCTGAATTATCTGCAGATCTCTGTTGCACTGTAAATAAAGGACTGTGTGTGCTTTGCACTCTCAGATCTGAACTAGTGCCAAGGACTTGAAATCATCCACTTTACTGAGAAAGGATGAGAAATGGAGAGGGTATACAGGTAATAGGGCTCAAGTTTTACATTAGAGTCCAATTAGGGACTCCAGAAGTTGTTTCAGTGCCTCACCTGCAAGAGGCAGGTAATAATATTTCCTTTTTCTCACTTTTCTGCTCTGCCCATGGCAGCAACTGCCTTTCCCATGCAGGCAGTGTCCCCATGCAGGCAAGGTGTTCTCTGGGTGCCAGACTCTGATGGACCATAGCCCTCTCTGCTGCCTGAGGAAATTGCCTTAGGAGTACTTTAAGATCTGGCTGAAGGAGTCTCAGAGTCATTAGAGGTTATAGCTGAGGTTCTTGAAGTATGGGGAGGTCCCAGAAGACCAAAAATAGAGCAAAAATCTTTTAGATGGCAAACCTAGGATCACCACTCAGTAGTGCTCAAAACCTATTCAACAGTATTAAAAAAATAATCATATCTATCTGCAAACCCACAAGAAAATAAGAGGATAAAAAGCAGCAAATGCATTTATCAGGAATAAATCATGTGCAACCAATCCAGTTTCCTTCTCAGACAACACTGCAAGGTGAGCAAGCATCATAATTGCAGGTGGCAAATGTCAATCTCACATGCAGGCTGGGGGAAAACACTTTTAAATGAACCCCAGTAAAGAGATTACAGGCCTTGCTCAAAAAACCTACAAAGAATGAAGAGCATTCTTTGAGTGTCTGGGAAAAAAAGTATAGAATGGGCTGCTGCACACTGCTGTGAACGGGGGCTGCCTGATATTTTTACTAATGACTCATGGTATGTGAGTGGGAATGCATAAAACATCACCCTCACAAGGTCTCCAGATGCCAAAAGACAGGAGCAGAATTCAGAATGATCTAAAATCTGCCAAGTGCTCTAAGATCAACAGTGGGACTCAGGAGGGACAAGCACAAAAACTTGATGCTTTGGCAGAAGCATCAGCTATGTGAACACAGGATGAGGATGAAGGCAAGAATGATGGAGCAAACCACAGCACTAGGCAACAGTGTCAAACACTTGCAGGGGTTGGAAGCAACCCCATGGGGATATCAAGAGAGGGGGTGCAGGCTGGAAGGTATGTGAAGGAGTCTTCTTGCTTTGTCCAGTGCTGGTGAAGGCCCAGCAAAACTGCTGTTTCTCATTCTGGACCACCCTTCCAGGAGCATGTGCACCAAGTGAAGAGACTGCAGAAGATAGTTACAAAATTAAGAAGCACAGAAAATGCGACCTGCACAGAGAGAGTGAACAAACTGCTGGCTTGGAAAGGGGAAGATAAATGCCACAGACCTGCCCATCTCCCCAGCAACCCTGACAGTGGACACTGTTCCTGTAGAAGGCACCTCTGCTGACCTACAAAAAGCAGGTGTTCTTTCTTGCTGACCTTGCAACGCTCTGTGTCACAGCACTTTGCAAAGCCAAGGCCACCCTGCTTGGCAATCAATGTCTTTGTGGATGCATAGTACACACTCTGTGCCACAAAATTATGCTGGAGCATAATTTTGCTGCTTTGTAATGGAAGCTCAGGGGTGCTTTGTTATCCTGGAACCTGCCAACACCCTTGATACTGCAGGATCACCAGAGGGAGCATGACACCAAACATGCAAGTAGGGATGAGCCATCCCAGAAGTTTTCTGCCCCACAGGTTGGTATCCAAGAACATAGATGTGTATGGCTGCACTGCCAAGTGCTTTCAAGGGTTGTCTGGAAATGGGTATTTTGTTTTCAGTTTTATGTAGTAAAAGATGATACAGCAAAGTTGATTTCTTGCTATTCTGTCCTCTCTGAGTGGAACAGGGTCCATTGGGAGGGGTGTGAAGAAAGCTTGGCTTGTATTTGGAAAGGCATTGAGACAAAAGTCATTACTAACTACTTCAGGTGCCTTTTTTTAGGTACCACAAAGCCTGACCTCCTGGAAATGAGCTGTACCCTTCCATCAGAGTTTCTCTGCTCCCCACAGAGCCAGGAGGAAGGAAAGAGCAGCCCAGTGGGCCTGCAGGATCCTACCTGCAGCTGAGGCAGCTACTCCAAAACATCTGAGTTTCCATCAGCACTTGGACAGTCCTGATCACTCAGGACCCACCAGCAGTGGAAACCTCTTCCCAACACAAGCATCCTTCAACAGCTGGTGCCTCTGGATGCAGAGCTGGAGAGGAGCAAATGATGCTATTTGTTCAGACCCAAGAGTCCAGTAGTCAAAGCACCTGTCTCAGCTGAATCTCTCGGATGTGGCACCAAACTCTTCACCAGGACTGCTGTATCCCCAGCACTGGATACCTCCCAGCCCCAAGTGTCCCAGAAGCAGGCCTGGGGATGTGTCCCCTGCTGTAGGAGCAGGAGCAGGAGCAGGAGCAGGAGCAGGAGCAGGAGCAGGAGCAGGAGCATGGCTGTAAGTGAACAACTAGCATGGGAAAGGAAGACTAAAACTTTAAACCACAGACCTCTGTGAGCATCTGCCCTGCTCTTCCTGTGGCTCCCCAACCAAATCTAATTAACCACTGAGAACAGACTGACTGAACTTCAGCATAAATATTATATCAAATGTAATCAATTCTCCTTCCCATTATGATTGCTGAGACAGAGCTGTGATCTTGTATGAGCTCTGTATAAAATTGTTTGCAAGTGGTAAACAACCTCCATTATCTCCAGTGCCATACCCTGTCACATACCCAAGCAAGTCTCACACAGCAGGATTGCTCAGCTTGGCAAGTCTGCTATCACACACACTCAGGTGGATGGAGGCAGAGGTCTCATGCCTACCCTCACCTCCCCCTGTCCCAAACATGTGGATTGCTGGACCATGAGAAGTCTTTAGCATTGGACGTCTAAGGTCACAGCTGCACATCCACACAGCAAGCCCTCTCCTGAGGCACTGCAGGTAGATCTCCATGGCATGAGCCACGCTTTGCCCGTTGACCAAAAGGTGAAGATGGCCCAGTTTTGGTCCAGGGGCCCAGCTTTGGGTACATAGAATATTCATACTTCTGATATTTAACACACCAAGTGGGAGGAGGAAAGCTGTCTGATTCATAGCATAACTGCTGTGCCCTGAAACTTCATAAACCATGCACCCAGATGTTACTTTTTAGGTAAAAGCATAATAATTTTATGTAAATAGCTGTTTTTTCACTACTGTTTTTCTTCCCATTCTGGAGTTTTCACTTTTACCACCTTGTCCATCTTATGCCCAGTTCTGGTGTTTGATTAGAAATATATGTGATTTATTTTGTTATTTTCATTGTTGCACAAGGTCCAATTCAGTAGTCTGATTTATTTTTCTGTATCAGCTATTCAATATCATGCAAGCCAAATAATAGTTTATATGCCTAAGGTAAAGTTAATTTGATAGCATAAATCCCAGGTTTCTTTTTAGGACTGGAGCTTTTATTTCATATCCTATTGATCATCAAGAGACAAAATGTTAATGCAGGTTTCCTCTGAACTGTTCCTATAGCATCAGTGTGGGGGAAGCACAAAGATGAATTCAGAAGAGAAATTATATTTCTCTCACAAATTTACATGCAAGTAAAAAAAAGGATAAGAAGACTTAGTGAAAAGTTCATTTTTTCTGTTTATCTCCTGTAGAAATACAGTTCTTCTTTCTCTAAAAGAACTCAATGGATTGGGCAAACATCAGCCCAAAACTATTTTTGACAGTGTTCTGAAAATATTGGCCAGCTTTTTCAATTGGGCATGCTGAGGAGTTTATGCAGTTTTTGTCAGAACTGGCATAATTTTATCCTATCTGCAAAATCCAGTCAATGTCCTTGCCCTGGCAAATGTAATTTCCTCTGTGCAAGCCCTCACTAAAACAAAGTCAGTATAAATGAGTTCTCTGAGTGAGCACAGCCATCCCACAGCCAGCAGCAGGCTAGGGGGGAAAAAAATGGGTCTGGAGCTCAGCATGTCCTCAGGATCTATTTTGATTCCCTGTACATCATTTTTCCATGTTGCTCCAGTGAGGCTCTTCTGAAAAATGATGTTCATGGTTCATTTTAAGTAATCTCTGGTGCCTCATAACCTTGTTCTTTGAAACAACTCAATCTGAATATCTATCACTGAAAGGTATTTGAGGGCAGATTTCCAGACAAGGTCCTAAACCATCCCTGTAACATGCATGTGTTCATAAATCCACCTGTGCAAATTCCTGCATTTAAAAAAAAACTTCTTTTATTTTTAATGCACAATTGTTTTTGCCAAATCAGGAAATTTTCCCAAGGCAGGAACAAGTGAGGATTTGGTCAACCCCTAGCACCTGTGCTTACAAGATGAAGAAGTGGAAGAGAGCAGAGTCCTGCAAATGCGAATTAATCACCTCTTAGCCCCACTGCTTATCCTTTTAAGTCCTATGAAAATTGTTCTGTTAGCAATTTTAACTTTTTCTCCTTTTGACAAGGGATGAGGTATATTCTTCTTTGGGATTCTGCCTGGATATGACTCCCATTTACCAGCTGAGCACACAATGAGGCTGAGTAGTTTAGACAAATGAATCATCTTTCTATCAATGCCAAAAATCTGCCTCATCTGTGGAACACCTTATGGGGAACAAGGTAATATTTGTCACTTTGAAACAACTCTAAATAACTTTTAAAAAGTCAGAGGCTATCAAATTGGTGCAAAAGCTCCTGGGTGAGGGTCCATCTGATGTGCTGTGGTCTCCCACTCCAATTCTGCACGTAACACATCCTGCTGGCCAACGTGCCTGTGGAGAGCGTACAGAGGAACATGTGGAGTTCTGCAGCCCTAGGAAATGCTGGGGGACAAATGTGAGGGGCAGACTTTTTGTGGTGCCCCAGTTTGCTCCTTTACAATATACAGAACCAGAAATTGCACCAAGGCTAGAGGTGTGGGGAGCAGCCTTGCAAATCCCATCCATATACAAGTGCCATAGACCAAAGCCTGCTCCATACAGTGGGTAGGACAGGGGCATTCTGTGGTGGATTTGCACTCCAAGTACTTCTGTATACAAAAGAAGAGGGTGTATGTTGGTTTATTGCTTCACTCTTAGCCTTCATTCCAATTTTGGACATTTGGATTTAGTATATCTAGCTAAGTTCTGATTTAAGTGCATATCCTTACGTCACCAATATATTTCTTTAACTGCTTTAATATTTCTAACAGTTCAGATACCTTCCTCTGTTACATCCCTCATGGAAGCACAAGTCTTAAGAAATTCCTCTGTGTTGAAACAACCCATGAACTAAAAAGAGACTAGCTGGGATAACACAAAAAGTCTCAGGTTCTGCAGTGAGATGCCATACGTCCAGTAAAGTTTTCCCTACAAGGAGCCTTCTTTTGTCAGAACTGCACATTCCATAAGAATGGCGGTCCCCAGTAAGACTCAGTGGTACCAATGTGTGCCAAACGCATGTTGTTAAAACACCAGGTGAGAGATGTTTCCTGTTGCATTATGGCTGGGACTGCCTGCAAATGCCTACATACCCTCCCTGGGTGTCCTGGGTGCTGCAGCCCCACCACAGGGTCAACCACATGCTCACTTGGGCCAGTCCTGCTGCCAGAGAAGTGTCCTCCTTTCACAGACACCCTACAACATCACTGGGGGGTCTTGGGGTGCATTCAGGGAGAAGAGCCAGCATGGCACCCAGCACTACCCCTCAGCTGCAACAACAACCCTCCAAGGTGGTCCCAGTGCAGCACTGTGAGCCAAGATCCACCCCTGTAAAATAAACATATCCTCACAGTGTCAAACCTACTGGTACCATATGGATGGGTGGTTATTACAGGAAGGATTCAAGGTACAGTAACAAAAACCTATCAGCAAGTTTTTCTATATGCTTAGTGCTATAGTTATTTATAACTCCAAATATGACCCATTAAGAAGGGCTTTTTTACACTTAGTGGTATACGCTTTGGATAGGGCAGGGGAATATATGGGAATACATTGTAATTAATCTATAAGCAGATGATAACTCTCTTTAGTGGCAGATTGTCAGAGAGAAACACTAAAATGAAGTGTGACTCTATGAGACATCACAGTTTGGGGGTAGGTAGTCTGTTAATAAGATCCCTTCAAAGGAGTAGGTGAATGACATCACAGAATACAAAGCAGGAGGCAGTTCAGTTTGTGGGATGAACACTACAAGGCATCTCAAAATATCCCAAACCTAAATAGCTCCAGCATTGCTCTCTCAGTTTTGAAATATTCAAATGTTATTCACACTGATTCAACCCAATGAATTTGGCAGCACCCTGCAGAGGTACCAAAGGGAATGATTTGACAAGGCAGTCCTGCAGCATCAAAACTGACACAAAATTTTTCTTCACTTGCACCTCAGCACTCCACAGGAAGCAGAGAAGGTCTGCAGACCATGACTGTCCTGGTGTTGACCTTATTTGATTTGGATTAGGGTCCAAAATCATGCAAATCTGCCAGCAAATCAACATTACAAACCCCATAATTTTGTGTTTAACTCTTGTATACCCAGATAGAGTTCTTCTTATATTATAGAATTGCTTCTGAATATCAATAATGAAAAAATTGGACATGTTATTTAGCAGTCCACATTTTATGTGCCGTTATTTCCTGACCCTTCTAAGGGTACAAACTTTAGAAATATAGAAAAAAAAAAATTAAAAAAAGAAAGAAAAGACTCCTGCCAATTTAAATGAAGAAACTGAAAGTTCTGTCATAAATTCACCTAAAAGCAGTTCTGTGGAGCAGTAGAGAAAAATACACAACCAAATAAATAAATATATCATAATAAAAAAGGACCAGTGTGATCAGATGAATGTTGGTGCGATTGGAGACTGGGAAATCAATCATTGCTCTTGGCTGTCTCTACACATTTCTTCCCATGCCCAGTTGCCCAAAGCTATTTCTCAAACTCCCTTCTGAAGTCTCTGCCGCCCCTACACCATCCTTTGCATAATAACTATCACTGTCTTTGTTCTAGAGAATTCTCAATAATTTCTTCCTGTAAGAGGCAACTGCAGTGGTAGGTGCTATCCTGAAAGTCTGAAAGAGCACATTTGTGCAAGAAATACTTTCTGAGCACTTCAGATAATCAGCTTTTCAGATGTTTGTGTCAAAGCACCCTCACAGCTCTGAAGCTGATGTGCATCATCTTTATCCCAGGACAGAAATCTCACCACTTTCTGGGAAGTCTCCTACCAGCCAGCACTCTCAGGGAAGAAGCCATATTCAGAAAACCTTGACTCAATATTTCATTTTTGTCTGAATTATTTCCTGGAAATGAAACACAATCCATAAAAAGAAAATAATAACCATCTGGACAAATATGTCAGGCAGGGATGTCCTGCAGAAGTGAGGTAACATTATAAGAGCTGCTACATAACGCTGTCATTGCCACCTATATATTTAGGCTGAAAGTGCAATTTATGGAAAACCGGTATGAAAATGAAGACATGCAAGATCTGGACACCATAGAGTTAATTTTCTTTTTGAAGTTTTATAAAAAGGAACCTTTTAGGTTAGGGCACCCCTGCTCTCCTTGTGCCTCCTCTTCAGGAGTCACTCTGCAGTCTTTCCAGACAGTAACAAAACTGCCTGGCACTGCAAAGGCACAAGCCAAACCTGACATATCCACTCAGTTGTATTTAAGCTGAGGGGTTTACGTGTACATATAACATTATGTCTAACAATAATACAAATATTGTATTATGTGCATACAATGCAAATAATGAATATACTGTATATTACATGTATATGTTATGTAAAATGCATAAATTTAAAATACACTAATATGTAAAAGCAGTACACATCTATTATATTACATACACATATAAAATACTATATATGTTACTTATACAAACTTACATTGCATATACACTGTATACTCTATACTATATCTTTATATATGAATATGTCATTACGTAGCTGCTGCTACGTTAATGTATTTACATTATAAAATATATACACATATCTATGCTTCATGCAATTAATATGTAAAATGCGTGTATTTATCAGATACGATTTTGAGTTTTTTTATTATCAATGTGTTTGTATTATTTATAAGCGCAGAACTATTTATATTATAAACGCGTTTACTGTAGTCACTCTGCAGTTGTGTATTGACGCGCTCCCGCCGAGGCGCGGTCCCCGCGGCTCCTGCGGGCCGGGGTGGCCGGAGGAGGACATGCGGCCGTGGCTGGAGCGGCTCCTCCGCGTCCCTCGTCCCCTGCCCGTGGCGGGGCTGTGTCCCCCGGCAGCGCCCCAATGCCCGAGGAAGGCAGGCGGGAAGCGAGCCAGCACCTCACGGCCGGGGCCGAGCTCGGGGAGCGCAGCGGCACCGGCCCTCGGTCTGTGGAGGCCAAGAGGGCGGGAAGGGGCTGCAGCCCCTGCTGCTCCAGCCCCTGGCTGCCTCCAGCGGGGAGCTGTGCTCCAGCCGCTCTTTGCGAACACTTTGATCCGCCCTGCCCTGCTCTGATCCCGCCCGGCCCAGGAGAGAGCCCGGCCCCGAGGGCCCGCCCTGGGCTGAGGGCACGGACGCAGCTCCTGGCTCCGCACAGCCCCGGCCGTGCTCTGGGCCAGACAGAGCCACAGGCGGCCTGGGCTACAGTTTGAGGCAAAAAGCTCGCTTTCCTGTTTTTATGTATTATTGTGTTAGAAAAACCCCCCACAAACAAACAAGACAAATCTTATTCAATGATTTGCAACGGATTTTGCCGAAGTGTTGTACTTTGTCATGGTGTTCAAGTGTCCATCTGTAAGTTGGAGGAATCTGGCTCACCTACATATAAGACTTTGGAAACAGTCTTTGACAAGGGACACACACTGTGCTTCATACTGTTCACCTCAAGTTAGCTTTTGATTTTGGATACTTATTACCTACTACAAAAAAGTAGTTGGCTCAACATAAGGTCATCAAACCAGTCAGTCAGTATTTTTATTTCTGACCAACATGAAATCAAAATCCATTCAAGTGCAAATTCCTCACTAGTTAGTTCACCTTGCAGCACTTCTGTATATCTTATAAATGTAATATACAATTACAGAGGTGGTGGAGCTACTTACAGCATGGTTGCTTCCCCTTATAGAGCCTCTTCTTCACCTGACAGCACTTCTGTAAAAAGTAGCTGAAGAATTGATAGCAACTTGCAGCTTAATTTTAGTCAGGACTTCCCAAATAGCACATCCTTCCTCAGGGCACTCTGAGGATGGAGCCACTGAGCTGAGCCAGAAAGGTTAAATGACAGTGAGCTCTAGTGCTCCAAGGCTAAGGGTTTATGGATTCCCTTCCTGGGCACTATCCATGTGCTACTCATCCAGAACCTCAGGACATCTGCAACAGCTCTGACATACAGCTCCTGGAAAATGGATACACATGCAAACAGATTCCTATATGAACAGATAATTATTTGGTGTTTTAGCTATATATCTATATATAAAACCAAAATGTGAGCCTAGTTTCTTGCTAAGAATGTCACCTGAAATGCAAGTGAGATGCCATGTAACAGGGATTTGGAACTACCAATAAAAACAGAAAAGCAACCTGCTGAAAACACCATGAAACTGCCCAACACCCCAGATGTGCTAGGGCTGCAGCTCTCCTGTGCTTACAGTAGTTGTGAGACAGAGCAAGAGTACTTTATTGTGCTGGTGTAGCAGAAATGAGAGCACCCTCGGCAAAGCCCACAGCACCAAGGCAAAGGCAGGGCTGTCACTTGTGGGGGGGTCAGTGAACTGCTGCTTTCCAAAAGGAAACAGGAAAAAACAGTAGAATACAGAGAAACTGAAGTCAAAACAGGAACTAGAGTAGGACTTGAGAGGAAGAAATAAAAGAAACTTTCAGGCACAGCCCAGCAGGAAAGGAAGCTGTGAACCTTTGCTGTCTAGTCTGTTATTCCTGCTTTCAGCAGGAAAACAGTTACATCCCAGAGCCATCTGGATCCATTGGAAATTTTTACATCTATCTGGTAAAAAATTATTTGAGGTATAGCTTTTCTTAAATTAACGAGTTCATGTAAGAGGACATGCTAACCCGACACAACTGCAGTGGTCTTCTAAACATACAAACAAATGCAAATGTAATTATCAATTCTTTAGGAGAAGATTGTTAGCTGTTTATTTACTTTGTCCACTCATCTTGGAATACTAATAAAAATTAACTACTGAATCAGTTACTCCTGCTGTTTTCTCAGGCCTTTGAGTTTGATGCTGCTCTCAGGAGTATGGACCTGTAGGCACAATAATCTCTGAATTTATTGTGTGTTAGCTACAGCCCAGGAACAGATAACCTGAAAGGTTTACTCCATGGGAAATATGAAACTGTCCAACTCTCATCAGAGAGCAGCAACACATGAGGAGCTATGCTGTGTTTCCCATTGGTAAGAGATGTATATTTGGGCAATTACTGTTAAGCAGTGGACTGGGAGTAGCTTGTCAGTCCCTGGGGTGTTGATGTGCTCAGCTACATCGGGTGATTCAGGACTAGTTCCCCTGAGGATGATGGGTGAAATGCATCTCTCAGGAGCACAGTCTGTTCTGAAGAGAAGCACTTGTATCTTGCTGCCTTAAAGCATCTTGTTGTGTTTGCCTTGAGCTGAAGTATTCAGGCAAGCCTTGCTGTTGCCTGGATGTGAACTGGGAGCTGCTTCAGTGTTGTCCTTGTTTCCAGCAAGCAGACACAAGAGGAGGGATGTACACTATCTGCATGAGGGGTCCCTTTCCTTGACTTTTGCAATGAAGAAGGAAAAAGTGATTTAGCCCAGGACTGACCATTTCAAATTCTTATTTTTCTGATTACAGAAGGACTATACAAATGGTTTCCAAATACACCTCTCTCTTCCTTGTGGTACCCCATGAGGCCATAATGACCTTGCTCTCCCAGCCTCCTTGATGGTTTTTTAATTCTGGCACAGTGATGTAAACACTGCACTGCAATTAAATACCTGAACTCCTGCATTTGGGATTAGATCCAAATAGTACTGTAAATTAATTCCTGCTTAAGCCTTCCTATGTGGCCCAGTGGTTTGGCCTGCACTTTGCTATTTAGTTGTTGTACTCCATAAAGAAGTGTCACACTGGAGGATAATTTCAGAAAATATCTGCAACTATAGGCCTACATACACTCCAAGAAAATTCTAGGATCGGAACATAACACAGGATATTTGGCACATGTAACCTTCCAATGAGTGGCCAAGGCTGAAATTCTCTTCCAGTTGGAGAACTTACTCACAATTCCCACCTTGCAATAGATGTCTTTTTGGGTAAAATTCTTGTAGGAGTGCTTCTCTGAGCCAGCACTGTGCTGTCTACTGGAAGATCATCAGATCCAGATGAAGACTCTGGCTCTCCTCCTGCAGCACAGTTCCTTTAGAGTGCAGGAGTGATCTAATCTTATCTAATCTTACCAATCACATTAGATATCAATTTATTCTAATCACAGGTTAGGTTAGACACCTAGAAGAGCTGTGTTAACCACTGTCACCTCATCTGAGAAGGAGCTACAGAGATCAGATGGGCTGCTTCTCCTGATTGTTCACATGCCATTGGGGAAAAGGGTCAGTGAAAAACCACAGGCTTCAGTCCCACATGATGGGAAAGCTGCTGTAAAACATTCTGTGCTGGGACAATTTTTTTAACAAAATGGTCAACATTGCAAATGCTCTTGAATAAACCGGCTATTTCCTGCTGGAATAGATATGCTGAACCTGTGAAATATTGGTTTGAGGGTGGAGGGCTTAGGAGAACACTGAAATCATCTGTCAGTTTCGCTGTCATTGCTGGCGACGGGTGTTAATGAGAAAACAGGCTATATGTTTCTGTCTGTAAAGTGATGGTTTTTTGAACTAGTATCAGGAGACTATGAACAGGCTTTGTCTTCCTTGACTGCACAGTAGACTAAAGATGTTTTTATTTGAATACATATCAATTCTTTTTTGTTATGGAATTCCCTATAGCAAACTGGACTGCCTTGCAGTCTAATGTGATGTAACATTAGATGTGGTGTGTAACAAAGTAAACTTGTTGCTCAGGGCTCAAGAACACAGAATAGATGATCCTGTCTTTCTGAGACTGATTTCTTACAGCTGGAAGTTTTTGAGGAGTGCCTGCTTACTTAAAAATTTGTCGTTGTGGTATTAACTGGTAAGGGCAGAGAAAAGCCTAATGATTGCAGGGAACTGACAAAATGCATGTGTTCTTTTTGTGTGTTTAATTGAATACACAGCAGAGCACATGTAGGTGCAGCCTGGCCAACTGGTGTACACTCATTTGCTTGGAAGCCCTGCAGTCTATCTCACAGGTTTGGTTTAATTCCTGCAGATGCTGACTGAAGAGAGGTCATCTCTAGGCCAGAAAATCAAGTTTCTATGTGTGAATGACACCCAAAACCAGCTCAGAGTGGGGCCCTCTCACAGCAGTATAGGATGTAATTTGAGGTAAGATCTACCTTTAACCTGCACACTGTCCAGGTGAAAGTAGGATCATCTTCCCTCTGGTGCTCAGCACTCTCTGCAGATCCAGTGACATAAAAATACTGTGAGCTTGTAATGAGTAACAGGGGGAGAAAAAAATTTATTTAGATTAAAAGCTGCAAAAATAGCCAACTTTTCTGAATCTCATCTTTCTTGGAATAAAAGGAAAAGGAATCCCCAATTCTACTTACAAAAAGGAGATGTCATGTAGTGAAGTTCCTTCTTCCTTATGAGTGTACCTCCCTAAAAGCTCCCAGGCCATATGAGGGGCAGTAAAGAGCTCTTCTGGACTCCTATTCCTTGTGCTAATATATTTTTATACTTTTTAATGCTTTGATATTTACTTTTCCTCAAACTACAATGTTTGGTTTTGGGCATGCTTCTTTTGTGACTAACTATACACATTCTCTTTTTATATTTCTTTCTGGAGAAATTGTTTCCATTCACTTGAGTGATTGATATTGCTGGCTACTGTAATCAACAATTAATAACTGTGGGATAACATGTGATAACATGTTCCTTGGATATACACTCATACAATTTTTGATCAGTGAGATTGTTTTCACTTGCAGAAAAACTACTCACTTGAGGCTTCTATTACTGCTTTTTTTTTTTTTTTTTTCTGACACCAGGAACAGAAACATAAGTTAACACTGAGATCTTCTCTCTAGATCTTACCTCTCCCATTGCAGCAGATTGTTTACATTTCATTGTCAGTGGAGCATTATGAATGCAGGGAATAATCTGTTAAGCTGATTAGGGATCTGGGGTTTAGCGAAGCAATAAACATGTGAAAGCAACTTGTAAACCTTTGTAGCTTCACTGCTGAGCTCTCCCCTTTACTACTTGTATTAATTAGAATGTGTGTAAATCACGTAAACATAAATGTCAGCAACAGTAGTAGTTAGCAGAAATGTAAAAGTGCTTCTCTTCCCTTCTCTGCTGTATTTTGTCCTTCTGATTTTGCTACAAAGGCGCAGTAAAATGAAGGACCACATGATTCTTTCCCCTTTGTGGAAAGGAAAAGCACAAAGAAGCAGAAAGTTTTAAGCATGAATGAAAATGATAGGGAGGAAATAGAGCAGGAATTGGGAAAAAAGAAGGGAGGAAAGTTAGAAAAATAATTAGATTTGGGAGTATGAAAGAGAAAAACCTCTGCATGCCAATACTTCTTCCAGGGATTATTATGTGATTTACTGCATATTTACCACATTTAAGATTTGAAATGGATCAAAAAAGGCAAGAGTTGGGTATAATTTGTTTTGCTGATGAGATAGGATCTGGGCAGAAGGTTCTTCACTTGTCCTTCGATCTGGAGGGGGTGCTCCTGCCCCTTATAGCTGGTAAAGTCCTATGTTACCTACATGTCCATTTCCATTAACTTTTACATGGCTAGTGCATAGCCAGTCCCTCACAGGTGTTGGCAGGATATATGGTAAGACAGTGAAATCAACCTATTTTCAAGTTGTCTCATCCCAGCTTCAAATTAAAGCTTTTGGTATGAACTATGGTTTCATTTCAACAAGCAAGAAATACAGCTAAAAATGTCATGTTGTGGCCACAGATTCTTAACGGTGCATCTCCTAGCAAAAGAAGATTTTAAGAGTTTCTGCTGGACACTTGATGAGTAAGTCTGTGCCTTGGCCTGGGCTGCATTGAGGGCTGTGTCACCACTGCCAAGCTTTGGCAATGCTACAGGCATTTTCAGCAGAACTCACAGTTTGGATAACAAAGTTTTCTGATTTCAAATTAATGGGCATCTTTGAAATACCCAAGTAGAGGCCTCAAATGCATCAGGTCAGATCTCATATTTTCATTCTTTTCATCACAAGAATTTGCCTTGTGTGCAGTGATCTGTGCACCCTACTCCATAGGAGAAAATGATGACAGTCAGCTATTTCTTGGATATGACTATGTTTATTGGCAAATAATGTTCTCCTAAGCACAAAAATCATACAGAGCCAATTTCCCTTTTCATTTCAACCCTGGAGTTCAGCTAGCATTCTATCCAAAAAGTGATTTTCTGGTTTTCTTTCTGACTTGCAAACACGACTTTTCCTGTCTGCATGGCTTTCTGATGAAATTCTGCCCGTTCTATAAGTTGCACACACATATAAACCCTGAACTAATTAATTCCCAGTGTTAGTGTTTATAGTCAGTCTAGTCCTTGGCAGTCACTACCATTGCTTTAGGTCTGGCTGAGCAGTGGGACACTTAATTGTTTGCTCATTTAGTCTGAAGAGAGAGCAGCCAGCATAACCATAAAACCCAGAGAGAATTGTATGTGACCAGATTGAAAAACAAAGATGTATTTTCTGGATTTCACCCAACCTCCTGCAAAACAATGCTTCAGCGGTGCATGAAGAGGAGAACTGCTTAAGAGGGTTAAGAGGGAGGCTCGATGAGTCTTTCACGTGGGGAGCACAGATTCTCTGCCCCACCTGGGGGCTGACAGTGTCCCCAGCTCTACTACTGCTGCTGCTCGCCCCCACCACCATGTACTCCTGCCAAGGCAACCACGTAATTAAAAAAGAAATTAAAATTTTTAAACATTATTTAAAGTTCTTATTTAAAAAAAAATTAAAAATGGGATAATCTTCTGTGTAGAAGCTGTCCAATGAGCAATTATGCAGATATACCTGAGGAGCACAGCCAGGCTGGAGGCACTGGGTAGCTTAGGCTTGGGTGATGAGCATGGGAACATGTTAAACTAAGCATTGCCATCTGCAGTGAAACTGGTACATGAAACTTAAGAAGAGGAAAACCCTGGATCTTACTTCCCTTACCAGTTTTGTGCCTCAGATTGCCTTTCCCTATATTTCTGAGGACCACCTTAAGACATTGGTAAACATGATGAAAAGCTTTGAGGTTCCTGAAAAGATGACAATACCATTTGTAACAGAAGTTTGTTTACATCTAATCTTTCAGGTTATACATCAATTGGGACTTTTTCTGCCACTGCAGTCACTCTGTGAAAATACTATGTAAGTGCTTCCTCTAAATAAATTATTAGATGAAGGGATATAATTTGCATAATTACTTAATATCTATAATTTAGCATTTTCAATGCCCATTAACTTATCATTCATAACATCAATTTATTCCTCAGTAACCATCCAGTACTTCTCTCTCTGCTACAAATAGCAGTGGCCTATTTTTGGCCAGCCCAAATAAAGAAATTAATAGACTGACTTTGTGGTTATTTATTACATATTGGCCTTCTACCAGTAACTGTGAGAGTCCCACCAGCCTGACATCTGTCTTTTGACAGGTGTAGATCTTGCCTTTTTCCTCTTGTGTTCAGATTTAGAGAAAGCTCAGCCTTCCTATTGTTGCTCTATGCTATCATTTTACTACAGACCAAAGTGTTCATAGAGCTGCTAACATCATTCTGTAACAGCACCTGTTTGAGAGTCAGTGGTATCTCCCTGTGAGGGCAGGGGAGAGAAAGTCTTTTCTAGAAAGCACTTCAGACCACCTCAGCTCACTTGTTCTTCAAGAGACTGTTGACTGTGGAGAAGGGTAGCTGCCCAAATTCACTGCAGCCTTTCCTTCCATGCTTTTTGACACCTGGAATCATAGAATGATTAAGGTTGGGAAAGTTCTCTAAGGTCATTAAGTCCTACTACTAACCTTACACTGCCAAGCCCACCAGAGAAACATGTCCCTAAACACTGCATCTGCATGTTTTTTGAACACTTCCAGGGACAGTTACTCTACTACTTTCCTGAAAAGCCTGTTCCAATGTTTGACCACCCTTTCATTGAAGAAATGTCTCCTAATATCCAATCTAAATCTGTTTTGTTACTAGAAATGGTATGAAATTGATAGTGGTTCTTACTGTAATATATACAACAAAAAAGTGCTTAGCTCCTTCTGTGCAGTAGCATTTCTGTTCCAGTTGGCATCTCACTGTGGAGCTGCGTGAGGCAAACCCGGTAAACAAAGGCTATAAAGGGCCTCCTGGGCAGTGTCCTTCGGGAGCAAGGGTGCAGAGCTGACTCCATCTGCTTTGCACTGCCTGGAGACTGTTACAGAAATTTGGTACATTGTTCCCAAGCTTTGGGACAAAAGCTGTTTGGTGTGGTGTAAACTGGCTGCATCCCTGCTGCCTTGCTGTTGACACTGGATTTGAGACACCACCTACCTGCTGCCTGTGTTTCTCCACCTGACAACACCTACCTGCTGGATCGCACCAGGGTGGCATTTCTCTTTCTTGCTGTTTTTTAATTGCCAATGTAATATCTTTAGTTAAGACAATGAGTAACTCAGTGATGCAACAGAAACTACAGCTCAGAATTCAAGTCTTCAGGCACCGTAAGTAAAGCACGATACCTTTGATTGATCTCTTGTCAAAATAACTTCAGTTCAAGCAGCACTTAACTTCAAAGGGTTTTCATTTATTTCTCAGGACTGTGGCATGTGGATTTATCTTTATCTGAGTGGGAAAAACACAGATGGTGGAACACTCAGGGCTCACCTCCATGTGGAAATGCACTGGAAGAGGCATTCCCCAATAACTGTATGTGATGCAGAAATGAGAGCTGTGACTATTATTCCAGAATAATTTTTAATACCTATTTTCTATGCAGCCACCCAGTTTCTGAATTAGCTCTGAATAAGGATTAGAGTCAGACCAAAAAAAGCATTCCTGCTCTGAAATAGGAACATCCAGAGAAGATGTACGCCCAAATAATACTCTGTAATAGCTATTTCAGAGACTTTCCAAGCACTGAGGAGCCCTGAGGGCAGGCAATCTGAGGTCTTCCAGCAGCATCAGGGTGGCCAAGTTTTGGGCTGCTGTGAAATCTTGGGTGGAGTAGGGAAAACTGCCACTACCAGCCCTTTGTGGAGCTCCTGGAGAAGTTTGGTGTGCAGGGTTTTTTGCAGAGATCTTGTCCTTGAACACACATCCCCAGCTCACAGATGTGAGTACACATGATGCCAAACAGACCTATGTCCATTGGTCCTGCCAGGATATTTTAGCTTAACCTCATCTCTCTCTCTCTCACTCTTGTGTTTTGGCAGGTCTGCAGTTATAGAGTTAGCCCAAATACATACTGGATATACTAATTTCTTCTTCACATTTGCCCTACAATGTCTTACATATAAAGAACCCTTCTGTGTCCCTTTTTTGAAGGCCAAAATTCAGTTTGGGAACTTCTCCTCACTATACAAGAAAGGTTGAAATAAAACTTACATGTGAAACAATTTTTCTTACACTGAACAGTGAGATAATTTTTGAGTTTTATTTACCATATAATGAATGTATAAATAAGACTATAAAATATGTGCATAAACTTTCTCCTAGTTTCTTTTATGGAAATACAATTTCCCCCCTCTATTGCCTATTTACATATACAATCATAGTCTTCCTTTTTGCTAGTGAGTCAACATCCATGCCTTGTTCTAACTGTTCCTATTATTTTCTTATTATTGCAGACAAATGTTAACAAGTAGGTATATATGTAAGTAATTTCATGTTCCTCATAGCTATGAATGCAACATGCATAACCCAAAACAAAAAAGAGCTTATTGTTTACAGTGTATAGTAGGTTGACCCTGGGTGGATTCCAGGCCCCCACCAAACCCATTCTACCTTCTGCTGCAGGAAGGGAGAGAGAAAAATGTAGCAAAGAGTTCATGGGTTGATTTCGGGACAGAGAGAGATCACTCATAGGCAAAACAGACTTGAACTGGGGATATTAATTGAATTTATTACTAAAAAAATCAGTACAGGATAATGAGAAGTATAATAAGATCTTAAAAACACCTCCTCCCCACTCCTCCTTCCCAGCTCTACCTCCTCCCCCTACAGTGCAGGGAGGTGGGAATGGGGGTTATGGTCAGTTCATCACAGGATTTTTCTGCTGCTGCTCAGGGAGAGGATTCCTTCCCCTACTCCAGTGTGGGGTCCCTCCTACTGGAATAGTTCTCTGTGAACTTCTCCAACATGAGTCCATCCCACAGTCATCAGTCCTTCCCAAACTGCTGCAGTGTGGATCACTCTTGCACAGAGTGCAGTCCCTCAGGAACAGGCTGTTCCAGCCTTGGGATCACAAGTCCCACCAGCAAACCTGCTCCAGCGTGGGCTCCTCTCTCCACAGGTCTGCAGGTCCCTGCCAGCACCCTGCTCCAGCACAGCCCTGCCACAGGGTCACAGCCTCCTCTCAGGCATCCTCCTGCTCCAGTGTGGGTCTCCTCCGTGGGCTGCAGGTGGATCTCTGCATCCCTGTGGTTCTCCATGGGCTGCAGGGGCACAGCTGCCTCACCATGGGCTGCACCATGGGCTGCAGGGGAATCTCAGCTCTGGTGCCTGGAGCACCTCCTGCCCCTCCTTCTGCACTCACCTTGGTGTCTGCAGGGCTGTTCCTCTCATGTTCTCACCCAGCTCTTCCCTCACTGCAATTACAACTCTGCAATAACTTTTCCCTTCTCTACTCTGTTATCTCATAGGTGTTATCATCATTTCTAACTGGCCCAGCCTTGGCCAGGGGCACATCCATGCTGGAGCTGTCTGGCATTGACTCTGCTGGACATGGAGGAAGCTTCTGGCAGCTGCTCCCAGAAGCCACCCCTGTAGCCCCTCTGCTACCAAAATCTGGCCATACAAACCCAATACAAAATTTTTATAGTTTTTTTTTTTTTTTTTTAATCTGCATAATATCTACAAAGAACTTCTATATCTCCACTGAAACTTCTACTAGCTTCATGCAAAGCAGTAACCTACCTTGCTGGTTTGTTCATCAAACTAACTCACTTTGGAAGTTTCAGTCCTCTCTTGGCATATGTTCAAAGACACCTGAATGGCTCAGTTGGCTGTCACTGCAAGAGAATGGATGTCCCGTTCCTGCAGGAACACTCAATATGGAGCAGCAGAAATGCCAGGGTGACCAAAGCTGCTGTTGTTTCTCAGTTGCCTAAAAAAAGGTTAAATCTGAGTCCAGAAAACATTGCTCTGGTAATACTGACTAGGAATTCTATTTTGATGACTTAACACACTTATAATAACAAATTATACTGACAAAAAACATGATACTTTTTTTCCACCTTTTTGTAGTCTGGGAAATTATATTAAGCTCTACCAAAAAATCCCCCCACAATGGAAGAGCTAAGCCCAAGGGGATCTGGCAGGACAAGGAGGAAATATTGTACCTGTGTTTGGGATAATTTGGTGATCCCCTTCGCTTGGCTTGCTGTGTTTTAACCTACAACAAATGTATATGATTTCCTCCTTGAGTAGGCAGGAAATGAATGTGTGTGATGTATTGTTACCACTGTTAATTCAGTCTGTAAATGGAGGTACAGTGGGCTCACTTAGGTGGTGTCATCCTCTTCACTCACCAGCTATCAGGCACTAGAGGAAAGTAGTAAGCACTTCACTGGTTCTTTTATTCTCCATAGATTATTAAGCCTTGAAGGGAAGGACTAAACCTCAGACATACCTGTGAGGCAGGAGAGTATTTTCTGTTTACTGGTATATAAATCCCAGGGAGTGTCTGTTCTGATGTTTGCACTAGCTAGATGCCTCCCATACAGGTGTTTTTCTGAAAGCTAATTTCAGCACCTCTGCCTGAGCCAGCATGGATGTGTGCCCTAGCCCAAGCAGTCCCAGCTGTGGTTAAGGGGTGGTATGGGGTCTCTTGAGGGCAGAAAATCCTCCCCCATGCATCATTAGTCGCTGAGCATCCTCACTCAGCCATACCCTGAGAGACCTCATTTAATGCCCACCCCACGTACTGGGGCTAAAGGTACCTTTAAACTATTTGGCAGGAAGACAGATGGAGTCACCTGCTCTGCTCTGCTTCCAGCAGTGCTCCACAGCCTCCAGTAGTGCTCTTTACATTCAATCACTTACAACTGTGCAAAAGGGCAGAAAGCCCCGACAAGTATGTAGAAGGGAGTAAAAGGTTACTCCTACATTGCATTTCTTTCCACAAGCTACAATATTTAGAGTGTGATGAGTCTGTTGATTGCAGCTCTACATTTTTATGTTGGCAGTCAGTATTTCTGCCAGAGTATTGCCTACAGTTGATCCAAAACAACGTGATTCAGGGAGTTATTTCTCCACAATGAAAAAAAGAAAATGTGGTTTTACTGCTATTTACTGAAAGCTGTCCCATAGATCTTCCAAGGTATAGAAAAGGCTAACTACTACTAATTGAGGATTCAGGTGTTTCAGATATCCAGAGGTTTCAGACAGCATCTTCAAAACTGAGTATCTGGGATTACTTGAATCCATAATTAAGAATCAGGCCAGTTTTTTCCTGGTGCTGAGGGACAGAAGTCTTCCCAGCACTCTTTCAAGATGGTGACCTCTGGAATTGTTCAGCAGCTTTTAATTCCATCCCATTTAGGTGTCTAAACATGGATTTAAAAAAAAAAATAGTATCTACCTCTGATCACACTTTTTTGCTTTTTTAAATATGCTAAAACAGTCCTCCCTTGTGCTCACATTTATGGATAAACCTGGCAAGTTTTCAGAAGAAATACAGAATTTGCTTGAAATGGGTCACTGTCATTATTTTCAGTATGTCAGATCCCTAATACAAAGCTGAGAGTAATAGTATCAATACTTTATAGTTTGTGCCTGCTACTAAGGAATCTCAAAAAGCATTTCTGAAACATTGAGCCAAGTAAAGAAAATAACACATCTATTTATATTTGGAAGGCTTCTGCTAGATAAGTAGTATACCAGTTTTGCAAGTGAATGAACTGAGGTTTGGTAAGAGTCACGTAACAAAACCGAAATTTAAATTGGAGATAAATTACTGCAGTAATAAATAAATAAACACTTTGTATTTTGTTTTTGTCATCTGAAATTTTCAATCTCTGATGTTTATTTGATTTGCTTTCTTCCCAGGACTAAGGCAAGCATTCTTCTAGGTTTGATTAGATTTAGATCTCTCTCTTGTTCCAGCTTTGTAAGGAAGCAAAATGAGGTGCTTTATAATACTGAGGATCTGATTGCACTGCTTTTCTCCAGCCTTGGTTTCAATTGCCCATTTTTTTCAGCTTCCTTTTAACTCTTCTCACTTGTCTTGTGTTTGTGCTTTGCCTCTGGAAGGCTGTGTCTCCATGTGCTGCCAGGTGCACGCATGCTAAGGGGTACAATGTGGGGAATTCTCCTGGGCCGTGCTGTGACTGTCTTACAGACTGCAGGATTGGGGTGCTTTCTGTGGAAACTGAAGTGCAGGGAAGGCATGTCCACTGCACAACTCTGCAATGAGCAGCTCAGCTCCACTACAAAATCTTGGCGGTCAGGAGCTCTGCTTTGCAGAGCTGGATTTTTAGACCTTTAAAAACAGAGATTCGCTGTCCTTCTATTATTTACAAGGATGAAAACCCAACCAAACAAATAAATAAAAAGACTAATGAAGTAGCTTTTATCACCAGAAAAAACATATTTTATACTAATTGAGTGATTCTACTGAAAAAATATTTACAGAAGAATGGCTCATCTGTGTGAGCTTTTTATAATGAGGTTTTTTTCCCCATATAATCCTGTGCCACTCCCCACACAGATCAACATTTAATGAAAAATGGGGCCACACAAAGCTCTAGGATCTGTATTTTAACAATGTTAACATTTCCACCTTGCTTTGTTACACTGCACTTGGATATAACAAAATTTTTAGCTCATTGCATAAAGCGGGCCACTTTGGATGTCACTTGTTACACCATGCACAGCAATTTTGGACTGAATGTAAAAGTTACCTTTTCCACTTCTTTTACTGTGTCATAGGTTAAATTCTTATCAGCCACAAACTTTTCAACAATGCCAGTTCAATAGGAGCTCACTAAGCTTCAATTCAGTTTTTATCCACAACGTAATATCTTCAAGCCATAACTTGCAAAGCTCCCTAAAGGACTCAAATGCTATGTTGCAGCAGCCTGGTAACACAAGCATAGGCACTGACAGTGCTAAGTCATGAGCTTTACGTTTCTGTACAATGGCATACAATGAAATTGTATTGTCTTACGAGATGTGGCTGAGGGAGTCAGCAAGGAAGTTTTGAAAACCAGTATTTTTCTGTGATGAAGAAAACATCTTCATTCTGTTACAAACTGCATTTTTTTCAGCCACTGTAAATTATTATTAATAACATACAGATTTATAGCACAGTATCACACTAGCAGTCATTTTGACAAATGCATAAAAAACTAATAAGTGTTCAATTAAATAAAATATGCCACTTCTTTTCTTTTATGCTGGACAGTAGTTTTGTTTATTCAGTGGTTGAAATGACAGATCGCAGCAATCATAATCTCCTTCATTATCCTGCAGTTGCAGAGTTGGGTTAGGAAGTGAAACTGAATTGTCTTCCCCTGGTACTACCACTGGTGCTACAGGTGGTACTCATGCTGGTAACCATTGCATTGGACTACCCTGCCATGTGTCACTTTGTCAAGGTAAGAAATACTGGCAAAGTCACTGTTTTTTACCAGTTAAACTGGAAAAAATGACCACTTACTGTGCAATTAATTTCTATTGCTGACCTAACTTTGTGAGCAATGTCTGCCTGCAGAGAAAAGCCAGTATATCTGGAAAGATGTAATTCTACATTTAGGAATAATAACAAACTCCTCCCTACAAAAATGTGGGTTGTGGAACTACAAGGAACCCATATTCAGTTGGTTTATGCTGGATTTCAGGAGGGCAATGGATCATAATCTGCATCTTTCTGGTAACTATACCTAGGAATTACCTGTGGGAAGAGCAGCTGCCGCACCAATATGGGTGGATAAGGAGCAGTCACCATCTAAGTAACCCTCCAGCTGTGTTTATACAATTAAGACATGGTATTTCTCACCTAAGATTATGCAACATTATTAACTTCTCCTGCTTTCAGAATGTGATTAAAAAAACCCATAAACAAATGAAGAAACTGAAATCTCTTTTGGGCATGAGACTTCTGTAAGCTGTTCTCTGACTCATATGCATCAAACCCCCTGCTTGGGAAAGTACTGAAAGAAAAAACCTAGATTTTATTAATGTTACATTAATGTTTCCACAGACCCTAGGGAGAAATGCCAGTGGCTTTTTTCATAGAAGGGGGTCAGGACTAGGATGGGTATTTTTATTGAGTAAATTGATTGATTCTTATGCTAGTGTAATTCACAAGTTTACTCAGGCAATTCCCTGCAGACTTGTTTAATGGAGAAAATAGGCATATGTGTACAACCTTCAGAATTTCTTTGGACTTCTGTGTAATTAGGTTAAAAACTTTTCTTCTTCTTTTTTTTTTTTTTTTTTTTTTTTTGTCTAGTTGTTACACTTAGTGTCAGAGATATTTTAATGTTTAAGTCTTCAAAAATTACACAGTAAAATTATGCCTTCAGGTCTCTAAAGAACACAAGGATCATGTAATTAAAGAAAAATATGTAACATTTTATACATTCAAGTACTTGCCACATAAAAAATTCTCATCTTTCTTGCAGTGGCAGTGAAGAGGTACATGACCTCTGCCAGGCAGATGTTTTTAGAAGTATCATGAAAGGAATTCCTCATTTTTGTGGGCTCAGGTCCTGCCTTTTGTGGAACTCTTCTCAGTAGCATGATGAATACTTTGTAAGATGGGCACCCTGGTCACAGAAAAAACTGGGAATTGATGTGCCACCATTGGGTCTCTGTGCTTAGTCACCCATTAGAGGGCATCACCCTTGCTGCATCTGTGCAGACTGAAAAGACTTACTGAGGGCCAGGCAACCAAAAGCTGACTGGCAAAAATGAGATTGTTTTCTTCTCAATACTGGACTGATGAGGGGTATGTGTTAGCTTCCCATCTCCCAGCAACCAGGCACTGCGACAGCCTGGGATGCTGCAGAGCAGGGAACTTGCAGACCCTGTACTAGGGAGCTGGTGGTTTAGTTTATACTGTGATGAAAGCAGTGTGTGTCTGGATTGCAAACTAAGATTTAGCAGAACACCGGGTACCCAGATCCCAGCACAGGTTAATGGGATGTGCTGCCTTCCCTCTGAAATTACCTCACTGATAGGTTTTCATCACAAGAAAGATGTGGTGCAGTGCTACATCAAGATGCCAAGCCTTTCTTTGCAAAGAACACAAAAGAGGACCATTAAAGTTTATCATGTACAAATAGATTAATTTGGCTTAGCTAAGTTATCATGTACTATCTGCAACAGTTCAATACTTGCCTTTGAAGACAGTGGCAAACTGATCAGTTGCAGGCTCCTATGCTACTGAACTCAGCCAGAAATCTTGCACAGGACAGCTAAACCAGATGTTATTTGCTCTGAAATTCAAAGGAAACTTTACTTACTAAGTAGTTCTTAAGCAAAATAACTGACTTTGCACACACACATAATGGCTGCTTACCTTCAAGATCAACATTGAGGTCAATGTGGAATTGCCAAATCAAAGATAAAGTTTTAAAAACAATTTTGCAGAGGCAGAATGATGAGATTACAGCACTATACAACAGCACAACAGACACAATACATGACAGCAAATTACTTCTGGATCTAAACATTTTCCCTCATAGGCAATGTAAGTTTATTCAGTTTGATATCAATCTTCACCTTTCCTGAAGCATATGAATTTCTTGGTTCCAAGTAGCTGATTTTTTTTTCTTTTTGTTGTTTGCAATAGATATAAATTCCTGACAAAGTGGACAACTATATAGTAAACTGTTATGATATTAAAAGTAAAAGGATTTATGTAAAGTATGTATTGAGCCTACTAAAGTCAGGAGGAAGACTCAGTGGAATTTCAAAGAAGTTAGTGATCTTACAGTATAATGTAAATACGTGAACTTGTAAACTCAAAAACAGTGGATGAAATAAGGGCAGGGAAAGCTACGGAGAAAAAAAAAATTACCTTATTTTAAATCTAAATAAAAGCTATGCAAATTTAAGTTACAAAATTCTTATGAGAAATAAGTGCTGGTATACAAATATATCTACAGAAGATAAACTCTTCTAATTGAAGCGTTTCTTAAGATCTCTGAACTCTCTAAATAAAAGTAAGCTTCTTAAAGCATAAGCAAATTCTCAGCCAGTATAAATCTTTCCAGCTTTAGCTTCAACTGAATTCCTATATTGGCATAAGCCCCTTGTGGCTAAAGCAAGCTTTATATTCCCTTACTGCCAAACATAAGAGACATAGTCTCTGTTACCTGGCCTACACTAAGCATAACACACAAAAAGCAGCGTAAACTTTCAAAAAGTAACTGTCACCTGTATCTGCTCTACAGTAGACCTTTCTGTTAAGTAAAAGTAAGCATGTTATTAGTGAACACCTGGACAAAAATTTAGTTGGATCTTAAATTTTAGGTGCTGTAAAAAAGGTGGAAAATCTAGATTATTGTAGATTTACATGTCACTGGGGATGTATGAAGGAAATTGTAAACTAGCAAGCTGCCAGTTTCTTTGGGGATCCACACTGGCTTTACATGCTAGTGCCTTGAGAACAGCAAAAAGCTGATTGGTGAAAACTTGGTGATTTTGGAAGCACTTTGGCTTTGAGTTCTGCTTTTGGAACAGCCAAATGCTGAGAAAACTATTGTCATTGAAGCTGAGATTAGAGACAAGAAAACCTTAATGATTCCATGGTTCTATGAAAATTGAAAAGACTCAGCCATGTAAACTGTTTCCTAAATTTCTGTGAACAGGTTTTCTGAATTTAAATCATCTACACAATTGGATAAATAATACCAAAACAGAATTTAAGACCTTGATCCAACGTCCACTAGTTTTTTATGCCCTTAATTTCAAATAATTGTTCAGGAACATTTCAGAGAGGTCTCTGTCAGAAGAAATGGGGCTAACCCAAGGTCTCCTTTCAGGTTAGGTACTGCTATGATCAAGAGGAAAGACATGAAAAAAAATCACTCCTTTAACTATGTTTTGAACCAACTGAAGTAAATCTTTCTCTTATGAAATTTAACTGGATAACAAAATCTCTTTTTAATACTGATCTCAAAGGCATAAGAGAGAAACCAAGAACTAATCTCATAAAATACCTCTTTAGATTACATTGATATTTCTACACTGCACATACAGAGGTTTTTTCCTCTCCCTTCTGTATGAAGTTATTTTGAATTAAAGTACACCTCTGCTAAAGTCAAGGAAAACTTTATCAATGACATCAATGAGGTCAAGATTTCAGCAACTTAGTCTAAGCATAGAAAGAAAAACACAACTCCATCTTGCATCATTAGTCTGTGCATGGGAACTTTTTTTCATGCTAGAGGTAATTAATAGGAATGGCAAATACTCTAGGCAAATTTAGGCAAATTCCACTGACTCCTGCATACTTTATTAGAAAACTAATTGATAATCAAAACTGGGTAATAACTTCTGTAGAAATATTTATAGCTCTCTTCCTGACTCTCATTAGCCAGGAGTACAGCAGTCTCCCATGTCAGCATGTCGCACCAGCCTTGATTATGTAGAAGCATTCAGGAAAATGATCTGAACCACCTACAGGTGTGACTTGGAAGTGTATCAGTAAAACTGCCTTTAATCCTGTGGGGACACAGCTTAAGCGTTAAAGCACTTTCAATTTAATTTTGCCTATATCAGAAGCAAAGTAAACAAACTGAAATCAAGGTCAAATCAACAGTAAAACTATATATGTAAATAGTAAATATAATTTAGTCCACATTTTAATGACTTCCAAAGTACAGTAAGCAAAATTCTTAAATGCAAATGTTTTGTTCTGAATGCGATTCACTTGCAGTTTTATTGAGATGACAGTAACTTGCATTAAAATTATTTTAAATTTTCAAATTCCATGAATAACAACTTTTTTTTCTACAGAATTCTGTGGAAAATATATGGTCAAAATTTCATGAGTTTTCATAACTCTAACTCCACCTCTTAGGCATTTGGGATAGTTTTGTTGTTTAGCTAGTATTTATACTTTTTCCAATGCCATTCAATCTCTTAATTTTGTCAGTGCCTTTGACTGCATTATCCATAGTATGTATAATTATATATTTCCTTACAACAGAACCCAAGTATATTTCTCAAATTCTGGACTCCACTGGCATTCTCACAGTCACTGATTATAGATTTCCAAATGTTTAAAAGGGCAGGAGATTTTGTGTCTGTATTGTATTATAACAATAACACTTGAGATGCTTAATGGACTGTTTGGACTTGACCTTTATCCTTTGCCAGCAAGAGAAAGTTAAATTGCTGTAAATTCCATCGTGCCCTGAGGGTCTATGCTTGAACAAAAGCACACCTGAGTGCTGGGCACCCTGGCTGTGGGCAGAGATAGGTGGAAAGTAAGGGGTTGCTCAGATGGGCACGGGGCTGTGACATAGGGGGGGACATTTTGCAATGGATGGCACTGTTCCACTGACAGGAGTATCACCAGGTGACCCACATAATGTTTCCCATCATGCTATTAACATTCCTAATTTCTGCTGCATAGAAGCAAAGTTTTTCTGTGTGGTTTTCTTTCTCATTACATTTAAAAAGAAAAAAAGAGAAGAAAAAAGAAAAAAAAATATGGAGAAAAGTTGAATGCATAGTGAAAACATATGGAATAGAAGTCCATCAGGCTTTTTAAAACCAAAGATGCTAATATAGTCTCTAAAATAGGAAGCTGATGCTGGCTACATGCTGAAGCTGATACATGGGAAGTACCACACTGGACTTACTCTATGCCTTGTTTCTTTTCTTAAACATTGTTGTCAGAGACAGGATGCTGGGGCAAATGGACTTTTGGCCTGATTCAGTCATACTGAAACAAATATCCCTTTACTGCTCCAGAAGAATGTTTGTCCTTTAGCAACAACACTTCTCATTCCCTGGTTCGCATCTCTTCTGTATCCCTCACAAACCTGGCTATTGCCACAGCTGCATGATGAACAGCCTTACACCTTCCCTTCTCTCCAGAATGAGGACATTCACACTCTTTCTCTGCAAACAGAAGCATGGCATTTAGGAATCGTCACAATTTATGTGAGGCAATGACTGCCTGTCTGCAATTTGGGCTGGCAGTGGAGAAAATAAAATGCCTTTTTCAGATGTGAAGTTTTCCTATCACATTGATCAATGCAAAGCAACAGAAAACAAAACCACAATGGGACAATTTCTTTGAAGGAAAAGGGCATTGTGGAACTGGAAAATTGGTAAGGAATATATAAATGAGGAAACATCTATGTTCCTATTCTTCTGTGGGCTTGATAAAAGTTCTGTGGCTTTGGGAAGGTTATATATTCAGATGAGAATATTTTGAGGTTTTGATTGATTAAAAAAATGTATTTGTAAATACACAATCCGTGACTACTTGGTGACAGTTCCACAACAGTGCTTGTTAGTGTAGATGTGGGATTGGAAAAGAAAGTGGGCTAGTGAATAAACAGCAAGAACATGAATCAGGATGTTGCTGCTTGTTTAGTAAAAGATCTGACAGTGCTTGCTAAAAAATCTGTGTATTTTGGCTTCAAGCATACATAGTGCTTTATTATTAATCCTGATTTGTTGTTTTATTCCAGTAATAGCAGACTTTGAAAAGAGGAAGAAAAAAGGTAAGCTAGAGTCTTCAGCTATGAAGATGTTTTTCTGACTAGTATGTTGTCAGGATTAATTCACTAATATGTAAGTGAGTACTTTCAGATCACTGCACTGAAGTTGCACTACAAAGGAAGTATGTAATTTGTTTTCTCACATCTGAAGCCCATTATTAGTACAACAAATAAAGAATATTTTAAATGTCAGGAAAGAATAGAAATTACAAATAAACAAAATTCTGTCTTAAATCATGCATGACATAAAGAAGCAGGCTTGCTCACTGCAGAACAGTATTTCATTTTTGCCTAGATTAAAGAGTATTTATTCTTCCAACACATTTTCACTAATGATCACTTGAGATGTTTATAACACATTGGGCAGTAAACACAAGACCTATTTATCAGTTTCCTCCTGATTACAGCCAAAGTGGCCTTTCACGCCACCATGAGACACAAACTCAATGAGGGTGTCCTGCCAACTGCATCATCTGCTTCCAGTCTCTCATCTTCTCATGCTGACAAAGAATGCACTGGTGGGCAGCAAATACGGCTTCCCTGGACACATTCCAGGAGTGACTGATGTTGGGGGCTGCCCTCCTCTAGTGCCCATCAATCTACTTTTGAGTCTGACAGACTCACACATTTTCCTTTTTAACTTTTTTTGTCCTCTGGAATCACTTCTTGTTCTCCTTGCATTTCTTTTTTTCCTCCAGACCCTTCTGCTCAAAGGCCTTTAATGGTTGGTTACGGTTGGGCTAGCACCTGGCTCTAAAAGGGAGAAGACAGCTAACATGGTTTAAACAGGACTTAATTAAAATTTTTTTGCTCCTTTCTGCAGGGTCTAGTGAGAGCTTATGTGCTCACTGCATCACTGAGAAATACTTGAGGAATAATTGGTCCCAGGAGAGTCATATGCTGGTGCCTTGAGATTCCCCCTTCACACTGAGTAGTTTCCTTTGTTATCTTCCTACTGCTGCTGTTAACCAGCAGAATATGCACTGAACTGGAATGTTTCTGTCATATTTTTCTTCATCGATCTCTTTGCTGTCCTTCTTTTTGGAGTTTATTTTGTGACTAATGGCCTCACAATGCTCTGGGCAAGAAGAGAACTTGGAGGTGAGCCTTGCACTCTTCAGTGTCCTTGTGCTGTAAATTTGTATCAGAACTACAGGTAAGAAGTAGATCTCCAAAGAAAACTGAGGCCATATCTGCTATAGCCCAGCAATCTGGAGATGTCACTTGGTCAGAGCTCCTGCTCTGACAGGGTAGCTGTGTGGAGGAAAATCAGTCACCTTTTCCCCTCAGCACACCTTGTTTTCCTCAGATAATTGTGGAACTACAAAACAAAAGGCCCCACCTGGAGATCTTTGCCTGTTTGGAGTGCTGGTATATCCCTGAATATATCAGGCTGACATTGCCAATTCACCAAGCAGAGAAGACCTGAATATGCAATCAGAGTTTTACTGTTGACTTACATAAAATGCTGGGGAGGTTTCATTAGGTTTAACTCTTAACTACTGCAGAACAGATCACTGAGTATTCTAGAGGATGATGCATGTTCGATTGCATTTATTCTTCTTGAGTGAGTCAGGGAAAACTCATGAGAGTATTCTTATGAGTTGAACAACATATTCTATGGCTTAAACGTGCAAAATTTAATCTCCCAGTTTTTCATTTTCATTAGATTTTGGTAATTAAAAGTTGGAAATGCACTAGATTTCTTGACAAACAGTTTGTGATTGACATAATACAAAATACAGCATACCTCAAAGAACAGAGAATTTCACCCACTTTGGATTATAGTATTTGTTTCCTGCAGACAGTGAAATCCTAGTACTTGCAATCTTCTGAGTGCACCTCTATCCATTGTAGATATTGCAGAGAACAGCACAGTTTCAGGTCATTTTATTTTAATTCTTTTGTTTCTAGGTAAAGTTTTTGTAAATATTTATGAAAAAGAAAAGGGAGCTAAGATCAGAGAGGTTAGGTAGTGGTGTGCTTTATGAAATATTCTATTTCCCATAGAGGTCACTGCCAATTTGATGTACATTACAGCAAGAAATCCTGCAGTGGAAAGTAATGGAATATATTTTCATTTTATTAAAATCTAGCTTCTGAAAATTAGCATAACACTTGAAATCTGAGCCTAATACTATTAGCTTTTTTGGGCTTACTTGTGCTACCTGATGCTCTGTTTATCCTCATGAAGTTCCTGTTTCTTGAATACGACTTCAATTACATTCTTCGGAAATGAATTTGCATGGTGTGCAATTACACTGTTGAAAAACATCTATTTCCTTTTCCAGTTATAAATGCATTATCTTTTGTCTAAATGGATGCTTCCTTGTTTATATCTGATGAGAAGAAATTCTTCTAGTTCTATCCACCTTTCCAGTCTTTTTCTGTGTACATTCATTCCAGTTCCTTGTATTTATTTCTGGTTTAAAGCACAATGTTCATCTATCTTCATAACAGTATTTTTCCATGTCTAAGAGTCTTTGTCATCAGTTCTGGCCTTCTTCTATTTTTGCTATGTCATCCCTGGGGACATAAAATCTCTATAATAAATCGTAATGACAAAGTATAAATTAATTTAGCATGCATTTGCACGCAATAATCTGCTTCCTCTAGGAGTCTTGGTATTTCTTGACTTACAGTTGATTCAACCAGCTGTCAATTTTTGAAATAAGTCTATTGTCCAAAAGTATTTTGCTTTTCTCTCTTGCACATTTTCTTTGGACAAAGATCTACATTGGCTAACTGACATGCCAAGCCACAAAGAGCTTTCCTACATATGTCAGTATTTCAAATCAAAGTGGGTTTGTTATCAATAAGAATGGAGTTTGGCTAGAGACAGAATATTTCCTTTCCCTTGTAGGGTTGGACCTCACCTTTCTATTGGTATGCCTTGAGTTTAGGAAGGAAGGTAAGACCATCTTGGGGTATTTTCTGGCTTCTAAACCAGCTACATTTATGTTTTGTTTTAAATGAGAATTATGCTAAAATCCCAAAAGAGTAGAATGCAAACTTTTCCAAATTGTCTAGAATAGCTTTTCTGTAATAAATGTGATTTACACACCTATGTATATATAAGTGAAACATAAGTATTGCATTTGAATGAGCTTGGACTTTGTGCTGACTTGCAGAACTCATGTCTGTACTGTAGTCATCCAGAAATCATATTCCTAAAAATTGTGTATTGTATCACACAATATGTATTTTCTCATACATATCACATATGTTTTAGCTTGGAGTTGGCTAGGGAACTGCTAGGAAGCATGGGGGAAAACATGAAGAAGAAACTTTTGCCCTGAACTCTGGTATTACTAGTTGCCGAACCTTCCTCCTTTTCTGCAGTTCAAAAGATTGGCATTGCTTATTTTTGTGAATTTTGATACAGTTGTAGGTGGATGTCCACAGTAAACACTCCAAAAAGCTAAGATGAAAAAGGCAAAACATCACAGTCTTGCACTCCACAAGTTAGAAAGGGAGAATAACTGAGATATGACATCTAGGCATTTAAACTTTCATGAGATGAATTCCAGACTGGGACTCATGCACTATCAGTGTCCAGAAAGTGAAAAGCACATGGGGATAGGAATCCAGGAAAGGATATACAGATACTCCAGTGCCTATGCTGTATTCTGGCACAGTGCTATAAAGACAGTTTTCACCATGAAATGGTTAGCAACGGGCCCCTGCAGGGGGAGAGGGGTGTCTCCCTAAAGCTTGTGGTGTGTGCCTAACACTGCTGGGAAGCAGTAAATCTCATCTTGCAGTGTGGTCTCCAACAGCCTGGCTAAGGTCTGAGTACCAAGTGCAGCTGAGAAGGTTGGCAGTGGTGGCAGCAGTGGTGGACATGTCATCTGTAGCACAACATTGGTTTGTTTTTGTATCTGGCTTGGCACAGCAGCACTGCAGCCATGTTCAGGTGGCTGTGGCAAGGTTAGTCTGTCAGGAAAGGTGACAGACCCCTCACATGAGATACTGATTGTGGCACAGATGAGTATAAGATGCCATGAATAATACCTGGGATTTGAAAGGCAAATCTTGAGAGCTGTTGGGATGGATCCTTTACCTAAAAACTTTGTGCATGTACCTGAAAGTCTGGCAATATCCAAAGGTCCTGCAGCCTGGAGTTACTGAAGTGTGCTAAAGCCACTAAGTGTCGTGGAGTTACTTGGTATGATAAAGGGGATCACCTCCTTGCTGCTCTTCACTTTTCTCATTCTTGCTCTCTGTCTCCTGAGAGCCTGGTTTAGGCCAGCAAAAGAACTCCATCCTTTTCTCTCCTGAGTCATAGCCTGGAGTAAAAGAGGAAAGGAGAAACATATTTTTCAGCAGCATAATGTTTTGCCAGGTCATGAAGTGGCTGCTAAAACCATGTTGTCTGGCTTTGCTTTCGAAACAGCTCAGTACTCCTTGGGAGTCAGAGACAAAGGCTGCATTTTCTGTTACTTCTCTCACTGTTTTTTCCCCAGATCTGTGCTCCCTTAAGGGAGACAGGATCAGAGTTCAGGAGAGGAATCACCGATTTTTTCTCATAATGATATTTATAAAGATGTTCATGGCATTTTCAACACCATGCAAGAAGTTTCTCAAACAGGATTTCACAGCTTTCCCCTGAATACAACTTAGGGACACATGACAATATAGTTTCTTAGAGGAAGAAACTTTGTATTTAAGTGTTTTGTATTCTTTTTCACCCTAGGCTGATCCAGCCAGCAGATGTCAACTTCTTATTCTGGAAAAACAAATTTGGTTAGTTGTATATAATTAATTTTAAAAGGAAATAATAAATTTATAAGCCCAAATCTGTAGAACAGATCAGCAGAAAATAATATTCTTCTCAGAAGAAAATCAGATAACGGTCAGCTATGCCCTGGGGTCTTGAAGATAAATAGAAAATGTGAACTGAAATTCTCACCTCTCTAAAGTCAACTGGATTCCTTTTCAGTGTCCAAAGTAAAGCCAAGTTTTCACACTGAAGTTCAAGATCTTAGGAGAAAACCTAAGGGGAAAAAAAATCAAAATTAATAAAAATAAAAATGACCAAAGGCATGTAGTTAATTTTGTGTGTATTGGAAATGCTGTGTGAATTTCTTAGTGAGACCAAATCTGAGCAGAATCAAAAGTGTTTGCAGGACTTAAGCCTAATGGTAGAGCTGGTGTTTTAGGCAGCCATAAGAAAAATAGTGTAAGGAAGGCATTGGATTAAAATAGTAGGGTCACGTGGTGACAAATAGCTTGTTTTATCTTTTCAGGGTCTAAGTACACAATTCAAATCAAATGAAATTGTTGTTTTCTACTTAGAGTTACACAAATGTACCAATACAACTTAGAAATATTTTGGTTGATAAATTTGAAGGAGTGAGAGGTTAAAGAACTAGTTATAAATTGACTTGGCCTTCTAGAGGAAATCCATGCTAAACCTGATCTGTCTTTAATAATCGAGAATGTGTTTTGTCTCCTATCCTCTTGAGATTCAGTTAATATTAATGCAAGCAAGATGTGAAAGGAAATTCTGTGCTTCACTTTTTAGTAGCTTTTAGTCTCACAAGAGAAGGGATTGAAAATTAGATAAAGAAGACTTTGAAAACTTATATCAAAACTAAAGATTTTAGAGTCCTTCAAACAGTTGCTTTGTGCTCATTGATGTAATTTTGTGAAGTTCTTTTCAAGACAGGGTTAAAACTGCACTGGTGTAAATTCTGTGGTTACAGGTCCAAGTGGAGTGAATGTTACAAACTGTACAAACTCTAGTTAGCTACACAGCATTCCTAAGTCATTACAGAAATCCTGAATCAGTACAAAAGAGAATTTATAGTTAAAACCATGATGCCTCTGAGCTTAGCTTAGTACACCGGACATTTTATGACAGAAAAAGTCCTTTTCTCATTGATTTGCAAATCTCGAATCTGTGGGCGTCCTCCTGCCACTGATGGGAGCTAAAGGCAGCAGGCAGCACAGGGAGCAAATGGCCTGCAGGAGCTGGTGTTCCTGCCCCGGGGTGAACTCTTTTCCTGTTAAGCAGGTAGGTGCACATTGCAGCCAAAAACACCCTCAGCAAAGCTCCACTGCTCCTGGTTGCTGCTGCTCGGCCCCGAAGGGATCAGGCGGTCACAGCAAGGCTTGCGAGTCTGTCATGTGGGATCCTTGAGTGCTACGGCCTTTCACCTAGTGAAATCACAGCTGCATTAAGCACCACAACAACCAGAAATGGTGCATTTATAGTAGTTTCCCAGTTCTTTGGATAGCTAACCCTAATTCATAGATCAAAATAATGGATAAAGGAGTGCTTAGGTGGGGATTTTAATGGAAAAGTATCCTAGCAAATCTGTCTGAAAACTAAGGATCAATGAAAATACCAGCTGGTACACGGGGCATTAAATCTGGATCATTCAGCCATCAAACTGGGAGCTCCTGGCACTCACTGGGCTCCAGCTGGATGCACCAGGCTTTTCCACCCTGGCTGCAGGGCTCCATGGGCCAAGGGGAGCAGGGCTGTGGTCCCGGCTGGGGGGGCTGGATGTGCAGCCTGCCCTTCCTCACAGGCACCCTCGGGGGTACACAGGTGGGTGCACAGGTGGATACAGCTGGCAGACACACGGGTGGATAAGCCACAGTGCCAGGCACACTGCCATGGTTCCCGGGTGTGTGCGCCAGGAGCCTTTGCAGAGCTGTCGGGCCATCCATGGCGCTCTGCGGGTGCCGCTACTCTCGCTACCCAGACGGGTCCAGCTTCACCTCCGAGTGCCCCGCGTTTCCCTCACAGACATCCTGCTGCCACAGCTGGCCGGACAGCGCCATCCGCACTCCTCCACAGCTTCGGCGGGCGCTCGGCGGGTCCCTGTCCTTGGGACCCCCTCCCGTGCCTGCGGGAGGCTGCGGGGCGATCGCGGGGGTGCTGCCGGCGAGCCCGGCGCTGTTGCCGCGGTGATGCCGGGCAGCCCCCCCTGCCCGTGCCCCCGCCCCGCAAACACGGCAGCGGCGGCGGCTCCGGCGGGGAGCGGCGGCAGGTGAGGAGCGGTGGGGGCGGCGGCGGCTCCCGGCCCTGCCCAGCCCGGCCCGCCGCGGACCGCCCGTCTGCACCCCCGGCTCCATCCGCAGGCCGGTGGGCGAGGCGGTGGCGAGGGGCGGGCTCCCGGCGCCGCCAGGCAGCTCCTCCCTCCCTCCCTCCCTCCCTCCCTCCCTGCCGGCCGGTCGGTCGGCCGGGAGCCCCCGGCAGGGTGACAGCCCTGCCGAGCGTGCTGCCCCGGCCGGGGCTGCGGAGCAGCGCCCGCTCCCGCCTCGGCCCGCTCGCTGCTCGCAGCGGGGCCGCTCCCCCGCCCGCCATGTGGAAGCTCAACAAGAGCAGCCAAGTTCTGCTGGACGACTCGCCCGAGGAGGAGGAGACGCGTCCCCGCGGGCCGCCGCCCGCCGCCGCCTTCGCGGCGCCCCAGGTAGGAGCGCGGAGCCCGGTCCGCAGGGGTCGAGAGGCTCGGCCCCGCTCCCGCTGCCCTGCTCTCCGGCGGCATGAGTAATCACTTTTCCCACCCTGATGTGCTGGCAGGCTGGCCCTGGTCGGAGCTGGCAGTGTTGGAGCGGATCGTGCGACTGTCATCCGGATTTTTGGGGTGCTGACTGGCCTATCCACCCCTGTTTCCTTCCAGCAGCCGGCCTCCGGCGTTGCTGGGACTTGCTGTCCTTCATTCCAGTGGCTTTATATCGCAGGGTACTTTCTCTCCCAACCCTAGGCAGAGGCACTGCAACCCATCTGTTAAGCACAATACATTAAACAAGGCTATTTAGGAACATAACTTTATTTGCGCTTTTGTGTAGAGCCCTGATGTTTTGGCAGGTTGCTTTTTTCTATGGTTTCAGTAATGGTAGTTCACGATCTTAAATACCTTCAATCTTATTTGAAAGCTTTTGTTGTTAATTGTTGAATACCAGCAGTGACTTTCTCAACAAATACAACCTGAAAGGAAGGATATCAGTTGAGTATCAGAGAAAACAACTTAAAAAAATGTTGACTTGCTTTCAAAAACTTGGTAGCAATTAGTTGTCCATCCAGCTCAGAAGCCTGTTAGGCTGCCCAGTGCAGCTTCCTTGCTGATCTTCCTTTGCCACAGAGTTACTTTAGATATTGAATGAGAGGTTCTGAAGTAAGCAGTTGCCCAGGGTTGCAAACCAACGAGGTTTCTTTTCAAAACAAGGTACTAAAGCCTTCCCAGCTTTCTGTCCCACGTTTATCTTTCCTGTCTTGCTGAAAGAGTTGGAGTGTGTCCGGATAAAATTATCCTCACCTGGAGTTTCTGGTTGACAGGTGCTGTGGCCTGTCAGCACATATGGTAACTGCTGAAGAGCAGCCTCTCCCCGTCACAGCAATTATTCTCTTCATCTTCCAGTAGCCACAGTCACCAGTTTAGCCTTGCCTTGCCCTTGCCCAGTAAACAGTAGAGCCATAGCCCTTGCTACTTCTTTGGCAGCACCTGTGGGGAGTCGTATGGATGACTAGGACCTCCTCCTGCAGAAGAAGAATGGACACTCATTTTGGAGACCCCCTTCAGTGGAGGAAGTGGGATTGTGGGGTTTGAGGTGACCTGAAGTATCTTCCCCCACCTCTCATACATCTAACTTCTGCCTCCTACAGTTCTTATCCTCAGGTTCTTGTAAGCTTCCACAGTTTTTGCTAAGCTGCAGGCTTCTACTATCATAGCCCTCGTAGACTTGCTCACCTCCTGAAACCCTCCTCGAACACCAAAGGTCAGCAAAAGCTTCCAGTAAATCCCACTGACTCTTCGCTGCTCATCTTCCCTACCACTAATGGTCCGAGCCCCCTTTGAGGCTCCTGACTGTAGCCTCCCAGTCAGGAGAGGATTTTGCAGACTTCTGTGCAGACAATTCTCCCAGCCCTCTACTTCAGCAACAGCGGCTGGAGTTTATTTTATTTTGTCCAGTCCAATTGTCTTTTACTGTCCTGGGCCTCTGTTCCATTAGTTGAAGTCTCAAGTTATTATAGTGATGACAATGATTTCTCATGCAAAATGTTTGCATTTTCATGAATTTTAAGAAAATATCTTTTCATTGGAATTTTCCCAGTGGAACTGGGATGAAGATTTTAGGGTTGGAAGGAGAAAAATAAAGTATTCTAAGTCACTAAATTAAATAATTCTTGAAGATAAAGGATGATTCAATAAGGTTAGCACAACTGTAGTGTAGCTTGGCACAGAGGCTGGAGTGAAGATTATAAGCTCTTAGTTATTTTGCATGTTAAAATCAAAATCTTTTGAAAGGAATGCAACACCCTGTCCAAAATATTTAGCAGTAGTCATTTTAGAGTTTAAATACACTTTAAGGAAGAACAGACTATGTGGAAAGCTCTGACCACTTGATTGACATTGTAATTCTCGTGATCAGGGTGACTTTTGGGTCAGCCACTGTATCTAAACCATACCTGGGACAGGGGTCAAGGGAACCAAAAGCACTTGTTCAGCTTGTAGTAGCTGATCTGGTTCAGGTTGCTTGCTTTTAGTATTTGAAATTTTTGATGTTTCATCAGATCCTATTTTTTTTCTCCCAGTAACATGATTGTAAGGGAGCGAAATCCAGTAATGTGTAGTGGGATTTGGAAATGATCATCACTCTCCTGCCCTGCAGCACCATGAGAGCTTGGAGGAGTTATGGGGCAGTTCTTGTGGTACCTTAGCTGTACCTGAGGATGCCTCAGTGTGTGTGTAAGTTGTTACAGTACAGCCTGCTGTGGACGAAGGATTGCCTCATCAAGCCGCAAAGAACCCAGGACTTCCCTAATTTTTTATTGTTAGAGCCAAAATCCAGTTAATTAGTGTGAGTGCTATTTAGTAAATTAAGAAGCCCAACTTTAGATCTCAGGCAGAAGTTGACTGTTAGATTTAATTTCTCTTTTCTGATGCATCATTTGGTAAAAGAGAAGATGAACCAGAGTCATTGTGTTTTGACTTTGATTTATGATATGTTGTTTTCCTAACAACCATCTTTTGTCTTTATTTTCATTTTTAATAAGCAAGTGGGAAGAAAATCCTTCAGCTTCTACCATTCATGCTATAAATAAGGTTGAAACTTTTTACTTCAAAGGCAAGAAATTGGTAGTCACATCTATGTCATTAAAGCAAACCATGTTGAAAGTATTCCAGTATAATGAAATGTTGGTGCTATATATTGTTTCTTCAAAGCTGAGAAAGAGTGAAGGAGTTCTCACTGTGCAACCTAATAATTAGGACATTGCAGTAGCAGACAGCAACAAAGAATTAGTCTACATAAGTTAAAAAAAAAAAAAAAAAAAAAAAGCCCAACACAAAAAACCCCTTTGTTACTCCAGAGCAATTTTAATCATCCTATTTAGATATGGAAGCCTGATCTGGGCTTAAGCAGACATTTGAATTTGTAGGCATTTGTAGTTCCTAAATAGAAAAGCCTAGTTTGATCTAAAAAAAAAAAAAAAGTTTTGACAGTTCTGGTTTTGTGTTATACAGAATGGTTTGATTTTGTTCCAGGGGAGAACAAAAACAAATTTTAGAACATGAAAATTGCAAGGGAGGGAACTTTCAGCCTCTGGCCACTTCTTAGCAAAAGTTTTTGCATACATTCAAGTACTTTGAATTGTTAACACTTATTTAAAATAGTAAGGTGTTTCCTGAGATAAGAAAGACAAGTAAATTTTGAAACAGTACTTGTGTAAATAAATGTGTGGATTATTGTGAGGTTTTTTTAGACCAGACAGTTTTAGACTGTATCTTAGAAGTTGATTTTAATTTATGCTTTGAAGCATAAGTATTTTTAATTTATGCAATGAAGGTGCTTTATTCACTGAAGTTATCATGAATGCATGAAGGTAGCTTGACATGCATAAATAGTACACACACGAGATGAAATTAATGTGCTTTTTGAGTGTCTCTGAAAATATGCTAGAAATGTACAGTGGTGCATGCCAAACTTGTGTTCATTTTGGAATATAGTCATTATGTTTCAAACTGTAGTTGTATTTTTGGAAAGGGAAAACTGCTGGGTTTTGATTTCTGGAAGGCATTGTTTTGGAAGTTGTGCCAAGTTCTTCTTGATGCAATCCTACCATCTAATCAGTTCTCAGAGATGTCAATATTGCTGTGTGTCAATATCATGTGTAACTCTGACGTAAAATGGCACTCCACATGAAAATACATCTATATATTAGGGGAGGGGATGGCTGTCAGGCTGACCTATATTATCTAATGAAACTCTGTCTTTCATGTAAAAATGTTTCAGAACCCTAGCCTTGATCTATTCTACCCACTTGTATTTTTTGTTATGTTCAAAGGGAATATATGCAAAAACATGTTTCGTGTTGAATTTTGTTCAGGCTTGCTCAGGATGTTTGAAGGTTGGCTATACAGAATTTTAGTTATCGCTTTTAATGAAGATGTTTAACTGTCTGGTACAATTTTAATACTGGCTTTCATCTTGGAATGAGTTGAACTCACACAAGCCCTGCAGAAATGGGTGGGAGCTGAGCAGCATTTCTTATGTTTTACTAATCGGTTGAATAAGGATATTTTTTAATTAAAAAAAAAAAAAATAGTAGAAAATGTTAATCCAGCTAATGCCTTTCCTGCACTTTCTAGCCATTTCTGTGTGTCTCAGGTTTTGCCTTCAGTACTCTAATAATCCCATCATACCTTCTCCTCTCTGCTAGCCTGGTTTTTTCCTCTTCATTGGGGTTGTTCTTGTGACATTTCAGTGGCATTTTCCTGGCTAAAATCCATCACCTGTATTCTGTCATCATTCTTGAACATTATTAGATTGTGGTACTGTCAGCGAAGATTTTCCTGGGCCTTCCTTGGCCTGCCTTTCTTGCTTTTCCTCCTAGTCCCATACCATCTTTCATCAGCTTCTTGAGTGGGTCCTGTTACTTTCTCAGAGTCTTTCTGGAGCTCTGCAGAGCTGACAGTGTCTTTTGGGGCTTTAGGCTTTCTGAGGTTTAAATCCTTTTCATTTTTGAGGTGCTTCACTTTTTAATTTATACTGTCATTTTTTACACAGTTGACTGGGATCAGATCTGTTTTTCACCTTTTATCCCTTTTCTGTTGGCTTATTCTGACTCTTAAAAATCCACAAAGCACATGTTGTCTGATTGGTCTCCTATTACAGACACCATCACTATATTTTTCTTTCAACCAAGCCTGTAACCTGCAGGTTGTTGGTGGTTTTTATCTATTGTGTGAAAGAGAATTTGTGTCCTAGATTTTGCTGTTGTTTCCTCCATGAATTCCAGGTCAAGTCTGCTTTTTTTCCTCTCTCTCTTTTTCTTTCTTTCTTCTTTTTTTTTAATTATTATTTTTTCTTGCTGTCTAGACAGCTGAAATTCTTGTGCAGACCCTCACTTCCCATACTGATGGTGATTGCTTCCTCTGAGTTTCTAATATCTATGCTGTGGTTTCTCATCCCCTGCAAATTCCATTGCTGATATTAATGTTGTTCCTTATGGCATAAAGTTATAGTCCTCCTCATCCTTCAGATTCCACTTCTTCAGCTTGTCCTCCCTTTGTTTCAGGAAATTTGTGTTTAAATCTCTGTCCTTGCTTTCAAGGCTTTTCTTAGTACATCCCCTTCCTCTCCCCCATTTGTCACTTTCATCATGTGAATCTTTCCTCCAGCCAGTTCTGTTTTACTGGCTCTGATTGCCTGGGTTTGCCAGCAGCAGCCTGTCTGCCCTCCTCCCCTCCAACCCAACACAGAATTATCCACTCCTGATGATCCACAGACCCACCATCATCTTCTCCTCTACAGCTTTGATTGAGATTTGCTTTCCCTAAATTATTTGTTGCATCTTCTTGGGGTTTTAGGAGGTTTCTGGAGCCATGCTCTCCTGCCACTGCTGTACTTCCTACCATCAGTATACAAAGTAAAACGTAATGGGTTTTGAGAATGAATGAAGAATTTCACTTCATTACTGTTGAAATAGGTTTATAATGTTTTCCTTGCTTTTATAGAAACTATTTGCCAGGTTGTATGAGGACACTTACAACATAAGTAGGCTTATGTTAACTTGCTGAACATTTTACTAGGTAGACTTTCTTTCAGCTCTGTCAGCACCAAAGGTACATTTCCAACAAGTTTTGCTGCTGGTTCTCTGTGAGGAGTTCCAGGAAAATGTCTGTGTGATCACTGCATATGTGATAAAAGCCACATATCCAATGGAAGCTGTATGTGTGCTGCTGAACACTGTAACAAAAATGATGCATTCAGCCCGTTTTGCAGAAAGCTGTACTAGGAAAATATGGCCATTACTCATCCGAGACCTTTATTGCAGACATGGAGTTTAATGGCATATTCCATGACTGAATAAGAATTGTGTGTCAGCTACTGTCTTGAATTAGCATCTATCAATTTGTTTTCTGGATAAGGAAACAGCAAATTTGAATTTCTGCTATAGCTAAGTTGTTTAAAATAATTGACAGATATTCAGCTGGAAATTTCATCATAATTCAAAACTTCACTAGAATACTTGAATTGTTACAGAAATTGAATTAAAATTGGTTATCTGACCTTATTTGTTTCAGCTTTGACACTGATTTTTTTATCTTAATACAGCTGTTTCCATTTCATGACACATATTTGAAATATTATAAATTAGATAAAACTAAATTCTTAATGACATATGAACCTTTAAAATATTTTAAGGTGATCAATCTTTACTATTCTTCCAAAAATATTTCAGAGAAACAAAGTCTGAGTGAGATGTATTATAACCTCTTACTACAGAGATGTGAACACTTAGCAGAGTAACCTTGTGTATTGCTGTTAAAGCAGAGAGCATAGGAATCTGGTGTTCCAATGTTTCTCTTTGTAATGCCAATAAAATTCAGAACTACAGAAGTATTCTTGTGTAAATACTTACATTCTGAAATTAATCTTCTCTGCTACACTTGGCCATTTATATCAATTGACAGTAAAAATATGGAAATAATTTAGAAATTCTGTTTTAAAATGTAATGGAATGTGAAACAATAACTGAAGTGGTTGAATGAAACAGAATTTGAAAATGCTAAGCAAGTTCTTAACCGCTGTGGATGCAAAAGAAAAGAGCATCATTGTTACTAATACTGAATAAATTTAAATTATTTGAAAGATGAAAACCAGTTTCCCTATGTTTTCACCTCTCAGTTCTTTGGCAGTTACAAGGGCCTGCAGCCTAGAAGATGCAAACATTTTTAAATATGTTGGATAGGTTTTCTCCTGTACTGAAGTAGTTACCCAGCCTTTTTAAAGTTAGTGGAGTGAAATAAGTTCTTTTGGAAATGATCTGATTAATTACATTTTAAAAGCATGTTTCCAAATTATCATTGTCTATGCAATATATGCCAAAATGAAAGTATATTCTTCAACACACTTATATTTTATATTTTCTTTTTATTAACAAAAGAATTTTCAGTTTTGCTGAAGACTGGCAGAGGAAACCTGCAGCATAGGAGTCACTATTACTATTTAGATAGTTTATGGTCATAATAAAGATGTTTTTTCTAGTGTAGGGAGCAATCTGGCGTGGAGAAGTATTTTTTATAGAAGAGGAAAAATGAATTTAAAGTACCAAATTGTTCTTAAGCAAGACTTTAGAAATGCCTAGGTTAATACTTTTCATTGGTGACATTAAAAGGAAATTTTCAATTTACACCACGTGCCCAGATGGCTGGTCTGATTTACTCACTGCTTTAGGGACATATAAACGGAAGATGGAGATCTAGCAGGAGATGAAATATGGACTGAGGCTGATCACGTTATCTTGATCTCGGTCTAGGCTGTCTCTGCTGGAAAGGAGCAGAGGCCATTCACAGTTCAGCACTGGAGTTTTTCTGCTGAACACATAGCCTCATGGCCAAGAAGAAAGTGATGTGTGACTGTGTAATGCAGCCTTTATTTGTTAAAATTGAAAGCCTCGCTGTTCCCAAAGGCGTGTTCAGTTTTGTGTGGGTGTTCAGGTACAGTTCAGCTTTGTTTTTCAGCTGTGTTAAAGGAATACTGAAAGTAGTAGAGTTGTTTCAGTGTCCATTAACATTTGATCACTGCTGCATCAATTTCCTGACTCAGAAAGCATATATCCATGCATTGAATTTTTCCAGGTATGTATTACAGGTGCAGCAAATAAATGAGGCCAAATGCCACTCATCTTCTACTGATAACTTTCTTACTCAACATTTGAGTGTATTTTGCATTGGTTTTGATTCAGTTCTAAACTTAGATAAGCAGAGTGACTTTTGCATTAAAAATCAGCCTAAGTCTTGTTTATTTCACTTTACATTATATTAAGATCTTTCTCACACCCAAGGAAATATTTTCTTTTGTTAGCTGTATTTGAAGATGGTGATCTGGCTGTGTGATGTCCTCTTCCCAATCAGGCTGTGTATATGGAGTTGTTCTACTGTTTGGTTTGTAATCAGTGTTTTGGGAATCTTTCCAATTTCAGAGGTTGACTTTCAGGTTTGTGATTTCCTGAGTAGTTTTTTAAATTTTTTTTTTAAAACCTTCCCCTCTCCTATCACTAAATTATTTAGTAGGGATTGTGGAGTAATGGAAATTATGTTAAATTCTTCCCTGGAGTGTAACTCTTTAGGTGCTGTTCATTTTGGGATTTTTTTTTTTCCACTTAAATGATACATTTGTGGTTCATAATCTAACTTACACTTACAGGCATGACAACCTAGATTTTATATTACACTTAGTTCTTGATGAGATGTGATGATAGGTGGAGGGGATGTATTAAGTCAGTAGAAGAGTGAGAATTTGTTCCAAAAGAACCTACTCTTTCAACAATAGCTTGTTTACTCTTATGTTTGCACAGCTAATTGTGTGTGTGTGTGTGTGTGTGTGTGTGTGTGTGTACACGATAGGAAGCTCCCACAACTGGGTAGAGAAAATCGATAATATACCATTTTACTTACTAGAGCACAAGAAGGGCATGCAGGACGAAATGATGCTATTATTTCCCTTAACTCTTTGATGTTCAGCATTCTTCATCTTGGCCTGAATTATGAAAGTGAATTATCTAAAGAGACTAATTAATTACTTTACCACAAAGGAAGCTGAGGGAAGCAGATTACAGTTTTGATCTCTGTACAAAAAGGTTTGTGTGCTGGTTGAATTAGTCCCTTGAGTACCTTATGGTTTGCAGTATGTCCAACAAAAGGGCACTTGTTTCCTTATGAAAACACGCTGTGCATACCAACCTTCCCCTGCCAGAACTGGAGGGCTATTCAAGTTGCTGATCAGCGTTTCCCACTAGCGTTAGCATTTTCACCTAGAAATATTGGGATACTGTAACATAGTCCGGGTTTTTTCTTTTAGATTGAAGTGAAACAAAGAATTGTCATAACTGTAAAACAACCAGACTAAAACATACTGAAGTAATTTATAAGCATTCAGCATCACTATTTGTTATGCAGCATGATAGAGAGGAAAGGTGAGCTTTCTTTACATGTAGCTGCACAATAGATTGGCCTCTAAAGAAAATTGATAAACCAAATTATAGGCTCCTTCATCTCTGAACGGTAACAAAAGTAGGGAATATGTTTTAGAAAGGTGTACTAAAAAGGTACACTTAAAAATACAGATTATTCTGTGGGTAACAAGGAAAGATGGGTTGTAGTGATCTCTCATCTTTCCTCCTGAGTTCTTCTCAGTGATGGCACAGGTCCCCTCCCTCCTCTGCTCTTTCCCTTTTTTTTTTTTTTTTTTTTTTTTTTAATACAAAGCCCATCCCACCTGCAGTATGCACGGGTCCCCCCCTGCCATGTGGGCCATGGCTGGCTTTGAACCCCTATACCTGCTCCTCTCCCACTCTGTTCTTGTTGTGTGGCATTAGTCTGCTTCTCTCTGCTTTCTCTAAGGATGGATTTCCCAAAAAACAGTTTCGAATCTAGTCTGTAGGAGATGGCTGAATTCAAACCTGCAAGCTGTTTCAAAACAATGTATGGATGGGATGCATGGATGGACATCACAAGCACTCTGCCATTATCCAAGTCTCCTTTTTCTTCAGCAGTGTCTTTAAAAGGATACTGTGAATACTTGATGGTTCTTCTGCCCCCAAAAAATGTATTTTAGGGATTGCATTCATGTCTCCTTCCTTAGGAGGTACCACTTTGTATAACCATGAGTAGTAACACTGTATTAATACAGCAACACAGTAGTCCCTTAGTAGTCCCTTTTTAAAAGAAGCAAATAAATACCCCTTTCTGTCTACTATGTTGTTAATTACATCTTTTGTTGACAACAGTATTCACATTTTATTATGCTGACTCCCTAGCCGAATAAGGTTCTCTTTGCATCTTGTGGTTTTCCCCTAAGAACTTGCACTGTGAAAATGCTTTGCACTCTCGCTTCCTGTGCTCAGCCTTTCTAGAGGCTGTGTGCCTTCACACTTCATCTTCTTTCTTCTTTCTTCTAGAGCTTGATGTCTCTATGCACTTCCGTGTTTTTATTTTCCTTCCTGAGATACCTGGAGAGCTGGAAGAATTAAAATGAGAGGTGTTATTTCTTTGGAAGCTACTAACAGTGTCATGTTTGTTCTGGAGGTAGTATTGTTGGTTGGTGAAACTGATAGTTTGGCCAGCTCTGGATGTCTGAGAATTGCTCCTCTTACCGTATTTTCCCTTGGAGCCTTTCCTAGTTCTTGTTGATTTTTTTCTCTTCTTGGAAAAAAATTGGATAAAGCAGGTGAGGTATTCTCTAGCTTGTACCCTGTGTCCTAGCAGAGACTCCATCGTGTTAAGTTTAGGACTTTGCAACCTGATCCACAAGTTTGAGAGCTGAGAGTGATGAGGGGAAAGAGGGAGACTTCTGAATAGTATATGTGAGCTGTTTCCATTTAAAACATCGCCAATGTTTCTCTTAAAAGTAGAGAAATAAAAAAGCCAAAAGGATGGAAGTAGTTGAATTTAATTTGAGAGAACTTCACAAATCTCAACGTTTTTCCTTTTGGTATCCTATCTACAATCCTCCTGTTGTAGCTGTTACACTGCTAACTGAATTCAGAAGTTAAATAACTTGTTGCAATCCACAGGAAGTAATAGTCTCATTTTGAATGATAATACGAGTTCCTGACTTCATGTTCTACCCCAGCAAGTAAATCTGGCTGTCTACAGCTCATTGTATTCCAACATACAACTACTACGAAGTATAGAGCAATGGTCTTAAGACTCTATTCTAGAAAAGCTCTATCCTTGTCCCTTGTATAATATAAAGTATTGCCTGTAAAGTGGAAACATCAGTATGTAAATAAATGTATAAAAAGAAATATAAATAAGTAAATATATAAAAAAAAATGCATGGGATTTGAAGCTGGCCTGTCAAAATGAAGCTGATACATCTGGGTCCCCACACAACTAGAAATCCGTAACACTTTTGTTCTGGTTTTCTCACCTCTTTCTAATCCTGTTAGCGAAGTGAAGGAGGCCTTTGGTGATGTGTAGGAGCCAGGTGTTTTAGGTGTCTTGAGATATGTGCATGTGGAATGCATATCCACTCCTTAGCATTTACTTTTGTTGAAAAGAAGGAGTTGATAAATTTGATTTTTGAAATAGTAAGTGGCTGATGTACTCAAAATATAGACCAGAGTGAATACTGGAGATTTTGTGAAACTGCTGCTTCAAAGATGCTTTCTACTTTTCTATTTTAATTCTGTTTTGTTTTTTTTCCCTGGAACTTAAATATTTTAAATATTAAATATTGATATTTAATATTTAAATATTAATACATATTTTAAAATATTTTGGTCATATGTAGCTGTTCTGGTTTTGTACTTGGGACTGTTTATATTGTTTCATATTTAGATAAAAAAAAAAGTAACATTTTTTTTCAATGAAACACAGAGTGAAGAAATTGAAAATTGCAGATTTCCTAAATTCTTTGTCCTGCTTCCTTTGTCTTTGACCTCTAAAGTACACCCCATCTTACTTGCCATGTCTTGAAGAGAGCACTGATAATAACAGGAAGGCCTAACAATACTGACGTAGCAATTTAATTCAGAGATGGACAGAAATGCTTCCCTACTGAAAAACCTTCACAGGCATCTTTAGCACTCTAGTTTTCTTCTGAAATCTACAGTTATGCATGGAGGGGAATGAAATGTGGAGGAAAGTCTTAATTTGAGTTAAGGAAATGTAGAGCTTTTTAATGGGAAGGAGGAAAAAATCATGGGACATTCCTTTTCCCCCAGCCCACAGACAATGCATAAACTGCCATCTAGTACAGAATTTAGTAACTCAGTGCAGATCTAAAAAATTAAGATACTGCCATTAAGATAAAGTCAAACTAATGGTTCTAAATTTTTTTTATGATGCAAGGATGTTTCTCTTTGTGGTATGGGGTTTTTGGTTCTGTAAGGGTTTTATTTTTCTAAGTGATCATTTCTAAGTGTAGATCTGTATTTTTGTAGTGGTTTTCACTTACTTTTGTTGTTGAAATCATGTTTTGTCAATTTTCTTTTATGATGTGCCAAATAGAATAAAACCATTTGTGAATAGTCTAAAATGTGTCAGTGCTAATTGTCAAACCAAAACTGACTATTGGCCTTTTTTATCTTTATCCTTCTTTTGAGAATAAAGACCAGTTTCTTCATGATGAAGTTTCATCTTCAGTGTCACATCTTGCAACAAAGGTAAATACCTGTTCTTTGAAAATGTAACATTTAATATCATATATATATATTTCAGTCCATGTATGTTAGAAAGTTGTCAGCTGATTAAGGAATTTATACAGTTCATTGATGATTTTATAATTATGTATGATCCTCAGTCAGGGGAATTATTACTTCATTACATTGGAGTAATATTAGTAGTGCAGGGTTAGTTGGAAAGCTCCCTTATTTGCTTTCATTAATGGGGAGGGGAAGGTTTTTTTTCTTCCTCCCTGATTTTTTTTCTTCCTCCCAGTGATGGCTATTAAAACACAAGATGAAAATAAGAAGGCACAGGAATAACTGGAATCTAAAGAAACACTAAATTCTAGCTGCAACTGGCAATAAAAACATAAAAAAGAGAAGAGTTTGGGGTTGTGTATTCCACTATGTGTAGCTCCACTGGTTTTCTGACCACAAGAGGTTAAGGATTTTATTTTGTATCTCTTTCAGGAAGAGAAGTAGGCATGCAATTTAAATTATTTTACCTTGATATGTGTCCAAGAATCTTCTTAAATGTTCTTAAAATACATTAGTAGAAGATGAAAGAAGTGGAAGTTATTATGATAAGCTAGAGCTTGTTTTGAAATTCCATAGGTATAAAGAACAGTATTTTAAAATAGGTTCATTAGTGTAATAGGATACTTTAGATTAATATGTATAAACTGAACATCTGTCTCTGTTACTTCTTTTTGTTCTACTTCAGATGCAGCATGATTTTCCTTGAAAATAGAAGTTAGATTGTACTATACCTTTTTCTCCCCTTTTGAAGACATATATTCTTTTTATGAAAATATAAATTACCATACATTTTATACCAGATGATAAATATTTAGGGAGAGAATCTTAAAGTTAACTTTTTTTCCTATTGAAGCTTTTTTTGCCACTTTCTTAGTCATTCAGGAAGGCTTGCTAAGTGTGTGTTCTGACTTAAAAAACCAGAAATGTCACCAGGTAAACCACTGAGCTGCAGTATTTTTATCTTTTAAAGTAAAACACTTTTGTCTTAAAAATGTATTCTCAAGAAAGCACCTTATCCTTCTCATCTTCTCTTTCTAAAAGCAATTTTATATTTTATTTGGTTGTTCTGTTGTCTTAGAAGCTGTCAATACAGTGATATTCCAGAAGTTCTGAAATTTTAATATGTTAATAAAATGCTGATGAATTGCATGTGTGGCCTTTCCAGTGCACACATGTCGTGAATAAAATAGTCTCCATGTTGAAACAATATGATGAAGAGCAACAAAGCCCTTGAAGAAGGAGGTAGTGGGTGAATAGTGTGTGTGCTCCTCGGGGAGACAGTCTCCTAAAGCCTGAGTTTTAAGACCACGCTGATGCCTGTTTGCAGAGGAAAGTCTTTGACCTAGGTTTGGAGGTCTAAAAGTGGGAGCTAGTCCTAAAGGCTGCAGGTGGAGCTTGGAAAATGGTCTTAGATCCTGCTTTTGCAGGAAGCTGCCCACTGAGCACTGAGGACAGGCTGATTGCAGCACTGAATTTTTCTAGTTCTCTCATCACAGCTCTCTTGAGAAGCAGGTATAGGTGGTTAAAAAGCCTTGTGACATCTCAGAGTGAGGAACCATGAATGCTCCAGTGGTGCTCTGCAAAATGCAGAAATCTGGAACCTGTGCTCACACTGCCTGGACATGTGAATTAGACAGTAAGCCCTATGAGGAGTGACTGAGGGAGCTGGGGGTGTTCAGCTTGGGGAAGAGGATGCTCAGGGGAGACCTTTACAACTACGTGAATGGAAGTTGTAGTCAGGTGGGGGTTGGGCTCTTCTCCCAATTAGCCAACAACAGGAAAAGAGGAAATGGCCTCAAGCTGCGCCAGGAAGGTTCAAGTTGGACATCAAGAGGAATTTATTCACGGAACACATGGTTAAGCATTGAAATGGAGGTCATGGAGTCACCATTCCTGGAGATGTTAAAGGAGTGACTAAATGTGGTGCTCAGTGCCATGGTCTGGTTAACCACCTCGTGTTTGGTCACAGGTTGGACTCGATGATCTCAGAGGTCTTTTCCAACCTAAATGATTCTATGATTTGGCCTCTGAAAAACTCAGTCTTTGGGGTCTCACTGCCATGCTTAGCTATTGAATTAAAAGTACAGGAGAGACTTCATCTGCAGTTGTTTTTAGGCTAGATTTTGAAAAGAGGCAAAGTTCCAAGAAACAAAAGAGATCAAGAGCCTTAATGCATGCAAATCCATGGAACCTGGTGAGATACATTTGGAGATCCTGAGACAGCTGGTGAAAGAGGTGGCTAAGCCACTATCCAGCATATTTGAGAATTTATGGCAATCTGGTGGAGTTCCCACTGACTGGAAAATGGAAAACCTGGCCCCTGTTTTCAAAAAAGGAAATAAAGAAGACCAGGGATCTGCAGACAGGTCAGTTTCATCCCTGTGCTGGGCAGGGCCATAAAGCCAATCCTCTTGGAAACTATACTAAGGCTAATGAAAATAAGAGGGAATTTTTGATGGCCAGCATGGCTTCACTAGGGGCAAATCATGCTTGACAAATTTGATGACCTTCTATGAGAGTGTTACAGCATTGGTGCGTGAGGGAAGAACAACTGATGTTATCTGCATGGACTTGTGCAAAGAATTTGCATGATATCCATGTCTTTATACTGGAGAGACATGGATTTGACAGATGGATCATTCAGTAGATAAGAAATTGGCTGAATGGTCACATGCAGAGCATTGCGTTCGGTGGATTGATGTCCAAGTGGAGGCCAGTGACAAGAGACATTCCTGAGAGGCTGGGGTTGGGACAGTGGGATTGAGTACACCCTCTGTGAGTTTGTGGATGACACCGAATTGTGTGATACTGTCAACAAGCTGGAGGAAAGGGATGCCATCCAGAGCGACCTTGATGGGACAGAGGTGGGCCTGTGTGAACCTGATGAAGTTCAACAAGGCAAAGTGCCAGATCCTGCAGCTGGGTCGTGGCAGTCCCAAGCACAAGTACAGGATGGGTGGAGAATGGATTGAGAACAGCCCTGCTGAGAAGGATTCGAGGGTGTTGGTACACAACAAGAACCATTGGTCTGCACATCAGAGGCTGGCTGACTTGAGAAAATCCCCACCACTAGCAATGCTTTAATGTCTGTAAGACAAATTTGGAGGGGAGTTGGTTTTTAGATTTTGGTTATCTTTCTTCTTGCTCATTTTGAAGAGGTTTCCTGTCATGTGGGAAGAATGGTTCTTTAATTAAGCTGATTGGCATTTTTTTTAACTGTTAAACACTTAGTTGTAACTTTATTGAACCGTAAGGTACTTATACGGAAAAGTCTCTTTCTAGCTTTTTATTTTAGCTTCTGTTTTTTTTTAGGGGAGGAGTGAGGGAAACTGTGGAAGAAACAATTATTCTCAGTCAAGGTCAAGACGAAAATCTGTTCTTTTTGTTTACATTTATAAAAAAATTTCTGCAAGTGTTTTCTGAAGTGCCTCTACTGAGCTGGAGAATTTTGATTCATCAGTTGTCAATCCTCTGTGAAAATACTTGTGAAGGTCTGCTGAAACATGGTCCAAATGTAAATTTCTGGCAATCTCATTTCATACATGCTGAGCAGTGACTTTTTAGGGATTAGCTGCTTAATTGCACAATGGTATTGAAAGGGCTGGTTCTCACTGCAGGTGTACAGCAAAAATGCCCTGTAATTGCTCATTTTGCTTGCTAAGACTCTGTCACGTGGCTTGTTCTAGCCCACAGAGAGTGGTTTCTCTGCTCCAGACCCTGCTGTCCTGGCAGTCGGGAAGTGGAAGAGTCTAACAGGAGTATACTCAAAGTACTTGTACCCACTCCTGATGCAGTCAGGGTAAAGGTCAAACATACTTGAATCTCTTGCTTTGTAAATTGCTTGTCTTATACCTCTAACTCTGTGACCCGAATCTTGTTATTATCCTTTGACTTGATTGAATTCTGTGCTTTTTTCTCTCTCCCATACTAAGATGTTAATGTGTATTAACCACATCCATCTGATGCACAAGTTTACTTGTTTTCAGTTAAATTTACACCATCTTCTCTTCAGTATATATTCATCTGTATCTGCATACTTTTTTGGGTGCAATAAACTTTTGCAACTTGCTTTTAGGACTGAACTACTTTAGTTTATACCCAGCTGTTAGTATTCCTGGTTTGTTGCCTTTTACCCTAATATTTCATGAACCTTCTTGCTCTCTAGAAGATCTCTAATTATCTTCTGTTTACCTTTGACAGTAAAATTTACTGAAAAGTCTTCATAGTGATGCTTTACTGTTTCCCAGTAGACTCTTTGAATATTCATTTATTAATCTTTGCCTGTTTACCTATTATGGGAAGATAGGAGTCATGTTAACCTCAGTTTGTTGATGTGGTGAAAAATGGTGTCCTTAAAAGTAATTTTTGGTAATAATATCTATCAATTTTGAAGGAGACTTCCAATTTAAGGGGTCCTGACTCATTCTGGGGCATTTTATAAAGTTAACTATCATTCAATATTCATTCCCTGTTTTATCTAAAGAAAGAAAAATTGCAGTCAACATACACAATTTGTATACAGTTAATTCACTTGAATCAATGCAGGTAACAGCTGAAGTCTTACTATGAAGGTTGAGATTAGAGTGAAGTTTAGGGGTTTGGGGGGAGCCATATGTACAAATCTCCGATTATGGAATTATATTATTATTATAATACCTATTATATTAATGATTGCCATTTTCAGAGGGTGCTTCAGATGTTGTAATAGTTGCTGCTGTAGAAAAGGTGTTGTTGCCCCTAAATTCCACATGATTTATCTTTAATGAATTGATTCTTAGCACTAACCTAAACTAACTAAAAGAATGCAAAAAATGAGGGAATTAGATTTCTGCTGGCTTAAGTGGTTGAACCAGTTTTCCACAGCATCACACAGGTACAAAGCCATAGCATAAGGAAGGCAGTATCAGTGGAGTGGGCTGAGCCTTTTCAGCAGCAGTGTCTGGTAAACCAGATCTGCCACCTTGTGATCCCCTCTCTCTGGGGATCTGTCTGACAGATGGGCACCAATACTGAAGCACTGGGAAAGCAGAGAGGAGAGGAGCAAACAGGAGAAGCAGCAGATAGCTTGACCAGACCACATCCTTTGCATGATGTTCTAGCAGGGACTGCTTGTACTCCCAGTTTCAGAAGATATACTAAATAAATGTCAGCTTTCTCATGGTGGAAGAAAAGAACTTGATAAGCTAGAAGGAGCTAAAGGAAAAGAATCTCTGCTCTGGGCTTGAGCTCAAGATAGCAGTTGGAACAGACCATGATGGCTTTTCAATAGTTTAGCAGTTGATGGATTAATATGTTTGTTTAATTTCACTTTTTACTGATTCTTTTAGGTGATTGCACAGGGCATTGCTGTGCAGGTTTTCACAACCTAAAGTGGAAGATACAGGAGAAAATTTGTTAGTTGCTGTCCTGATAGGTATATTGTTTGCTGTCGTAGTCAAACTACTATGAGACCAGTGTGTATTTCTACTTCAGAGAATGCTGAAATGACATCTTGAGAAGTTTCTGCTTTGCTTCTCATTGACGTTTTTGAAAAATAGTAGACTGCAGCATTCAACATGGTCCTCTAATTCTGGCAACTGATGTTACAGTTGTAGTCAGTAATAGTGCTCTCTTCGTTAATAGTGGTCTCCTTTTTTTTTAGCTGACCCATGAGCATTTCACTGATTTTTTTTTTATTTTTCTTTAACCTAGTTTTCAGTGTACACCTGGTTCTATCAGTCAATTTTGATTTTCAAAGACCGCCTACTCCAAGCTCAAGCCCAACCCATCAGGCAGAGAAAGAAGCAAAGGTGGCATGAGGCATATTCCTGAAAAATCTCAAGCATTAAAGGGAGGCATACTAGAGGTGGAATCAGGGTGAAGTGACCTGAGGGGAGTATAGACACATTTTGGGTATGCAGGGATGGGGTTAGGAAGGATTAAACCCCCCTGGAGTGAAATCTGGTGAGCGACAAGAAAGGTTTCTGCTTGTACACCAGCAGCAGAGAGTGTGAAGATGGAACCTGATTCTTCTCAAGGTGCTTAGTGAATGGGCAAGAGGCAGTGGGCACAAATGGAAATAGAAGAAATACAACTTAAAAATAAGAAAAAACGTTTTCACCATGAGGATGTCCAAGCCGTGGAACAGGTTTCTGGGGAGGTTGTGGATTCTCCAGTTGTGGAGATACTCAAAACTGGCTGTCCATGATCCTTGGCAAGCTTCTGAGGGTGACCCTGCTTTAAGCAGTGAGGTTGGACTAGATGGTCTCCAGAGGTCCTTTCCAGTTGTAAAGGGTGTGTAATTCTGTGAATTCTGGATGTTGATTTTTTTTTTTTCCAATGACACAGAGAAAAGCAGTTTAAAGATTTGGGAATATAATCAGATCAGTTAAATTTATAAATCTTCTAGAAAATTTTAGGAGTAATACTTCTTTGTAGAGAGTTACATCGTAAAAATGAAATACAGAGCTTCTGTGGATGGGTTGATGCTTTAAGACCATATCAGTACTGTGTTTTCATACTTTGCATAACTTTAATAGTTTTACATGAAACAAGTCTCCAATGCCGTGAGGAGTCAGCTTACTGAAGTGTCCTCTTTCCTTACTGACCTTCCTTTGACATCCATTGCAAGGAAGCTAATTGTTCTGGGATATGGGTCTTTCTCAAGTTGTTCTGTAAGATTTCAGGTGATTCCCAGCTGATTTAGATTCTGGCAATCTTTGACTGTGGCAACAGATGGTGTTCAGGGGAGAACATGTCTGGTATTTAGGGCCTCTTCCCCTAACATCAAGAGTCATTGTTTTGAGGTATTAGAGGGTGCATTAGAGGGTATTTAAAGGATTAAACATGGGGGATTCATTAATGGAACTCCTGTCTGAATTTGTCTAATTCTTCTTGTGATGGTTCCCAGCACTTTTTGGCTATACAACTGCTGCATGTCAAACTGATGATTCTGGGGAATGGTGACTTCAAGGTCTCCTACCTGAGCTGTACCTACCAGCTGACAACAGTTGTAACTGTTCCACCTGCACTTGTCTGTTCCTTAAAAGCATCTAAAGAACTCTGAAAAGAAACATGTGGAACTTCCACAGGCTGTTCTGAGGAATTTCATTATTATGTGTCAGCAACGTGACCCCAGTAGTCAAAAAAAAATTTATAGTGTTTGCTTAAATTTAGAGAACACACAGCAGTGCACCAGTGCCAACATCTTACATTGCACTGGTGAGCCAATGCTCTTACCTTTCTTGCTTGCAGGGACAGAAGTTGTAGTTTAGCAGTTACAGAGAGGGACAGTGTGTGTAAAGCAGGTTACATCTAAAGTTTCATAATGTATGTGGCTATCCTGTCTGTTGTGACTCTTCCTAGGCATGACAGCTTGTTTCATTTCATGTCTACTGAAGCCCTTTAGACTGTCTTTAGAGCTGCCTAGATTCCCTTCTTATTGTGATACATTAAAACGGAGCCCAGCTGTAGTCAATGCCACCACAAAACCACCAAGGATTTGTGTTGTTTGCTCAGCAAGGAAGAGTTCTTGCTGCACTGACTGGACTGGCCCTTCTCCCAGGCACGGCCATCCTTCAGCTCTGGGGAGTCACTGCCAGCAGCACCACAGGCAGGAGACCCAGCAAGTGCCACCTGTCAGCCCCAGTGCCAGCAGTGGCAGTCCCAGTCTGTGCTTCTAAGTTTGTCACTCACACTGATGAGGGTTTACTTCTCTGTGTAGGTACAAGGTGCAAGTTTCCGGGGTTGGAAGGAAGTGACGTCTATGTTCAATAAAGATGATGAACAGCAGTTGCTAGCAGGATGCAAGTCTCCAAAATCCAAAGGGTGAGTAAAACTATTGCGTCTAGTGCTATTAAAAAATACTCACTGGAACAGAAGTTCAAAGCAATGGAGCTGGATGCTAAGAAACAGCAGTGTCCAACTGCTGGAAGTCAAATTGTCACAGAAAGGTTTATGGGCAAAGCTATAGATACATTAAGCTTACAATGAATAAGGCACGCTGTATTAGGAAAGGACAGAAGATGTTTTTAACGTTTTTAGGTTTGTCAGGAAGCAAAAGGAATTTAGTTGCGAAATAATATTTTTACTGTAGAAAAGTAGTAAAGGCTTGTGAGCAAAGGGTCATTCTCACACTTTCACTTTCCTCTTAGGAATTAATTATGGTTGGGTTTACAAGTTCCCTTTTTTACATACCTTACCCTCTCTTTTGAAGTCTTACTATACCTAGAAAGGTTAAGTGGAGTAGCTGTACTAGGATCTGCAAGTCTTCCCTGTTGGCACTGAGCTGTGTTTTGGCACAGTTGTGTGCCACTATGGTGAGAGCAGCTCCCTGGACAGAACATTCAGGACAGACCATCTTCCTGTTACAGGTATCTGTAGGCTTTACCTACATGTGCCACCTCACCATCTTGGTTACAAACCAAATATACCACATAGCAGTAGTTGTTCCTGCCAGTATTAGCTTTGCTAAGACTTGCTGTAGCAGGCTTTGTCTCCAGTTTACTTTGAAATAAATGTGTTTCAGAATGCAAGTGTGTATATATGCATGTAGGGGGTGTATTTATATAAATAAACAAATTAGAATATAAATGCATCTATTTTATTTCCATCTTAAGCCTATTCCATAAAACTTCCCAAAAATTCCCAGCTACTATCCCTGTGTAATTTTTTGGGCATTAAGATGCCCAAAATAAAATTATTAAGATGCTCCTGTAATAATGCTGTGCAAATGATGGTGAATATAAGAATCAAGTAATACAGTGAAGAGAGCAGAAATATGGTAACAGTTACCATCAATGTAGAAAGCTGTTTTGGTATTACTATGAGAATTGCCTGTCTTTTAAGTTCAGGGTATTTTTCTTTAATTATGTGCCACAAATTTTTACCTTGCTTTTAAAGACACATGCAACTTTTAAGCGTGCTGTTTACGAAATACAAGAAAAGTGTTTGGAGTCTGTGCCTAATTTCATCAAGACAAAAATTTTGAGGAATCATAAATTCAAAATCCAGTAAAACTGATTTTTAAAGGTATTGGTTGAGGTGCTTCTGTTTAGATATAAGCTTTAATTAATGGAACAAAGCTTTTTTAATATAAACGTTTAAAAGAGATTCAATAGTGGGTTTAGTTGTGGCTAAGGAATAGATGTGCTACTACAGGTAATGTTTTCAATTTTCAATGCTTTTTAGCTTATTGAACCCTAAAGATTGTGTCTTGCACCTCCTGTCATTCAACCTTTCCTTGTGGCCCAAGTATTGATTATATACATAGTCCTTCATATAAAGTTATGCATAGACATTTGACATTCTGTAATTTAAATATTTCACACTGAATTTTTCAGGTTGAAGATTCTTAATGGGATAAGAAAAGTATTAATATGAGTTGCCTTTCAAATGTCTGAGAGAAGTTACAGTTATTTTTTGGGTTTGGGAGGGAGATTTTGAGAGTTCTTATCAGAAGTACAAAACAGCTGTTTTCACGTTATTGTGTGGATCTTTATGAAAATATTAATAAAAAGCCTGGATCTTTGAAGTCCTAGTACTGTGTACATCAACTATTTTAGGATATAAGGTTTAACTGGCAAGGTGGTAACAGGTATATGAAACTGAGTAACGTAGTGAGTGTGAAAGCTGGTGTTAGAACATTTTCATGTTCCTTCTACTATCATACTGCTGGGTTGTTTTTTTTTTTTTTTTTTTAATTTGTTTTTGTTTGTTTGTTTTGTTTGGTTAAAGTCCTAAATTGTTCAAATGCATCCTAACTTCGTACATTTCCAAGGGCAGCTCTGTGGAATTCACCCCACAGGAATGGGGTGGGGGTGGGGGTGTGTCAATTCTCTTGCAATAGAAAATAACCATCCTCAGTCCTCTTCAGATTTCTCACTGCAAGATTCTGCTGTGTTTTGGTTTGTGTGCATGTGAGGGTGTTTTTCCTGAAGCTGACAGCAATGGACGTGCTGCCACAGGCTGACAATGATTAGCATTCCTCACTGCAAAACATAATTTAATTGAATGTTTATTAATAACTACTACATACATTGTTAATCACCACATCATTGCTATTTTCTAGAACAAACCTGAAATTAAAGGAAGAGATGAAGTCTGAAAAGAAGCCAGGTTTTTGGGACAGTTTGGTGATAAAGCAGAATGTTCCATCTAGGAAACCAGATGAGATTGAGGGATGGGAACCACCACAGATTACCACTGCTGACTCTACCAGTGATGCAGCAACTCCTTTAAGTGACTATACAGCCTGGTCAGGCTGGGAAGATGAAACCAAAGGCTCCACAAAATACACAAACCTGGCCAGCTCAGGAAACAGTTCCAGGTGGAGTATCAAATCAGCTGGAAAGCTGGTTAGTATTAGACGTCAAAGCAAAGGTAACCTTACTGACAACTGGGAAGAACTAGAATGATACTGGTAATGTGAAATACTTTATACGTAAGAAGAAAACAGTTCCATGATTTACTCTCATGTTTAAACCAAAATCAAATCTGCTCAATATTGCACCTTTATACAGTACTTTGTTTTATTCAGATTGCTACAAATTTTTGCTCACCTGATAGTAAATTTTCTTATTACATTGTTAATAGCTATGTTTTCCACACTGAAAAAAAATGTAGAGAATCTATTTTGTGCCTATATTTCACATTAACACTCTGCAGTATGTCAGATTGTTGGTTTTACCAAAAAAAAAAAAAAAAAAAAAAAAAGTAATTCCTTAGTGAATGTATACACTGGTTGTAAATTTGACTGCCTTATGAAGGAACTTCCACTAGCTTGAGGTCCTGCTTCTTTTCTGGTATTTGAGGGCCATTCAAAATGCAAGTTTTGATGCTCTCCCTTTTTAACAAAGAATACCAATCTGTTGCTTGCAAGGAGAGTGCTTGTACTTAGTACAGTTTTCCAAATCTTCAGCCTCAGCTATGCTTCAGCTTGTGCATACAAGATGCTTACTGTCACATTGTGCTGTACTCTGTGTGACGTGGGAAAATTCTATTCTGATGTAATTCTTTCCATTACAGAATTGTCACCAACAGTTGGGTCAAATGGGTCTTCCAGTGTTGGGGTTTTTGTGTTTTGGGTTTTTTTTCCCCTGTGATTTTTTGTTGTCTTTTTTTTTTTTTTTTTTTTTTTTTAATTTTTTTGTTTTGTTCGGTTGGTTGTTGTGGTTTTTTTAATACTGAACTTTTTTTTTTTTTTGACAAAGCTAAGTTTCTCAGTTTTCAAGATGCATGTTATGACAAAAATAGAAATGATTGCAAATTTAGAAAACAGTATTGAGTAAAGTGTAAGATGATCTTGATATTCTGGGGAAGTATTGAATCTGGATATAGGAATAAGTTGCTTTTTATGGAAGAGCATATGTTTTCATTTTTTTACAATAGCTGATCCTTGTTCTACAAACAACTTTTTTGGTTTTGACTGTGTTTTTCCTTCCTTCCCACTGCACAAGCAGGGATTGAAGTATACTCTGGCATTTTCAGGGTAGCTGAGTAACTGAGCCATTGCAAGTATGTGCATGCACATAAATTCTGAAGCATTTTTGTTGAAAAGTTCCATCTTATTAGCTACTGATACTTTGATTTTTTTGGTAAAAGAAGGTGAAATGTTAAACTTGAGATTTGAAATGTATATATGACTAATAAAAGTGCCTCTTTTTAGCATATTGTCTCTCACTAGTGGTGCAGCTGATGTCAGATCCAAAGTTAGTTTCTGTTTTGTTTATATGACCCACACAAAGATTACTTTAACATTCATGCATAAAAGTCAAACCAAAAGTTTCATTAGAAACGAACAGTAGGCCTTTTCTCTCCTGATTGTTAGACTGGTATAAGAGAACTGAAACTTGTCTGTCTAGCAGAAATGGCCAGTGCAGCCGGAAGATGAAACTAGCATGTCAGAGAAAATCAGCATTTTTAAAGAAAGTATAGATCTTTATATAATAGATGTCTTGTAAACATATTTTTGCAAGAAGCTTATGCTGATGAAAAGGGATGCATGCAATTATTTTCTAAGCTTGTTTCTGTTACTGCCACGTTACTCCTCCCTTAGCTCTTTCTTTCTCCTCTCTCCTCCAATATAGTTTTCTGGCCTGCAGTTCCTACATAGCTATTTTTTGGAGATTCCTGCTGAGATGTGCCTGGAGGGAAACTGTAGCAAAGTGGTTTTAGTTGGGTGGGGTTATTTTTCCTAGTATTGACAGGATGCTAAAATACATTGTTCTTAGGTTTACAAAAAAGAACAGTGATGTTTTGTGCCACAAAACATAATTTGCAACTGGTGAATATACTTGTAAAATTTGCATTTGATATTAAAAAGTATTAATAGGGGAGAAAAGGTTAGCATTTATATTGCATTGTTTAGTCTGTGAGTAAACTCGTTTTTTGCCTTGGGCAAATATGTATGCTGAGGTTAATTATAGGAAAGAATTAGTATTCTTGGGTAAAGTATGCTGCATTTTATAGTTTATAGAATACCCTCTAAGGCATGAGCTAGTATTTAATTTGGTTGTTGGTGCTGATCTGAAGGAACAGAAAAAGATCTGTTAGCAGCCCTTAATATTTTGCTCTCAAAGATGGACTGAGAACTTTTAATTTCACTCCTGAATAAACTGTTTATACTGTGACCAGTAAGGGTTTTGCCTTGCACATTATACTGTCAAGTGCCTGTTTCTCACCTTGATGATGTGTTTGATGCACAGCTTAACTGCAATCTTTTGCAATTTATTTTTGGATGTATGATAAAGAATATGCTCACAAATCTGAAGCCTATTATAAAACAAAAGTGGGAAATTGAGATATGTTATATTCTGGTTTCACTCCTAGTGATGAAAGTTTTGGTGTGCTTTTTAAGTGATATTTCTTCAGAAATAACCATTTTTAGGATCAACATTATTAAATTTAATATAATTTATTGTTATGCTTTAATAATGTATTTGTCTGTTGAGAACTCACTGGTGTGAGCTTTCCTTCTCTCACATTTATAAATGTGTCTGAATTTTCAGAATGGGGTCCTTTCATCTTTTATCTTTGTTAGATGCTTAACTACATTAAACGTTATGAGCTTAAGCTATACACAGCTCCATATGTGGAATAAGTGTAGGATATGTCCCTTAATATTTGTTTTGAAATTGCATTTCAGTCTATGTGAAATGTTTTAGAAGAAGGTAGCATTAAGATTGTACGATAAGATTGCACAAAATAAAAATAGTTTATATTGCTTTCTCGTAGCCAATCTGCATGGTCGTTGGCGTGGTTTTAACGGGAATTAAAAGCTTTGCGTGGCTGTTACTAGTCACTTAGCTCTGAGCAAAGTTCTTTCTGAGTATTTTTATTTATTAGCATCATTTGCAAAAAGAAAAGTAGTATTTTCCATATGAATAAAGATTTAGTTTAAACTGAAACGCCTTATTCTTTTACTTTTTTTTGGTCCCATTTTATTTGTCATGTGAATATGTTGAAATTTTCTTGGACAGTTTTGGCCACCACAATATAAGAAAGATAATTTAACTATTAGAGTGTCCAAAGGAGGGCTACAAAGATGGTGAAGGCTTTGAGGGGAAGCTGTATGAGGAGCAGCTGAGGGTACTTAGTCTCCTCCAGGCTGAACAGAACGAGGGCAGACCTCACTGCAGTTACAGCTTCTTGTGAGGGGAAGAGGAGGGGCAGGCACTGATCTCTGCTCTGTGGTGACAGTGACAGGATCAGAGGGAATGGCCTGAAGTTGTGTCAGGGGAGGTTTAGGTTGGAAATCAGGAAAAGGTTCTTCACCCAGAGGGTGTTTGGAACAGGCTCCCCGGGGCAGTGGTCACAGCACCAGCCTGACAGAGCTCAAGAATCATTTGGACAGTGCTCTTGGGCACACGGTGTGACTTTGGGGATGGTGCTGTGCAGGGGCAGGAGTTGGACTCAGTGGGTCCCTTCCAACTCAGCTGACTGTGATTTCTGTGACGTTGCTTGCATCATTGTAGAGCATGGCTAAGGAAGTGATAGCAGTGTTTGCCCAAACTCTGTGAATTGTGCCATTTTGGAACTTGCAGCATCCTAGATTTAAAGCATCACACAGTGCTTTTACAATGGCAAGAATTCATTGGTTTCAACAAACTAAAAATATTTTGCTTTATTGGTATTTTTTGGTTTAAAATGTTGTGGGGGGTTTTTTGTTTTTTTTTAACTTATTGGCTGTTGTGAAATCTTGGGCAGAGCAGCATACTTTCCCTGAAGATTTCACCAGCTGCTTGTTGAGTGGAGGACCTGAAATGCTTTTGCACACACTGGCCCTACTAAGGTAAGACCTGCATGGCCTGGCCTGTGACATGTGAGGAGCTGCCACTGCTTCCAGTGGAGCAGCTGCAGAAGGGAGTTTATTGTCAGTCTCTCATTCTTCCACTCCAGTCTGCTGGCTTTGTGGTTACAGACTTAGCAGGGAACATTTTGGCAAGATGCTTCTTGCCTTAGCGCGTGAAGTACCTAAACCAGAAAATTTCATTCGTATGCGTTATATTCTTGGGGGGCAAAGACAGGCTGTATTGAAATGCTCTGACTAGACACAGGTGTGTCAGATGCACAACTAGGAGGGTGAAAGGAGGTGGAAGGACCTGCATTTCCAGACCCTGAGGAGACAAGGACCCTGTTGAATTTTGGACATAGGTGTTCCTATAGCCCAGGTGAATTCAGCCTGGCATCTCCCATTTTTCTGAAACTTTTCAAAATGCTTGGTACTGTATGGGAGTATTGGATGGCAAAACCGTAGGTTGTGTCTGAAAACATGAATGTGCATGTTATTTAGCTGTTTCTTGCACATCTAAACTGTGCTAATTTGGGTTGGTTTGTTTGATTCTTTTCCTCTGAGTGGCTGCTACTCTGTTTCTGATGTATCTGTGAAATAAAATCAGTACTGTGAAGAAGAAAAGTGATTTCTTAAAAGGCTTATCACCAATCACAGTTAGCAAAGATGTGAATCATTAGATACTGTCAGTCTCAAAAATTTCTGGTTTGTACCATACCAGACAAGGAATCAAACATATAGGCAAAAAACCCAGCTTAGAAATCAAAAGGAGATAATTATATTTATTGTAAGTGCCACCAGCATCATAGCAGAAAAAAATGCTGCTTCTATAGTTACAAAGAAATAGAGTATGAAAACAATAAAAAAGTAGGAATATAAATAATAGAAATTTATTTGATATATGTAATAGTAAACTAAGTGTAAGGAGATAATGTTTTTTCTCATGGTATCTACCAACTGTTATCACTGGTAATGAAAAAAAAATACCTGCTCTGTACTTGGGAAGAAATTTTTCCTATTCTGTGTCCAGCAATTACTAAAAAATGCAAGAAAGTGAGAATATTCTTTTTGAGGCCATAACAATCTGGTAAAAGCTTGACTGGTGTTTAAAGTTTTATGCTCTTGAGGACCAAATAACACTATTGGAAGCTTACTAACACATTTTTAACTGTGAGTTTGCTACTGGAAAAGAAAAATGGTTATTCTTTGCATAAAAAAGTGCACAGCTGTGTTTTCTGAGATTGATTTGTCCACTTCTGAAAATAATCGTGATTTTTGCCTTCTAGTTGCTTCAGCCCCTTGTACTGAGGAGACTGAACAGTTAAGTAATTTTTCAGAGAATTGGCTGGTTTAATTATTTGAGATTGTGTAGTAAAATACATCAGATTTGATACAGAAATATTCCTATAAATTAGCAATGTCTTTTGGTCTTTTTTATCTTTTACCTTTTTCCTTGAAACCCCCAAATGCTGTGGTCTTGACCATCTTGTTTATCCAGGAGTCTTGGATTCTGTACAGAGTTACACTGCTAGATTCTTTTGGTATTTGAGGGATGGAAACACTGTGGTGCATGTGTTTGTGCTGGAGAGAGGAGGGGAGACCAGTACATCCTCACACCAAGTACTGTACTTGACATACTATTTTTTTTATGCTAAAGCTTCCTAATATGCAAGATGATTAATATTAATTGCTCTTTGATTTGTTTTATTTTTGTACTTGTAGTCTGTTAGCTTTTTAGGAGGGGTGTCACACATGCAAAGACATCCTGATTACATGAAGACACAGTCTTTGGTGTTTCCCTCATGACCAACACCCCCCTTTTAGGCTGAAATGCTTTCAGTTTAGGTAGTGCCTGTGAACAGCTTGTCTTTTGAACATTTGGACAGAAACTTGGCAACCAACATTTGATAGGACAAAAAAAGGAAAACAAGTCGAGCTCCACTTCCCATTAGGAAGTGGGATTTGTTTGTTTCCCATTGTTTGATGGGATGGTGCACAAGATTTCCACAAGTCATACTACAGATAGAGTAAATCTGCACATAGGGTTATTTTGAAAGTTAGACACTTAATGAAAAAGATACCTGCTCTTTTTTTCCATTTTATAAACTAACCCTGAAGTGCAGTAACCCATCTGCACAGCATGGCTGCCTCAGTGCTCTGAGAGCAGGTGTGACCTGACCAAACCTTTGGGGCCAGGGTGAGCAGCAGCTGAGGCCACGGTGCAAAACTTGGGTTCCTGAGCTGTGCAGTGAGGACTGGATGCACTGGACACAGGTGGAGGGCTTGCAAGACTAGGGAAGGAGCTGATGGTCTAGCTTATAGTTTCTCTATAAAGAGAAGGAAGAAGTCCAGAACATCTGGGAATGTTCCTACAGCTGTTAGTACCAATATTTACCATCAGGCCAGGGTTTTGGTCTTAATGAATCGGAACTAACACCCATCTGGTCTTTTTTCCTGGTGTTTTTTCATGGTGTTCCTATTCACCATGAAAATTCACCAGGATTTTTGGCTTTTGATGAGCAACTGAAAAGAACATCCCCTGTGCACAGGTACAAACAGCAAGTTCTGTTTGTTTGTAGTGCTTCAACTTGCAGCAAACACATCTGCAGGTCTGCTCATCATTATGCCTGTAAATTAGACTTAGTTGATGAAAAATGTAGAAGATGAGTGCAGGCAGCAAAAGAAACACAGGATCAGCCGAAGGCCTATGGGCAGCTTGCAGCAAGAGCTTAAGTGGTGGTAGGATTAATTACTGACATGAGGGGGCTGAATTGGGCCATGGAGCAACACCCATCCTGGATAGTGGTGGTCTCACTTCTGCCCAGTGGCTGCTTAAACATGGTCAGGCTTCAGTGTAAGAGCAGGGGCAGGGCACAGGATCAGGCTGTGCACTGTGGAGCTGTGTAAGAAAACAGCAGATGTGCAGCCTGGCACATGCAACTGCAGGAGCTGCTGCATTGCGGTCAAGCTTACCTGGTTCTAGTGAAAATGCTGCCAAAGTATTGCTTTGATAAATCCACCAAGTTCTAAAGGGATACTGAAGGGAAGTGCAGGTTTTCAGCTTTAAAACTTTCCAGTAGGAATAGGGCTAAAAATAATGGCTGTGCCTAAGAGAATAATGGGGACCAAAACATTGGGAAGAGGTGCTCTCAGCATGCAGAACTTTGTTCTATATCTGAGCATTATGTGGCAATGACAACTGACTTTAGCAAACAAATTATTCTTCCATTATTGTTTTGCTATAAATACTACAGAAAAATAGCATTCAAGTGGGAAGAGCATATAAAAATCAAGTAAGTAAATTTTAGCATTAAGTGTCGGCTGTTGGTGTAGATGTTAAAAATCGTTAGAAAAACTTTCAGCTGAAGGCCCAATGACTATAAAGTGCAACAAATATAAAACTGAACAAGTTTTATTCATACTTGTAGAAGAATGTACACATAAACCTGCAGGAAATAAGCATTACCAGCATGTCTGACAGGTAGAGGGACAAGTCTGTGTGTGGCACAGAGGATGGCCCATGGGAATTGAAAGAAACCCACCCTTACTCTCAGCTCTCTTGTTCTGATACACTTAACTGTCATGTCCTTCAATAGAGACACTTGAAGCATTAAAAGTAACTCTCATCCTACTGAATGTTGTAGGAATTTTTGCTGGGAATTAATGTTCCGGTGTCTTTGAGGGGGTTGGACCTGAGCATGGCAAATGAAACTATAAAAACACTGCAAGTGAATAGCATAATTAGCTACTATTTCAGTATTCTGAACTCTAATTTAACAACTGTCTCCAAACATTTGATACTGTTTTATTTAATGCAGGTATCTATCTGCCAATTCAAGCAACTTTAGTTGTATATTAAGGGTCTAGCCTTCCTTTAAGTTCTTTGCCAATGATGGAGCTGTTAATATGCTAATTTGTGCACCATGAAATCCAAAACGTTGTGCTACTGTTCCCCATCCCACCTGCTCCTTCCTGCTTGCCCTCATTGCTTCTGACTTCTAGACTGCAAAAAGGCCACAGGTCTTCTAATGTTAGTCCGAATGGAGAACTCTTGGTTTGAAGCTTGGTGTTTTCTTCAAGTTCAGCTTCTTCCTCCTAAAGCAACTGAATGCATTTCTCAGGGATGGGGAACAGGGGGAAAGAAAGAGCAAGGACGCACTCCTCTGTTTTTTCCAGGTAAGAGCCTCAGTCCTGTCTGACATCCAAGGAGAAAGGCTCACACAGCACTCTTGGAGAAGGTCCATGGCAGAGTCTTTTCCCAGAAATAGGTGAACAAAACTTTTGGGCAAGAATTTAATAAAAAAGGCCAGGAGTCTCACAGAGACAGGTTTGGGAGGCAGTGACTGGGAGTGGGAAGGGAGGCCTTGTTTTCCAAAATGGTAATTTCAAGCTCCTTGTGGACTATGGCAGAGCATGTCCTGATTGCCTTTGAACTGGTATTCTCAGGACTAGAATTCACTAAAAGCCAAATTACCCAGGATGGGGAAGTGATCATGGAGGGGCCACAGTTCAAACATGATTTCCAACCGCTGACACTGCAAAATCTGTCTATAAGGAGATCCAGGTTTGGGGACAAAAGCTGTGGAACAAAAGAAACTTTTGCTGTAGAGATTCAGAACACATTTCAAGGCACCTTTTCTGCTGAAGGGGAGAGCGCCTGCCTTTCCTCCTGGGAGAGCAGCACAGAGGAGGCCAAAGAACAGAGGTTTCATGTTAAGGCATAACCCTTCTCATGGTTACAGTGCTTTAGGTTACACGAGAAAGGGCTGGATTAAACGAAGAGGAGATGAATTCAGGCTGTCAAAATATCTTCTGTGCTTAAGGTGAGGTATTAACAACATTGTTATCCTAAAGATGAAATCCTTTCCCTGCTCTTTATGTGATTTAAATAAAAACAGGCAACAGACCAATAAAAAATCCCAAACACCCCCAACCCTGCTACCAAAATCACTGCCTTAGCCTTTTTGCTTTAGTATACAATTGAAAGTTATCTTCTTTTGCAGCCGATGACTTCACATCACATAGTCAATCTTAATCAAGCTCTTATTTGCCTACTCTAAGCAATGCGTTCACTAAATATTTAACAAGTTTGTGGAACTGTTCCCAAAGCTCAGTTTTGCCAGTGTTAAAAGCTTATAACACTGCTCACGATAATGTGATTCCACACTCAGTGGTTAAGATTTTTTTTAAAAAAGAGTACTGAACTGAAATGCATCTCAGCACATCTGATCTGTGCGCATCTTTTCTCCCTCCTCCTTTTTTCCTTCTTTCTTTTTTTAATCCAGAAGAAATGTTTAAAAAAGCTACCGTACAGGCTTTGGGGCCTGGGGGTAGTGGTGGGCACCAAGTTGAACATGAGCCAAGCAATGTGCCCTTGACACAAATAAGGTTAGTGGTTAGTGGACTACATGGACCTACTGCAGGGTCATAAAGATGATACAGATGTAAAGAAAAGGAGATCACTGGAGCATCTGTCCTATGAGAAAAAGCTGAACTGGAACTGTTTAATCTGGAGATGAGAAGGCTCAGGGAGATCTCACCATCTAGCAATAGCTGAAGGGAAGGTGGAAGGAGAAGGGAGCCAGGCTCTTGTGAGTGGGCACTGAAAGGACCAGAGGCAAGAGGCACAAATTGGAACACAGGAGGTGTTATCCGAACATCAGGAAAAGCTCTGTTACTGTGAGGGTAACCAAACACTGGCACAGGTTGCCCAGAGAGGCTGTGGAGTCTCCTTCCTTGGTGACAGTCAAAAGCCATTTGGACACAGTTCTGGACAAAGTCCCAGACAACCAGCTCTAGCTAACCCTGCTTCAGCTGGGTCCTTTCCACCCTCAACCAACCTCTGAGAGTAGAATGAAGCCTTTTAAATTCAAGGCAGAGTCCTTGTCATCTTAGCTCCTGCCACCTCAGTCTAATGGAAGACTCTGGTAATACTAAATGGATATCCACACACAGGAACATATCTCAGAATTTAACCTTCAGCCTGTCAAAGGCTTTTTTGCTACTGAAGAAAGAGCAAGACAACAAGCAGGGAAAGGAGCCAGCCTGACTGCTGGCACCTGACATTTCTAAGAGAACAGAAAATTAGTTATTACAGACACTGTTTTTTCCAGACCTGTCTTAAAATGGCTTTTAAGACCTTAAAGTCATTTCTCTCCCTCCTCAATTCAGTGGCTATGAGAGAGGTTTCCTCTCAGCTCTCTTAATACCTTTCCCCAACTGTCACCTTTTGTCTTTTCACCACTGGGCAGCTCTCAGGTCACAGTGCAAGAGCTTTGTTCTCTGTCTGCAGGAGAGGTTCTGCAGTCCCTCAGCACAAGGGGGAAGAGCTCACAGCAGCATTAAATTAAATTTTGGCTTTAAAAACCTTTCTTTCAAGCTCTCAGAGAAAGCATACATACATTTACAGGAAGTTTTATGCAGGGTAGCAAAACTGTAACCATGATAAAGAAGTGATTTGTGGATCACCAGCCCCTGTCAGGGTTACTGAGGTCACAGAAACAGGAAAGCATCTGAGCTGTTACAGGAATTAAATAAATGGGGTACAAATTTTTGTTAAAGAAGGGATGCTACACAAATCCAGTGGCTACAGCAGTTCTTGGCTGGGAAAGCAAGGCTTGCAGCAATGCTCTGAATGAACACGAATGAGAATGCAGGTCCTTGGATCCATACTTGACCAATACTATGGCCACAGCCAACACCTGGATTGAAAGAAAGAAAGAAAAAAAGAAAATCCACAAAACCCTGTATATCGAAAAATCCACAAAAATCAGCAATGCAATTCAATTCAATCACCAAGATTTAAGTTAACATAAAACTACTTCTTGAGGGCATAAATATTCTCCTTTTCTTGTGCAGCCGATTAACAGCCCAGCTCTGCTATTACAAAAAGGGCTAATACAACAAAATACTGTGAAGCAATAGCACTAGAACTGCTTATATGCTTTTCATTCCATTACCAATTATTACAAACAACAGGTTACAGAAAGATCTTACAAAATTCAAACTGACTCATCTCTATCCACCAGAGTCCTCTAGGAATAACAGATAAAAACATGATTTATTACACTGTACAAAACTGGATTCAGAACAAGCAAGTGCAGAATATGGTACATGATTTATTTTTTCTGTACGTTACATACTGTTGAATTTCACTGAAAAATCCAAAACTCCCATAATTTTTCCTTTACCTTACCAATTGCTTAAGCCAAGCAATTTACTTTGTTCTACAGGATAGAAGAAAATAGCTTCCTGGAGAATTAATCATCTGATGAACTTGGCAGAAGGTACTCCAGCTCAGACTGGTTTTCCAGTGTTTCCCATAGCTTGTCAGGTTAGAACCTCAGTTGGTAGAATAGTGTTCTGCCACTGTACCAGTCTAGAAACAAGCAACCCCATCCACATTAAATTTCAATAATGTCTTCTTCTTAGAAGATGAATGAATGCAGTTGCACTTGTAGACATTCCAAACAGTATAAATGAAGGCTGTAGCTACCATTAGAAAGATTTCCAGTAGCCCCAGATTGGTCTCATGAGTTCTGCAAGATGTGCTAAGATAGGTTAAATGTTTAATAAAGTCCTTAAGAAAAATAAATATTTTTGCATAATGTATGTACAAAAATTGGTTGATTTCCTTCATTCATATAGGTTCAACAGCAGATATAACCACAGTTACATTTTACTCACCAGCTCATAATAATTAATGCCACCTCTGTAATGATGTAGTAAGAGTCTAAGAGAATATTGGCCTATTCTTTATAATAGTGCAAATTATATAGAGGTGTTTTGAAAACCATGGCTTATAGAAAGAAGGATTAAAAGAAAAATCCTCCTTTGGTCCCTGCAAAAGTAGTTTAAATCTTCCATGAAATTTTCAAAACTCCCCTACATAATTTTAACCAACTATTAAGGCGTCAAAAGCATGGATTTAAAGTTGAGATTAAAGTGGTCGTTCTTGGACTTGAAAAAAAGTCCACTGGAGATTTCCTGACAACGAAATTTTCTTAATGTTTCTCCTTTCCTCCTTGCTATTCTACACAAAAGCAATATGCCAAATGAACCTTTCTGATAATCTCCCCCCTATATGTTTCTAAACTACAATAAAACATTACACTTAAATATATTGCACAAAAAGCATAACATATCCTGCCTGACTCTTCACAAAAACGGCCACAAACACAGGAGAACAGCTACTGAACATCTCAAAATTTGAAGAGATCAATGAAATGCTGAGGAGAAACTGGCATGAGACAGGTGTTTGGATCACTGGCTGTGCAGGGATGTCCTGTATCCTGAAAAATGAAGGAGAAAAATAATTAAGTTCCCATATTCAGTCTCCCTTCACACCCAGTTTAGGGAAAAAAAACCCAAACAAACAAAAACAAACCAACAAAAAGAACCAAACCCAAGAACATTTCTCTCCTTCTACCAAGTCCAGAACCTGAGCTGGAGCCCTTGAAAAAGTATCATCTTCCTTATCCTTTGTTTTTCAATAAGCATAACAAAAAGGCAAAAAGGCACCTGCTTTGTTGAATCTAAATTATCTGTTTAATCAAAATGTGAAGTCATCTATTGCTTTAGGGAAAAGTGAGTCCCTTGCTTTGAAAATGATGGGCAGTAGATACTTCCTCACAAACCTGAACAGTGTGTGTGAATTCCCAGTCTTAGAAGCTTTTCTACCTTGCTACATTTCCCCCCAATCTTTCTTTTGTTGTTCACTCCTACCTTATCCCCAACTGAAAGCACTGCCTTAAAACAAAAGTTGGCACCTAGGCAAGGTAGGAGTAGAGAAGTTAGGGTAGAAAGGCTTTGTCATTATAAATTCACTAAGCCTGCAGTGCTTTCTTTCCTCTTACAGAAACTTGACCTCAGCTGAACTGTCTGATTATTTAAGAGTCAATTTAACAAAATGTTCTGTTTTGCATATCTTACTAAAACCCCCTAAACGTGGAAAATGCAGGGGTGTAATGAGAAGAAGTTCCCAGACAGTTCAATGGAGAAGTGAAACAACTTGTCAGTGTTGTAAGGCTCAGAAGTGTCCTCACCAGTCTTTAAGGTCCCTTTTCCAACAATGTTGGTAAATGCACCATGTGAGGCAAGAAAAATAGATAAATACATGACATATAGATCCCAGACTACTATGGTCTTAATTGCTTTTGTTTCCACAGGAAGTGAAATTACATGCAATTCAGCTAATAGAAGGAAAGAATCTCTAAGTGATTTTTTTTTCCCTCACTGCCACATGCCCACCCAAAGTGCACCAGGTGAAACACATTCTAATTACTGCTCAGCTTTTCCAGTGAAAATTGTTACTCAATAGATTTATTATCTATGTTTTTTCCATTTAGTCTATGGAGGACCACAAGAATACTCCAGGTAGTATAATCTCCTCATCCTCCCACTCTTTCTAGTAATTGCTGTAACATCACCTGAGAAACAGTTGTTAGATTCTTGACACAGAGGGAAAGACAAACACACACATAAAAAAAGAGACCCAGGTAGAACTGCCTACTGAGGGACTCTGCAGATGAGAAAGAACAGATGACCAAGACCAAAATCAGAAGTGTTAAACTTGTTTAACACCTTCCTCTTGAGATGACATCTGCAAGTAGGAGCTGCACCACACCACAAAACACTCTTAAAGGTAGTTGCTAATGGACTATTATCTTCTCTACCCATTGCCATGTCAATGTCATGTCATTACTTTCCTAGTTTCCAGGAAAAAAACACCATCAGAATTATAATTCTGGGAAACAAGGTAGGGTTTATCCTCTTTTAGCACTTATTTGTACTCCTGAATATTTCAGACTGAGTTTGTAACATGCTGTTTTCTCTGCACATCATTATAAAAACACCTTAAGAAGTTCTACCCAGTTGGGAATTGCAGGTACAATAACAATCTCAGAGATCAGTTATTAGTGTTTTTAGTTATTGAAAACAACAAATTTTACAGTGAAAAAAGTGATGAGGACTGAAAAGAGGAATCACAACTTTCTTGTAATTATGAGTATTCTTCATGTTGAGAGAAATACATTTTCATTGGAATTACATTTAATAAAGTGTTAAAATCATTTGATTTCAGTGTTTCAAAGTTAAATCAGACTTCTTTCAAAGTAATAAGAGAATTCCCCAGGAGGAATATTTACTGGTAAATGTAGTTGTTTTCCTCAAAATTTAGCATAGCTAGACATTAAGAAGCTCTGTATAAGTATTTTCACCATTTCTTCATTCAGAAGGCAACAATATAATTGCTTCCCTTGACTATCCTAGGTCACATGCAGCCTGTTTTGGGGCATTTCTTTTCAGATAAATTCTCCATAAAAGTAAATGCGACTACAGCATTCCAAGTGCAATAAAATCAATTTTTGTATCTTTGTATGAAAGTTATCTGAGGTACATGTTAATCTTCAGATTTAAGTACTGAATTAAATACATCAGGGAATGCAGAAAACAGTTAATAATAACACTGAGTGCAGAGAAACCTATGTCTTAGCAAAATCTGTCTGGTCTCATTGACACCTATGCTCATTAGACATTGAATTATGGCTCCTAGTTTAAATGGCATTAAGAGGGGATATGGCAATAATAAAAGACAAAATGATGAAAAGCTGAGATGGGAAGCCATCACTACCTTTATCTAAAAGGGAACAAGAAACAAACTATTCTTGCTGCTAAACTGATGTACAGAAACAAAAATCAAAAAAAAAAAGAGCATCAGACAAGGAACACATTATTCATTTTGACATTACAGAACAGTCAGCAATGAAAACAGATGAGACACAGGAAATACCTGGAGTAACAAAGCAAGGTGGTAGTCCTTTGAGATCGTGAAGAAGGAAGCAGGAAGGAGAGCCGTAAAGTAAAAGAAGCAGAGTTAAGGTTTATTTAAGCAAAGGTTCATAAGGCATTTAGAAAAAGTCTTTTATTCTCGTGGTGAATAACAAGCAGCTTTGTGAGAACCAAAATCAGGGCAAGTCGCAAGAAGACTAAAACCAAGCGTTATGCGAAGTGATTACTCTGTTTTCATAAAGCCCTGGAAACTGAAAGAAGAAAAGGTATTTCAGCTTCTGTGTCCATGTCCAAGGTAACTGAAAAGTGCTACTAACTAAGCTTAGGAAAAAAAAAGAACCTGCCACAATTGCAATGGTTCCTAATGGAACAGAAGAAATAGTATACAGGAGAAAGCACTCACAGAGGCATCGCACAATAATTAGTCATTACTTCTGCACTACTGAAATTATGTGGGCTTTTCAGTTTCATCATGGACAAATCCTTTAGCAAGAAGTCATTTTAAAAATAGATGATCAATATGAGAACTTTCTTATGACTCCCTCCTAACAAAGAAGAGTACAAAAGTCACTGTACTTCCAACAAAGAACCGAGGAGACTCCTACGTGCTATATATAAATTTACTTTGGTTACAGATTTTAGACAAGTACAGGAATACAAATTTGCCTCCTGAAAAACTCCTAAAGACTTGTTAAAACCCCCTATGATTAATATAGCATCCTGAAAAAGTGAAAAGTCATTTCCATGCTTTAAGAGTTCAATAGGTAATTCAATTCAGCAGCCATCAGTCCCTTCTTCTGCAAGGCCTTCTTTGAAAAGAACACAAAACAGAGGGCTCCAAGAATTTCTCGTGTGTAGCCCTCTCATGTTGTCAGAAATTTCATTATATTATCAATTTCATGAATTGCTGAAATTCTTCTCATCACTAGCTAGGCCTGTGCTTTTCAGCTATTTCAGACCCTTGTGGCTTTGGTTCTTAGAAACTCCTTACTCACAGCACACTTACTGAAAACTACACTCAAAACTTGCATCAAGGATGTCCCTTGACCACTTCTCTGTCTCCAAAAACAATTTATGGAGAGCAGTCATGTTCCTTGTTAGATTTAACACAGCTGAGTTTACGTCTTCTTCATGCCCTGGATCACTTCAGCACCTTTTTTCTCTGCAACTATTCCAATGTTTTGCTTTGTTGTTTAATGAACTAAGAAAAATAAAAATACATGTCTTATGAAGTGTTCAGCTCTGCCTGAACTTCTGAGTGACCTTGGAAACAAAAGCTGCCTGACTTCTGAAGCATACCATTAAAAGAAGAAACAAAATTTTTACATATTATCAGCTATCTAAAGAATACAGTGCTTCCATTTGTTTCAAGATTCAAACATTTGCTACTTTTCCTCTGTAACTGTGATTTCTCTTAAAGTTTGGATTGGTGGTAGTGTTTTTGTTGGTTTTTTGGTTTATTTTGGGGTTTTCTTGCTATGCATTACAGATATAATTGTATGTCAAGCACTCATATACATATTTAATTTAAAAAACTTTCTAAGCAAGTGCGATACTGAAGCTTGAATAAATTATCAAAGCCTGAAAAGAGTTCTGATTAAGGAATATTTTCACCTAGCACAAGATTTATCTAGAATTAATAAAGTACCTTCTAGCCCTTTGCCCCTCACCCCTGCTTTACTTATCACCTCTCTTTAGCAAGCTTGAGAAAGGATCTAGACACAAGAGTCTGGAAAAAAAACCAAAACACTTTTTTCCCCCATATAACTGAGTGACCAGCACTACTTGACCCACATTGCCCTGTAAAAAGAGGGACAGTGTTTCAGATTGACAACTAACTTGTCCCTGCCAATAAAGGTGCCAATTATGCATAAATCAATTCATTTAACAATCTATTTCATCCTGACCACCATTTATTTTATGGCAGAGACAAGGCTTAGATGCCAAGACTAGAGAAGGAATACAGCAAGGTAGGCTCACAGAATGACCAGTCTGGGAGGCACCTCAGGGGTCCCCAGCCCAGCCTCCTGCTCAAAGCAGACTGAGCTGTGACATCAGACCAGGCTGCTCTGAGATTTACTCAACCTGATCACATCCAAGGATGGAAACTGCATCAGCTCCACAGTCAAACTGTTCCCTGTCCTCATGGCAGGCTCTCATGTCCCCCTGAAGCAGTCTTCTTCAGCCACTCCTCACAGGGCAAGTCCTCCAGCCTCCCTGATGATAAGATCCTCACCTGAGCTTCATCAGGTTTATCAGGACCTTCCTTGTGCTGGGGGCCTCACTTGCTACAGTATCCCAGATGCTCTAATGAGTGAAAAGGATAATGGCTTTCCTCAACCTGATGACTGTGCTCTTGTCAAGACAAGATCCCAAACACCTGCTCCAGTGTTTTTGTGCAGAAGCACACAACCAATCTATGGCTGCACTGTCACTTTCAGACCTGCCCAAATCTCTAGAATGAGGCAGTCAGCACTGGAATGGTGATCTAGGAGGGACTACTCATCAATCCAAAGTACCTTTAGAACTTCCTGTGCTGTGTTCCAAAGAATTTGAAAGTCCAAAACGAGCCCTATTATTCCAGCAGTAGAATGGAACAGGGGTCTTGTCACCTTGACTCCTGTAATCTACTGCTGGAATACTGCTGCAGCTTGCACAGGTTCACTGCTTCTTACTGTCACACTATCTCCAAAGTTAAACATTTAATTCCAAACACATTTAAAGTAATGGCTAATATTAGAGACTTGTACTTTCAATTATATTAAGATCAAAATGAGAGAAATTTAGTGAAGAAAGCATTAACTCTACACAGTGAAGGCAGACAATCCAGAGTAATCTCATACCATAAATGCCCATCTAAATGCACCTGTGTACTTATTTTGAAATTTCCCCTTTGAAAGAGAGGCTTTACCCTACATTTCGAGCTAAACACTAAAGCCTTATTCCATTGTAATGAAAGTTCTTAGTCATTCTTGACACAGATCCTTCAGAAAATGCTCAGGCTTTTCACAGTAGAAGCCAATTCTGGCTACCTGCTTTCCTACTATTAATTTTGCAAAACGTTACTACCTGGAAAGACTCCTGTGATATCAAAAATCTCAACTTCAAGATAACATCATTAAGGAATATGTTATTTCTTGCAGAATTTAGCTTATCCTAGGTTTTTTGAAGGAAAGCTAAAAAGCCTCACACTGACATACAATTTCTAAAAATCACAGAAAGATGACACAAGATCAACTAATTTATGTTAATTAGAATATGAGTAATATGAGCATTTTCCAGGATTTCTCAGACATTTCTTGCTCATTGCTGTCCACTTAACACTACCCATATCTGATCTTTCAGCAGTAAAATTAAAGAAGTCTCACTAACTAGAAGTCTCTGTTACAGTGCAACACAGAGTAAAAGCAAGATTATTATAATCACACATTTTAAAGAAGAGAATGCCCTACTGAAATTAAATCATCCTGCAGGACAACATATGCTTCCTAGTAAACCTCAAAACCAGGGTAAAACACACCATGGATGAAGACTTATACATTCCTCCAAGCTTCATATGGGACAAAAGCAAAAACAAAAATACAGAGCTCCACACCAGTGTGGTAGGAAAAAATGTAGTAATTATTTCTCAATAGACATGTCTTGATTACCATGGCATCATTAAAAAACACTGACTTCAGACTAGACCCTTACAACTTTCCACAAGATCAAATTAATTGACGCAGACAGAGTAACTCTTTCCACATGGCACCTTTCATGGCAATTCTAAGTACTGAGGTTATCAGATAGCAAGAATTAAGAAGGCAAGATAGGGGGAACAACTTTAGAATTTAACACAGATTTTATATGGAAGTTTTATATATTATTTTTAAGTTAGATATTAGGTTATCCAATCACCTTTCACATGAGAAAGCTGATAAAATGACATCAATCTTTTTACTTGCAGATGATCACCAGTAGCTGTTTAAACTTATTTCTGATTATCTGTTTCAAAGCTCTTACCTTCCAAAACAGAATACTACAGTGTCGACAGAAATGCAAGGTGTCCCCATACTGTTCCTTTATTGGGTAATATTTCTGAAGTGCAAAGTACATCAGCTTCCAGTCAATGTGACCTTTCTCTGATGGAATCAAATGCCTACAAAACTAGACATAAAATTAATATCTTCCTTTAAAATTGTTGTAGTCAATTCAGGCAGAGGACAAGGGAAGGTGGGGGGAAGGTAGTTAAACTGAAGTTTTGTAACTAGAATTCTTTGAAGTCAGTATTATGACATCATGCATCTCTGCAAAGCAGTGAGAGATCTGGCCACAAAAAAGATGGAAGGCAAGGACTAAAAATAGGAGAGTGCATATTTGCCAAGAAAAACTAGGCCATACACAGCTGATCCAATTCTACTGTTTCAAAATTATTCTAATTATAGTCAAGAAGTGTTTAACAAAACAGTACTTAGAGCTGTAAGCAATTAATTTTATCCTTTAAAATAACCCAAACCACTCAGGAATGAGATTTATAAACATGATTGTGCATTATGGATAGTGGTTTTTTGTTCAAGCATTATGGATTTAAATAAAGCTCTTTCTTTAATTTTAAAAGCATATACATGTTTCTTTTTCACATTCGGTTATGATTTTTCTAGAAGGATAGCAAAACTAGTGATTGATGTACTTCTTGAGGACCTAATCTGCATATAAAAATTAGCTGCTGCACAACAGCTATTTCTCCCCAGGTTGAGAGACAGACAAGGTTTATTAAGTATGTATTATAAAAGACTTCTGTTCCACTCAGTGTGGTTAATGCTAATACATTAAGGGCTTTCTTCACTCAAAAGACAATTCCTGAATGGGGAGAGAATAGCACTGCTTTTTCTTATTTCAGCTACACTTTGCTTCATAATGGCTCTCATTTTTTCCAAAAGTGCTCTTCAGATAACAATTATATTTTCATATATATATTATGTTTCAATATATATATATTATGTTTCTATATATATATATTATGTTTCAATATATATATATATTATGTTTCAATGGCTCAAACACACTGCAGAAGACAGGAAAAACCAACCTAACGTGGTTCTGTGGCTTATTAAGTCAGTACACTTTTAAAGGAGCAGAATTTGATATGGGAATATCATTAGATAACAACTTAGTAAGAAATTGAATGTGAACATTCAGGAACACACTAGAAACACTGTGTACAAGAGCACTTTATGGGGCACAGGGACAGCTAATTTCACTGAAACCCTTAAGGATCTTTTTCCCTGCATTACCCTAGTATAAGAAGTTCCTCTCTAACCAATTTCATCACTGTTCAATAGAGTTTACCTCAAAACCTACCCTTAAAATCTACTCAACTGCTGCATAAGCTTAAATTTGTTATCCTTGTAACTTCAGCTGGAATTCTGCGCTGCTTCTGGAGGTGGGTTTTCAGTTTGCTTTTGTCTGCTAGTTTTTCCACAGTTACTTCCAAAGCCTTTCATTTCACAAAAAAAAAATAAAAAATCTTATTTGGGCCAATGGTGCATCAGTTAATTGAGCTTCAGTTCTGTCTTCCCCATTATAATACTTAATCTGGTAGTCACCAAGCTACTTCAACCTGCTAGACTTAAGAATGGGCACTTTGGCTTCCTCCAGTACAGACTGTACTAGGTTTCAGAAGTTCTTCCTCCAGCTCTGATGACGTGCCTTCTACTTTTTTCGGTTTATTTTCACCTAGTCTGACTTTTCCCCAGCATTTATTAATGTCAGAAAATGACAGTTCTGGAGTCATTCCTTGATTAATTTAATGTTCTTTATGAGACAGTGACAGGAAAGTACTGTTTTTCTTTCTGTTATTAATTTCAAAGCATTTGTTCTAGTCTTCTTAGCAAAAAAATCAATTTGGCTTCTCCAGAATTTTCATGTAGCTTAAAAGTTTGAGCAACCTGTCTGCCTACCTTGGTAAAGCAAGCTTTATGTCAGAGGAACACTTTATAGGTATCCTCTACAACACTGGTTAGGCAGTTTTTAAAAAAGACTATCTTGCAATCATCATGTGGTAATCATAAATATTCTCTGTATTTGGGGCTCGATTCCTCCTAAACGTTGCCTTCAGTATGTCTCTGAATTATGTGTCTGAATTTAGGATGACTACAGGCCAAGGAAACAGCCCCACAGTCATCCTAAACTCAGAGACATACTGAATGCAACGTTTAGGAGGAATCGAGCCCCAAATACAGAGAATACTCACAATTACTGCACGCTGATACACTTTTTTCTCAAAAAGGGCAAGTTCATGCTCCGTTATTAGTATATAACATCAAAAAGGCTACATTTATACAAATAACAGTTTATTACCTGCTTTTCTGCAAAATGGTACTGGCAGAGTTTTTTCCACAACTGTCTGTCTTCACTAAGCATGTACAAAGTTGGGGTCACTTGACCCAGAGTAATAATGTCCCAGCCATCAGAGAACCTGTATAAGATGTTATTCAGCATATGGAGAGGGAGATCGCTAAGTGTAAGTCCATTGTTGACTTGCTGGAAATAAGAGTTGAAGACTTTTAGCTAAAAAAACCATGACAGTATAAAGTACAAATAAGATTCTTTACTTTAGAGGCATCTTAGGTATTAGGTTTGTTTTTTCTTTTAAATCGTGTAAAATCTATGGTTAATGCTTGCCTACAATTATCCTTTAACTGCTGCTGAAAATTTAAATGACTAATGGTAAGAAAAAGCAACAAACTGTAAACTTTATAACTCATAGCTTTCCTACTGGTAAAATAAACATATCCTAGATTTATTATTTAAATTTCAAATAATTTTTGAAGCACTTCTTTTCTCTCAAAATAGTATTATGCAGTCTTGAAAACCATAATATAGTCAACTCCATCCCTAGTGTGCTAAAGCTTTAACTATAAGAAAGGAATGAACCAACTACTTCTCACTTGTTGGATTACTACAATTTCTCAATTTTTATTAACAAACAAAACAAATGTTGACTTGCCTTAAGACAACTAGAGTAGAGAATAGATTACAGAATACAGGACTGAAGACCAGAGATACAAAATGAAAACATTTTGAAAGTCAGAGGCAGAAGAGAGCAGGATAATTTCTGATATCTAGAGAAAGCTCCCCCTCATTTATAAATGGGAAGATCTGCAGAGGTGACAGATGAGAGCACTGAGAAAGTTTTCATTAAGACTATAGACCTCTGTGAATTGTAGTGGGGTAAGCTACAGCACAGCTCCCACACGACTGAAGGTGGAGCCCACAGTGCCAGGTGGCAGAGGCCCAGCAGGCAGGAGGGAGCATGGGCAGCTGCCAGCCCCAGGGAGCAGGGCTGCTCTGTCACAAGGTGGTGGCAGCACAGCAGCCCTGCACCCGCGGGCACACACTTCTGTCTGTTTCCTTCCCAGCCATTCACCTTGCTCATAGCCCAGGCTTTCCTTAGAGTCAATCTGGTTCAAACACTGCTGGGGCTGTCCTCTGCTGAGGAACGAATATGTGAGCATTATAGAGGCAAGATTTCTCAAGGGCTACTTCAGCCAGTGTACAACAGCTCCAAGGAAGTGTCAGGCTGGAAGGAAACAAGCACAGCAGGAACTGCACTGCCTCAAAAGTGTCTGTGCTGTGGCTGTCTGGCACAGGGAAACTGCTGAGACCAGGTTTCGCATTTCTCCTGTCTCCAAAAGTAGCTGGTTTATTCAAAAAACCAGCTCACACAGAAAGGACAATTTCAAAATTTCATACCTGAAAGCCAATAGGTAGAACAGTTGTATAACTTTAACGTGAGCAATATCTTAAAGCATTTCTTCCTGGAGTAACCCAGTCAGATTAAAAAAAAAAAATTGTCTGCTTATCATCAGAAGTTTCCACTATAAAACCTGGAACAGCGCATACCACATACTTTTAAGACAGTCACATGAGGAGAATCCAGATGCTGAAGTCATTATTTTTTTTTTTTACAAAAGCAATTGTGCTAATGAATAAATCTGTAAAATTGCTACTTGAGTATTTTCTCTCTTTCTTTCTGTTTTCTTGATATACCTCCAATATGTCTTTCAGATTTTTATTTCTTCAGTTGTAGAAAATTTATTTCTGAACTAAAAATTTGGGCTTTTTTCCCCATGTCTATCTGACAAACTAGACACAAACTTTTTTAAACTTATTTAAGGGGGAAAACCAATTCTATCTGTACATCTCTACTACAAAGCAGCAATACAGGTACTGTAGCAGTTTTCATTAGAGAAAAGCTATTAAAACATTAGAAAATTAAGCTGATGCAAATGAGTTAATTTCACATTACTTCTTTATAAAACAAAACAAGTAAAACTGTTCAAAATCTATTTGAAACTTGGTTCACTTACAAATCCTCATGCAATATTCAACGTAATTCCCCTCCCCCAAATATTTATTAATATGATTTAATAATATACCTTGTTCATCTGAAGATTTTTTAATTGTTGTTGCCACAGAAGGATAGTTTCTAATCGGCAAATCCAAATATTGATGTTGCCTACCAACACAGATTTTCCTACTCCCCTAATCAGTATACAGAGAGTAGAACTCAGATCCTGCAAAAGATCTTTGATCAATCGTGGATTATATTGGTCTTCCATAACTGGAAAACAAAACAAACCAAATAAAATTTTGGTTGAGAGAGTTAACCAACCTAATAGCTCAAGCTAATCAACACTTTTTTTAGATTAATTAATTACAACTCAATTGTTTGTGTACAAAAAACTGCCCTAATTCCCACCATGACGTTCACTGGTGCTGTTCCTTATGTACAAGGACAATAATAAACAATTTCACAGGCAAATTTGAAGCAAAAATTCATGTTATGCATTTAATAAACTTAATGCTAAACAGTGAACTGTAAATCAAATTTCTTCAGTTCAAAGCAGACAGCGTAACATCTCCATTTAGTGTGGTTACTAGAAAAAAATAAAAATCAATATAATGTATTGGCTTTTTCTTAAAATAATCAAAATGGAGGGTTTTTTGTGTCTCAGTATGTCATGCACACTTAAACCCAAATATTTTACAAACCTAAAAGTTTTCACATTTTGTGAAGAGTATAATTTAACAGTAACCAATAGTTTTTGAATAGAGTCTAAATGTTACTTAATTTCACCAACCTGCTTCAATAGACTTTATTCAATAACAGAGAAAATAGCTTACTGCAATTATAGGATAGGAAGCATGAATCCTGGCACTAATAAAGTACACTATTGCTATGTCTTACAACGTAAAAATGGTAATAAAACTAACACAAAAATCAGTTGATAGTTTAGTTACAGCAATTAAATCTGAACAGTCAGATTATAAATCCTTAGTTCTTACCCTTCTGCACAATTTTGTCCAAAATGTTAAAGTAGTTCTTCTGTGCTGCACCACTCAGTGAAGTTAACTGGGATTTTGCAATTAACTGCAAAAGCTGTGACAAAAAATTAATAGTCAGAAGAATGACAGAAGTAAAGGATGATTTTAAATGCACACTTAGTGCTCACAGTCACCTACAACAGCCTGCACTGTGAGAATGTAACTACAGAGTTCAGAAGACAAAAAGTAAGACATGTGGAGAGCTTTAAGCATTCCCACTGGCATCCTATGACCAATTTCTGAAGGATGTACATTTTAAAAATACTGTACAAATATTTATCTCTGGTGCTCATCTTGGACAAAGCACATGACATACAGGCTTCATAAACTGTAGTGAAGCAACAGAGAGAGTCTGTTTTGGGGGCTCCCAAATACAAACAGGAACTTGGATGTGACTGGGTCCTGAAGTCCCTGACAGATCCAGTGGCCAGGAACATCACCCTGAACTGATATCAGCTACCAGAACTACAGCTTCTGAGTCAAAGTATCATACTAGTCAAACTGTAGTGTGATGGATTTAGTGCACTACTTTCTACTCATGGAGAGTAAATACCCTATTTTGCCTAAACTAGGAAAAAAACAATTTCTGTGTTAGACCTACATTCAGATCCCTGGTACTATAAACCACAGTGATCTAATAATGAGCAGTGTTCAAACCGTATCAGTAACTTTTCCTTAACTATTATAGTAGGAATCTCCTAGCTGTCCACACATCTGTCTCTGAAACCACTGTGAGCAAAAAAGTGACAAGAACAGTGGCAATGGTTTAGGGCAAAATAATCAAAACAGCTTAAGTTCTTGCTGCACATGAATGTCAAGCTATAGCTATTAGAGGCAGCCCTTGCTCTATTCTGGCACATTTGCTTTCACATTTCAGATTAAGTTTCATAGCTGATAAGACCCATTAGCTCTTCAACAAAAATGGTCTCTTATGAGAGACTTTGATGTTGTGACACCATTACAATGTTTATAGAGGTGTGGCACTTTGCAATTGCACTTTATAACAGTGAGTTCAGGACAAGTGTTCTCAACACACTGGAAAGGGAAAGCACAGAGCACAAAACAGCATTCCCTATGGAGTGCACTGGTATAGGGTAGCATCAAGTGCTGGCACAGAGGATGAAAAAGACCAAGCTTGCCAAAAATTATACTGTGTCTTCATTTCTAAAACACCAATTTGACACTTCACTCAACATTAATTTTCCTTGGGAGGAAGAAAGAATACACCTGTTCTGTCCCTGATTTAATAATGTTACTTCTGGCTTCTCTGCACGATCTCTGACAAAACATTATGTACTATGAAAGAAAGAAATAATTGTGCTGATGTATTTAAATACAAGCAATCTAGTCTCAAAAACTGCATAAATAGACATCAGAATCTCTTTGTTGGCTTTTTCAAAGCCCATTAGCTTGATTAATAATTTAGAACATACCTAGAGGTCTCTGGCAGTCTGCCAGTTCAAGCAAGTAGGTACATTTCTCTTGATTAATTTAAAAAAAGAAATCAGTTACGTCGCTCAGTCAAAAGATCAAATCAAAGAAACAAATTCCACCTGACTGATTTTAATGAAGATTCCAACTTCAGTGGAAGTTAATGTGCAAGGATTAAGACAATTCTAGCAAAAGCAAGGGAGCAGGGCGTACAAGAATCACACACTGATACATGCAGAGCCATGGCTTATGTTGTCTACTGGAGATCCTAACTTTGAATGGTTCATCTGGCTACTGGGAAACATTTGGACAAAATCCACCCATATTGAATCCAATGTATTAGAATTTAACAGCTACAAAGTTATCAGTACTCTACAGCACCAAGAAATACAAAAAAATAACTGATCCTACCTTCTCCCCCTCACTGCCCATCCTATAAGGGTCCTGGACAGACATCAATAACTAACTTTTACTAATGAATGGCATATTTTCAGTTAGTTGGAGAATCATCTTGGTGGTCTGAGATCAAGGAAGAACTAGAGTAGGGTTTGGTCCTTAAAAATAGTAGTCTTGATTTATACTTTGCTATCAACAAACAGCCACCACCTCAGAATGCAAAGACATGATTAAAGTTTTGTATATGTAAAACAATTCTAAAACATTTAAAGGATTTTGAAAGTCTATCTACTATTTTAAATTCACCCAGATTTCCTAGGGTCTGCTATCAGCAGAATAATGGTTTGGATCACAAAGCAAATTTTTTGAATTTTCAAGTATTGCTCCTTCCTCAATGATCTTAAGCCTGACTGACTAAACCAGCATTTTCTATTTCTTGGTGAACAGAAGAAAAACTGGTCAACATGTTTATGCTGGACTTTGCACTTTGATCAACTGTACTGAGCAACCCAGTTTAGGCACTCCGTCATCTAAAACAAATGCAAAATTTTAGACCTGCATTCCTTTTACCTGCTTGCTGTCCAAGTGAGGCACCCAAGGTTGACACCATTTATACCAAATCACCTTTTTAACTGCTTTGGTTTTTCTTCTTCCTACAGTTCAAGGCTGAAAAGTCTTGGGAAGGATCAAGGCTCTTGATTCTGCTCCCAAAACAGCATTAAAAAGTAATGCTCTAAACCACAACACATAGATATACCAAAAAAACCCCAAACCCTGCAAGGGGTAGCCTAACCTAAACCAAGCAAGTACCCTAACCACTGGCCTGGAAACAAATCCTTTTTGCTTTGTTTCCACATTTCTTGTTTTCCTGAAAGTACAATCCATTGCCTCAGCTTCACAGGGATGGACAGAATGTGTTTTCTCTCCAAATAGTCCACAGCCTAGTGGTAAGGGTGTTCTCCTGGTATGTGTATTTAATTTTTATTTGTGTCTTTTCAAGTTCTGAATGCATTCCAGGAAATACAATACTTGTGAATAGCCTCACCACTGCGCAGAACTCTAGTCCTGATATGAGTCAGATTTTGAGCTTCTCTAGGAGCTGGAACAAGCATTTTACCACCTCAAGTTAGATAATAAAACAAACCTGGGGCTAGAAAGAGACCAGTATGTCCAGAATAGGCATTTCCAAGTGGGTAGCTGGTGAGGCATTGAGATAATTAAGGTTGGAGTCTCAAGTTTTAATGAATGTTAACAAAGATAAATGCATAGATATCTTGTCCTTGATAAAAAAAAACCCAAATTTTGCAATGAATCACAGGACTCGTAAGAAGTTGCAGAAGATACAGAAGTAGCAAAATATTTACATATCAAGTATTCTCCTGGAAATTGTTATTTGAAACATAATTGAGATGCAGTAAAGTATATTTAAGATTAGTAACTCTTTGCTATTTTTGGTTGTGTAGAAATTATTTTACCTTTAAAGAGAGCTCATTACCCAGGCTGATGAACAACAATTGAAACTACTATCAATGTTTCCCTCTAAATAACACAGCACACTGGCCATCACCATCTTCCACAAGCTTTCAGACAGCCATAGAATATGTTTTCACCAAAGAAAATTTACTCAATTTAAAGTTGCTACTTGCATAATAAATTACATACGATCAGGATATTTATACAATTACAAATTATCATCTGTTCAGTGCAAAAACATTCCTTTTGTGTACACAGGCACATCAGCAAATGCATTTTTATAATATGTACATAAAATAAAGAGCTTACTTTGACCACGTAATTGAACCTCCTGATATCCTGAATTGCACTTGAAAAGTCTAAGCGGTTAAAGGCTTCTCCCAAGGTGCAGTAACCATGTCTCTGAGAAGGGGAAAAACACACTTTAAGTGGAAGGAAACAAAGACAAAATTAAGCAAACATTCAGAAAAGCAATGTGACATGCAGCTGATGCTAATGGATACCATGGTCCCTGGAAATACACTGCCTCTGGACTGAAGAGTGAGTTACTTGTTCTACGAGAAATTAAATGAAACCAGATACACTATTTGTAACTATCAGGTATTTAGGCAAGGCCTTTCAATTCATACTAAATGTGTTATCTGGCCATCACAAGCATTTGATTTCCCTGGGAATCTGCTCCACTCTTGCATGGGCACTGCTGGAACCCAGGAGACTGAGGACTTCAGACTTTCTGTGCTGACAGGGAATGATCCACAAAGATATATTGCATTTGACCTGAGGCCTTGGGAAAAGCTTCCAAAACTGAGTGATAACACAGTCTGTGAGTGTGTAGTTGAATAGAAGTGTGTTATGTCACAGGGTGAGAAATATAGTTTAAGGTGGTGGGTTAAAATAATATACATGTAACAAGATGGAGAGTTTAGGTGTTAGGTCTCCTTCTTCACAAGTTCGTGTGATTTTGAGTGATTGGTTAAAAAAGTCCATAGTGTGGGACACAGGTGACAGGTTACTTGGTTTAAAGTTAAAACAAATTAGTTGGCAACTCATATTTAGTTTAAATACTCATAGTATAGGTTTAAAAACTCATAGTATAGGTTTAAACTCATAATTTAGGTTTAAAAGACCTTGAAGACTTTACTCTGTGCTCCACTTTTGCCTTGTTAGCTTAGTGTATAGAAGCACTCACGGTCAGTGAGGCTGTAACTGAGATAAGAAAAAATAAACATCCAAGTCAGAACATGAATTCTGACTCTCTCACTTTTAATCCTGACCCTGAGAAGAAGTACCTGGCTAAGCAAAGGAGTTTGCAACAATTCTGGCACTCCCTCATGGCTATCACAGTCCCCATTTGCCAGGCACAAGGAAGAGCTTGCTTGTACAGCTGTCTGAGCCTACAATTATGAGAATTATTTGATTCACACTTGAGAGTGAACAGCTAATTGCTTCTGGGATGAGAAGAACAGAAGCACCTGGGTAAGTTAGGAACTTTTATTTTTTATGCACCAAGAGGAACTGCATTTTCTTTTGGCACTTCTCCACATCCTAATATGAAAATGGAAGATTCAGAGGCTGTTGAGAACAACTTAAGGTAGTAGTAGCAGCCAAAAATGATGTGGGATTATGTAAACTCAGTACGTTTAGAGCCACAAACCCACACTGGAGCCCAGGAACAAATATACTGAGGCTAGGAAAATCTCTAACTGGTGAAAGAGAGCCTTGCAGAGCAGTGTGCTACTATGGTTTTATTAGCCCAGGGAAGAAGTGATATAAGTAATTATTTAAAGCTCATTCCTAGACAGACTTCCTTGATAAATTATGGGATGGTGACAAATTTTGACGTACAGATAATGTGCCTTTTTGCGACCCAGTGAATGCTTACCCTGCACATACCCCAGTGGGACAGGACAATTAAGAATTCACTGCAGAGTGGTGATAATTACTGCCCATTGGTTAATGACCAATTTCAGGATTGTACTGCTTGCTCATTCAGCTGATACACCTCAGACCCAAGCACACTGCACACTTCACAATTTGAATATCACTTCACCTTACTTAGCTGATAGCAGTGAACTAACACATGCAGTCAACAGATCTTCTGTTGAAATTTAAATATTTGTGGCTGCTCCCTGGCTAAACAGTTATCACTAGGTCATGCTTAAGACATTAACATAAGAGACATCTCCCTGAACAGATTTCTATGAAACTACAGCTCTACCTTTCCCAGTGTACCACCATGACAAAATTATTCCAAAAAACCCTCCAATTTCATTTCAGCCCCACACATGCACTTGTTTTGGTTTTCTTTAATTTCAAAGCTCTCCCATAGTATGTTTCACATGTTTCTTACCAAGATTTTCCTGCCTTGTCACTTTGCCCTAAAAAACAGTATCCAGTTTGGGAAAAAACCTTTCCTAGTTGTGAGACCACTATTTCAAAATCGAGAAAGATTAGAACCTGTAAGAAAAACTAGAGCCTCTGAACTATGTTTTAGACTAACTTAAATTGTTGCTCTGAATTTTTTATTCATATATTCTTATTCCTTGCTACTTTTTCAACCCTCTACTCTAATCTTTTAAATTTATACAAAAAATTAATTGGAAGATTAGTGGTTTTTTTTAACCATCTCTGGTTTGTTTATATAAAAAACCCCAATAAAGCTGAAAGACGAATGGTCAAATATTAGAAGGTAAGCAAAGTATTTTTTCCACTCTCTGAATGGACAAGGAACAAAAGCAAATACTCACACATCACAAGTATACCAACTTCTGCACAAGTAGGGGGAAAAATAATCCCTATATATATGGGTTATGAAGGACACCAATGCATGATTTTAAGCTATTTGTAATTTGGCCTCAATGTACTTCGAAATCTCAGCTTAATCTTCTCATTCAAAGCACCACAATGACTGGTGACACACTGTTGTCCCCTTGCTCCTTCTCACCCTAATTTGAGACTGCACAAAGGGGAAAAGCATGCTTGAGACTAAGTAACCTCATCTAGAAGATAAAGCAGAAAGAGGGCTGTTAATCTAGTGAAAGGCTTTAAAATACCCTTCAGATGTAGACAGACAGTCTCTGGGTCACTGGTCTACAAGGTCTGCATAGTCCTGCAGTGTGTCCTTTTATGTAAGCTCTCCTCAACAGCAGGCCCTGCCTGAGTAAAAGGCTCTGTATTGTGTCTCTCAGCTCTAAAATGCAAAGCTGCTTTTGCCTGCATGACTACAGTCATCACGTCCTTCCCTCTCTCCTGGCTGGCATTACCATGTGGATGTAAAACCTCCTCACCAGTGTTCAAGTTCCACACATCCCAGACAGCCATGGCAATCAGCACAGGAATGAAACTCACACCCTAAGACAGTTTAATCTCTACATACAATGGAAACGTATGTAGACCTCTTGACTTTCCAAGAGGTCACTCCAAGAGCCTTCATATTCCCTTTACAGTTAACAGTTTATATCCCAAACTGAAAGCATGTGAACTTAGTTGAAAATAAAGATCCTCTTTGTAAAGTCTGAAAGTGATGTTTTACTTACTGCTGTTCAAATTTACACCAAGATCCCAAAATATCAGGTGGCTGCCTGCAAGCAACTTCTTTTGAGATATTTCTCTGGTTTTGCAAATACTTTCAATTTTAGCTCAAAGAGACAGTAGAAAGATAGATGGGCTTGGATAAGTAGCAGAGAACTGTATGCCTATCTTTGCAAGTTCCACATCTCTGCCACAAAGACCTACCTAGAAGTCACTTTGCCAGCTGCCTTTGCCTCACCATGTGCAGGTGTCCAGTGTTGCCAATGAAGAGAGTAAAGTATAGCCCCTAAGACCACATGGCAAAAATACTTTTTTTCAACATAGTGTCTGTCAATTAAGAGCCACAAAGATTGTAGGAATTGACCCTAACCATGCAGACTTACTTCCTTGGTGCTTTCTTTATGAACATAAATCCACTTTTCACGATAAAAACCTAAAATAAAATCAAAATATAAGCATTTTAGGCTTCCACATTAGTTAATGCCTTCCAGAAAGAAACTCAACTAAACATACAATTTTCAATAAAATGCTTCATAAGATAGCAGAAAAGTTTTAATGAAGGAAGTTTATAAAGGCTGGAAAAGATAACTAAAAATTTTCACAAGTTATAGACTTCATGAAAATAATAGAAGTTATATAAATGCTTTTTTAAAACTACAAGAGTTGGCACACAGTTAGCAGATGAATGACAACTTTTGTCAGCTGTGACCAATCACTGACAAAACAATGGTCCTAGATAATTCCTGACTTTTTTTTTCTGCAACAGGCTTCTTAGCATTTGAAAGTACAGCAGATATGGACAACACTTTTGTTCCTGACCACTCCACTCCTCTGATCCATTTTCTTCTGTACAGGTGCCTGTTGTACACTGACTTGGTTTAACTAACCACAGAGCACTGACTACAGGAAGTCACAGATACAAGACTAATAAAAGCAACCAGGCTTTTACAAGTCTCAAATTTTGTCAAATGAGACATACAGCCCCTTGAAACTCCTGAAACACCTGAAACTCTGACAAGCCTGGAGAAGCTTGCAACTTTCTGCAACAGCATCCCTGGAATAATTTTGGGGATATACAAATAACAGATCATCTCAAAATCAAAGCATTAGAAATGCCAAGTAGTTGCTAACCAACTTATCTTTTTTTACCTACTCTACCAAATTCTCTGCTTCAATACATTACTTGCTGTCATACACATTTGCAGTCCAAAGTACAAGTGATCTTTTACAAAGGAGAACTGATAAAATGGCTTTCCTATTTGAATTTTTTAAAAGGGAATTCTCGCCAAGAAATTCAATATTGATAAAATCTTTATCAAGAGATATGATTATTAAGACAAAATGTATTTATGTATGAACTGATTCAGGAGTTGTATGACTGATTAGAATTTGAATGAAACAAAAATAAGCCACCTGCTTTGGGAAGCAGAAGCTCCCATAAGCACTCAGAAGAATTTAATCTAAAACTTATCCACAAAACATAACAGTGGTTAGTATCAGAAGACACCTAATACTCAGGAATTAATATTCTTAAATGAATTCCCTTTGGGTCTTCAAAAAATCCAACATAATAAATGATCAATAACACAGCTTCAATTAAGACATCAGTTTTGACATCAGAATTTTTTGCTAAGACACAAATAGACATAATTTGGAAGGCTACTCTGTAGGCAACTATAACATGGCTGTTACAACATTTCTCTGAACCCACATGAGTCTTCCAAAATAAAGAAGAAAACCTTACATTGTGAATCTGTGTTATTCCTAAAATGATCTTTTTTCCTTTTCTTGGCTGCAAACTCACAATCTTCAGTATTATACACTTCTTCATTCTCATCATCCCCAGTTATGATACTGAAATAAAAACATTTAATTAGAATAGTAGTAATAAAATATTTAAGACACATACATCTTACAATTTTCTACATTAAAGTCTACCAGCTTAAAAAAATAGAAATCATATTCTTAATTAAGATACTCCGCCTCACTGTCTATAGCCATATGTATCTGGACAGAAGCTGTTTTCTTTTCTTCCCAGAGGGGTTGAATTTAGTGCCAAAGTGATTATATATGCAAAAGTATCTTCCTAGGAGGTATTTTGTAAGTCATTACTGACATTCAGGAAAGACTACTAAGGAAATAGTACTAGCTGGACAACTGTAAAACTCTGAAAAATTCTGGTGTACAAAAATCCATTATTTGAAGTGGACCAAGCCTTAACTGCATGCAGGTAAAAATTCTGTGAAGAATTATTGCACATCCTTGCATAGGCAGAAAGCCAGCAAAGAATGACATCTCACTTACTACTGTCACCTTTGGGGCAAACAAAGTCTTTCTTTTACAAAACTCTTGACTCACAATTCTGCACGTACTACAGGTGTCAGGGCACTGTTTTAGCAGTGATTTGTGCAGCATCAAGAGCCAAGTGGTCTGTCTCTGCCACAGAGACCCAACTCTACCTACATCACTTCTGACAGTTAACTATGCAACCCAAAAAAGAGGACTATACCAAATACTTACATATATCAACATATAGTGTAAATATTAAAAAAATACGTATGCAAATTATTGAAAATAATTTTTAATAAGCTAACATTTCTAAAATGTGTACACATTTTAAACTGTCTGTGCTCCAGGAAATCTACACAGCTTTGTAAAATTTTCTTTCCAGTTTTGCAGATAACTATAAGGACCAGCAACAAAGATAAGAATGGGTGTTCTCTTTTCTAGCACTGAGAAGGAAGATACTTCATATGAAGGCAATGGTCTCGCACAGATAAGAAGAATAATGAAGGACACATGGCAATGAAGTTCAACTGAGGGACTTTTTTATTTCTACATTACTGATCTTTGGCAACAAAGTTGCATATGAAACTCCTCACATTCATTACTATTTTTAATCTAACTTGTTCTTTTCACTGCCAGTTTGAACTTCAGATTAAAACAACTGAACACTAAACTGAGGGACAGAAGTTTTTTCCAAAAATAACCTGCATCTGGGCATTAGGTGACAAAAATGAAATTATTTTAGTCTATTGCTACTAGCTTACAGAGTTAGAATTTTCAGGTTTGAACAATCTGTTAAACAACACTGAAAAATTTTCAGCTTTTGAATTGTTCTAATCAGTAAATGCTAGCTCAGCTTAAAGATAAAAAAGTTGAGAAAATTTAGAAAAAGAAAGTTGGTTTCATCTTAGCTTTTTTTTCCGGATTTAAACCTAACATACCTCTGCATACTCTGCATAGTGCTCAATCCAAGGTGGTGGCCTTAGTTCAGTCCTTAATATTTTTAAAGCAGAGGATAAAGACTCAACACCTTAAATATTCTATGCAATGGTGCCAAATATCACATCTGGTCAAACAGCAAAAGAGTTCAGAGGGAAGAAACCAGCAAGAGACAAAAGCAAAGCAACTGACAAAAGCAAAACATCAACACAAGTTATTTGATTATGTAACATTCCATTAGTTTGGGTTGGGCTTTTTCTCCCCCTGAAGCTATCATATAGGAAAGCTGTAAACTCACAAAAATGAATTTAATTATGATTCAACATATCAGCTGCATCACCACATCATGTGAGAAGCTATGGCAGAATCTGAAGAGTTGATACAGAACCAGAAACTGAGCCCAAAGCTCCCAGAGCTTAATCATCCCAACAACAGATACAAGACTAGGGAGACAGGTCCTGACACTCTGCAATATAATCCAAGCAGCACAGAAACTCTCTCCTTCTCCTTGACCTAGGGCAAACAATGGGGAGGCGATGGGAGGCCACATTCCTGAAGGCCTGCTTAGAAGATGAAGGTTAATATGTAAAGATTCCTTCTTTTGTTCCTGGAGCAGAGGTGCCCCCGAAAGTAATTTAGACCAGTGACATACCTGAAGTGATTTGAAACCCACTCCTGACACCCCATAAGATACACTTCCTCAAGCATCATATAAAGAACTAAGGCAGTGCAAGGTCAATAAACATATGGAATTGTGAAGATGAAAACGGTTATTTCAAACACCTTTGTCTAGTATTCAAATTTGCTTGTGACATTCCTGGAATTCCTCAAGTCTCTTTAGAGAAAAGACAGATTAGACTGTTACCTCTGAGGATCCTCTGATATCAGACTTTATTTCCTCATGTTCTGTCCCACTTCACATAAAGTCTTTCCCTACCCATCTGTAAACAACACCACTCTTTTTGACAACCTCTAGTCTGAAAGCAATGAATGAGAGCAAGGGTCCCACAGACATCAGAAGATTGGGAAAGAAACACAGTTACCCAGTGACTGCTAGCATTCCTTCCAGAAATCTGCAGAGCTGCCTGACAAGTAATAAAGCTGCTCTACTGTTCCAAAAGCAACTCCTGCCCCCTCAAACACCAAGCTAAGATACAAGAAACCAAATCAAGTACTGCACGTGCCATATGGTGTAACAGAAGCCTTAATTTAATGGTTTTATTATAATACTGCACGTGACATTTGAGTGCACCTGGCAGGATTTAAATACATACAGAATACTGACAATTTACAGCTATTCTTACTCTCTTCTTGATGACGCACTTCATAAAAAATTATTCTACAGCTTTTAAAATCAAAGTACCTGGTGTCCTTAGAACTATAATATCTTAGATAAACCATGTAACATTTCCAGTTTTTTCCAAAAAAAAAAGTAATTTCATAGGTATTTAAATAACCTCCTGGGTATGACACTTTAAATGATGGAAAATGTGACAGGGCTATCTGAGCTCCAACTATTTTTCTTCATCCCCTTGCTTCTTTTCACATGGCCTTCAAGTCATGCAGTGATATACAGAAACACACAGTATTTTATAAGTGACTCCCACAGTTTGACCATGGAAAATCCTGAGCTAAGTGCATGCACCAAATGATTTTGTCATTTGACAAATATATTGTAATGTTATCTATTAATGGATTCAAATCAAAGGACTTCTATCCAGTGCCAAAATCACTCTTGTGAGCACTGTATCTCACAGAATTAGACAAGAGACACTGCAGACTGAAATGACTACCATGCCAGTCCAAGTAGTTCATATGAACCCAATACACAAAAAAGTAAATATCACCATCATGAAAATCTTGTTAGACTAATTCTCTGTCTTTTACCTCAAAAGGAACACATAAGACAGCTTTACTCCTAAGCTGCAGGCTATTGAAAGGTACTTGCATACAATTGTGTAAGGCAGTTCACCCCCACCGAGCTTCCCTCCACCACCAAACTTCAAGGACACAGTGCCATAGCACTGGAAGTGTCTCTCTTTGCTTGAATTTACAGGCAGCCATGGCCAGCACTCACACCACACAGCTTGATGGCACACAGCCCAAGCCACATTTCCAGTTACTACGTACCTTGAACACAAGGTACTCATGCAAATAACTAAGACCTACAGAAGTGATGGTTTCATTTTCTATCTTAATTTCCATAAAAAGACCTAAAGTGCAACTATTCAAGCATTATGCCAAATAATTAAAACTGTTCCTGCACAAGTGATTATATCTGTTTAAGCATGGTTACCACTAGGTCCAACAATTTTACTAATTCAGCAGCTGGATTCACAAGGCATTGGATGATTAATCAAGCAAAGTTAAAAGTTCATTTTAATAAGAACACATTCCTCAATTTAAGTATTTTTTCCTGAAGTAACTTATGTGTCTTTAGGGTTTTTTTCTGAATCTGTTTGTGATCAGGTCTTTGTAATTTCTGAAAACAAAGTATTTGCAATGGGTAAATGACAAAGTTTGGCAAGTAACTCTACACTTTCACAGAAGAGAATAGAAGCAAAACTTCATTCAACTACATAGCTTGAATTTATTTTTTTTATAAAGGAAAACTGGTATATCTGCTCCCTTAAATACAATACTAAAGTACTAACTTTAGAAGAGATTCCTACAGAATATTTTTGTGAAAGAGATTATTCCTTACAATGGATGTAAATGAACAAAACCCTGCTAGAACTGCCAGACTGGCATACACCATCTGACAGGGCACCTTAAAGAGAGACAAACAGGTATTTTTGTGCAGTTTAATATATGTTTCTTCTACAAGAAAGTACTTCATCAATCTCATTCTTTTTTTAGTGCTACATCATGTTAACAAATCTCCTAATCTGAATTATCTTCAATATACACAATAATTATTTCTAAATAGCATAAGATAGTAGAGCAGCAACATCTTACACTGCTGTACCACAACGTGAAGCCCTGCCTATGCTGTGCACAGACTGAATAGGAAGCAGTTATGCAGGAAAGGAGCCAGGAGCCTTCAGGAGAGGTAGTTGAAAACAGGTCAGCAGTGTGCCCTTGCGTTGTGTTAAGCCAACTGCACCCTGGTTTGAGCTTTCAAAAGTGTATTCTGCAGACTGAAATAAGCAAACATCCATCTTTATTTGGCATGAGTACTCATCTGCAGTGGCGTGTCGAGTTTGGGGCTCTCCAATACAGTGAAAACATTGTCACACTGGAACAACTCCAGAGGGGAGTCACCAAGGTACTGGAGCATGTGGTGCACAAGGGTAAGAGAACTGATCTTGCTCAGAGTTAAGAGCTGGTGGTGGAAGGAACTCTGATTGCTGACAGTTTTTAATATGAGGCTATGTATAAGATGGAGAGAAACTGTGAGGTTGGAGGAGGTGGGCAGTAGTAAGTCAAGTGGTGATGGACTCAATGTGTGGTAAGAGGAATTCTTACTAGACTGAGGAGGGCAGGGAGAAATGACACAATACAGGACAGCACAACAACAACAACAAAAGTAACTGACAGTAACAGAACTTAGAACAGGAGCCCAGAGAAGAGCTTCCATTCTTGGAAAAGCACAAAGCTGAACAGGGCAAGGCCCTGCAGAACCCAACTTCAGCTAGCCTTGCTTTGAGTATGTTTCAACCAGATGATGCCCAGAGGTCATTTCCACCCTAAATTGTTTCATAATGTTGTGCAAATAGACATTAATTACAGTTTAGTGGCAGAACTTGACTGGCATATAAAAAGTTAAAAGTTACAATCATAGATCCGAAGTTAAAACTGTAGTGAAATTACTCCAAAGTAGTCCTACTATGCCAAGACATACCAACCTGAATAGTCTGAGTTTGAACAACATACATTTTTAATTGAATAGACAGAAGTAAAATTAAGAATCAGAAATTAAAGCCACAGTTTTTGGCTCCAGAAGAGTTCAAGTCTAGGGTCTTCCAAGATTAAGGAAAAAAAAAATATGAATCCAGTATTTTTGCTCAAAGAAGCAATAAAAATACCTCACCTTGCTCTTCGGGGAAAATATATATATATACATTTATACACATACACAATTATGAGCAGAAGTTTTAATGGTATTCACAAAGACTGATAACTCCTTTCATACTTACCAATCAGAATTAATTAAGCAACTTACATGATACTTATTTTTGAAGCAATTTCCAGAGTTGCTAAATACTTAATAGATTTCCCTTAATTTGCCAAGTATATTATTAAAGATATGAAACAGAAGATTTTTTTTCAAAGGCATTTAAGGCAATTTTTATGCTGGAGGCTTACTGAACATTCTTCCAGACAAAGTTTTTTTATCCACAGTGGCCAGACTGTGTGGATAAAGAAGTCCAAATAAGATCAGTGACAGATGAACACAAAAGGAAAAAAAAGCATGAAGAAAATAGTAGGTTAAGCTTAATAATAATGCTTTACTGTTTGATAACTCCCTTGAGGACAGTCACACAAATTTAGAAAACACAGGTGTCTGACTACAGCAAGTCCTAGCTTCTCAGTAAATTTCCTCTCTAAACCAGATGAGTTATCATTTACTGGACTAACAACAAAACACTGAATGTTCCCTTTCCTCATTATGAGCACATTATGCTGGAATTTATGACCAAGAATGCTATCCCTGAGAATTACTTCTTTGTGCAGAAATTTGTTTTGACAGAGCGATTTATGACACCAGTCTGTGGGCATTTGCCACAAGCATTACTTCATTTATCTAATCTCTTTCTCACCTGTCCTGCAGGAGCACATAGAGTCATATATTGTGTTACAGAATGAGCATTAAGCTACAGAATGTGCTTTGGAGCAAAGGCATTTTATGGCTGCCACAAACTAATCCAACACCACTCAGCAGAAAGCCTTCATTCACATCCAGGTAGCAGCTCAATATGCCTGTTGCACTTGCCATTTACAAGTGTCACTTTTACCTTTAAATAGTACTCAACTTAGGGGGCAGTGTTTTTTGGGGGTTCTTTTAAGGTATTTATTGATTCATTATTTTGAAAGACATAGCCTAGGAAGGGATCTGGCTGCCTCAAATAAGCAACTCACAAAGCAGTGACAAAAGACAGACAATCTCCACAGGGGTCTCCTGTGTGCCTAACTAACAAAACATATGACTGCATTTGTATACAGATGACATCAGCTACCACAAACAGTTGCAATCTGAATGGAAATTAAGTCAATTTTGCTTTCCCACCTGCTATTAATTCATGCAGAATCACTTTTTTAAAAAAAACTTACACGGTGTGGCTGATATCATTCAGCTGATTACTCCCATCCTCTAGTGCAGGACTAAAGGGTTCACATCTTTTCCATCCATCTTCTGTTTTAACCCATCTCCATCCAGGGGATCTCCAGTCTTGGCCCAAAAATGGCATGGTTTCTCTATAAGCAGCAAGAAGAGAATCTTTGTCTGTTATTTATTTCAAAAGTTTAAGAACTTCCTGTCATTATTTCAGTTTTCTCTATAGCCTTAAAAAAATACCTTGAGAAAAGTTCTTTGTAGAGCATCCTTTTAAGAAACAGATTCAGTCGTTCAAGTAGATTTTTTTATTCTCTAACCATGTTTTTCTTGTCTTTCAGCATTTATTAGACCAAGGTAGACTTCCTTGTTCTTTGGAGAACAAGGAAAAGAATCCTGGTAAACCAAGAACAGAAGGATTCCAAAAAAAGCGAAATTATATTATGTGTAATCTGCTTTGCCATGATCAAACAGATTACTGATTTTTATATGTGACTAATAAATGGTTTTAAAGCGATTGACAGCTCATAAAATCAGTGTTTCTCCTTTTGTTTTTCTAATCCTTATAAATACTGAATTTATCGTACAATGTGTAGTGATGTTTCAGTAAAGGAATTTTGACATTCCAAAAAATCTTTTTAGGTTGTTGTTGAGGGTCACCTCCCATGCCAGCTTATTAAGCAGATACCAGGACAAAAGGAGACTGCAACAAAGTCCATTGTGGCACATCTCCAGAAATTCCTACAAATCACAGGTATATGGCTCAAACAGTCCTTTGCTACCATTTTTCAGAAGTGAGATTCACTTTTGACACATTGAGAATTTGAACACTTTGAAGACCACAACCTTGCCAGCTTTTGCCCTCTTCTTCCCATACATCACCCAAACATATTGCTCCTTAGCTTACCAAGAGATTTCACATGCAAGCTATAGAGGGAAGATAATCATATTCAAAACACATGTTAATATATAACAGCAACAGCTTTGGTCCTAACAAGTATGCATTTTCTAATATTTTTTCCAACTTGAAAAAGTATTAGGCCCCATCAGTAAACATCACTATGAATTTATTTAAACATTTGCACTCTTGACCAGCATTTGCCCCATGTATTTGTAAGAAGAGGATAAAAAGCCAGAAGAAATACACCTTCCTTCCACCAAATCAGGTTGCTCAGAGGCCCATCCAATCTGGCCTTGAACACTAAAAGGGATGGGATACCCACCACTCCCCTGGGCAACCTGTGCCAGTGCCTCACTACTCTCAAAGTAAAGAACTTTTTACTAAGACCTAACCTAAGCCTACCTTCATTCAGTTTGATGCCATTCTGCCCTGTTCTGTCACTCTGTGCCCTTGTAAAAGTTCTCCTCCAGCTCTCTTGTAGCCCCCCTTTAAAGTACTGGAAGACTGCTCTCATGGTCTCTCCAAAATCTTCTCTTCACCAGGCTAAACAATCCCAAATCTCTCAGCCATGGTCATAGGACAGGTGCTCCAGCCCTCCTCTGCACTCCCTCCAGCATGTTCACAGCCTTCCTATGGTGTGATCCCAGAGCTGGATGCAACTCTGCAGGTGGTTGGTGTATGAGGAGAGCAGAGGGGCAGAATCACCTCCCTTGACCCACCAGCCACACTTCTTCTGGTGCAGCCCAGAACATCTTTGGTTGTCTGGGCTGCAAGTGCACATTGCTGACTCATGTTGACTCAACCAACAGCCCTGAGTCCTTCTCCTCAAAGCTGTTTTCAACCCATTCTCCACCCATCCTGCACTTGTGCTGGGGACTGCCGTGTCCCAGCTGCAGGACCTAGCACTCGGCCTTGCTGAACTTCATGAGGTTTGCACACACTCACCTCTGTCCTGTCCCTCTGGATTGCATCCCTTCTCTCCAACTTACTGACTGCCACACACAATTTGGTGCCATCCAGAAACTTGCAGAGGACACACTCAATCCCACTGTCTTTGTCCCCAGCAAAGATATTAAACAGACCCAGTCCCAATCCTGGCCCCTCAAGAATGTCACTTGTCACTCATTTCCACTTGGACACAGAGCTGTTGACTTTGAGGATGGCCACCCAGCCAGCTCCTTATTACCCTAGTGCTCCACCGTCAAATCCATGTTCTCCCAGTTTAGCAACAAGGATTTGTGTGGACAGTGTCAAAACATTTTCAAAAATCAGGCAAATAATCCGTCACGTGTGACCCTGTATGACCTCATTC
>CM031859.1:18163482-18253147 GCA_018697195.1 Certhia americana | reverse complement strand
CAGTTTCTGGAATGGTCACTGTCTTTATAATATTGATCACAGTAATTCCTCTTGCTCATGGCCTGGGGCAGACCCTAGCGCATGCTTGAACTGTCCAACAAGCTTTCGTAGACGATAACTATCCTCATCAGAGTCCTCCTGAGAAGTGCAAGTGGGGAAATGTGAGGTTCAAAGTCCTAAACAGGACACCTGCAGGGGATGAAAACGCTCACAGTACAGCGCAGGCCACCATCTGTCACTGTTGATGGCAGACATAACACCATGCCTCAACAGGAGTTACCATTAAAGCTCAGTCGAATAGCAGATGTCTTCAAGAAGGGCGCAAGGCACCAAACAATCACTTCTAACATCACTCAAGGCTAAAACATCACTTCTTGGCCCCAAAGTTGCACCATGAGTTATAAACATAATTGCATAGTACATATCTATAATTTGTCATAAAAAGATGAGCATGAAGAGTACAACCGCTCCCAGACGAAGTTAAACACACATGCCACAGAATTACAATGCTCCATACAGTCATCATATGACATATATCGCCCAAGTGCCCTTATTTCTACTACCTACCTCTACCTAAGACACAATTACTTCAACACTATTCCTCTATCTCCTTGTGTGCCACTATCATCATTCTGGCCTTTCCCCCACTTTACAACTGTTGAAAATTGTTCAATGTTGATACATTGGAAACTGAAAAACTCACTAAAACCTTCATTTAACTTAAATGTTCAGTTCAACATTGCACAAATCTACCAGAAGAAAGACTATCCAGAAGGTAGTGGAATACTTCCCAGTTCTGTGGAAATAACAAGAGGTATAGGTATAAAGTGGTATGTAATACAGTAGTTGAAGTACAGCAATCGGCTTTAGCTTGCGTTAGAAATTTCTGTGGAGCCTGCTAACCAGTTTGGGAAAGACAACTTTGACTTTAAGTTACTTTTATCACCATTTTTATAGTACAAGACTTTTCTTTTTCCTTACTATACCTTGGCAGTTCACATTCAAAAACAAACCTGAAACAGGACATTTTGGTAAGCCAGAACCTACAGTTCTTTGATACCACTGAGCTAAAGTGCACTAGTAACTTGAATTACTAAAATTGAGATTCCTGCATCTCCATGTAGATGAAACAGTGTCATGGTTTTCAAGCCCACTTTGAGGTGAAACACTCAGCCACTCAGTCGACCCCTTCTCTTCCCCCACACCCCCAGCTGAACCAGGACCCAAGATTAAAAGTTGTTTGTTTAGTTTCCATTAAAATTTTGATAAATCCATAAGGACTGACTATGTTCTTCACTTCATGAACCACAGCATAAAATTTGACGTCACCCTAATTATTAATATTTATATGTCTTTTAATTTGGTATAAGCAAACTTAGAAAACTTCAGGGCTGTTTGTTGTATTTTTTTTAATTCAGCATGCTTACTTTTCTATTTCCTCACTGGTCTGCTACATTAGCGTGGGACATGCGGGTGGTATCAGATACAGCTTCTCTGCTGCTTGAGATAAGACAGTTTAGTGATAGCACTGTAATTATGTTTATGGGTTTATGCTATTCCAATAAACGCATTGTATATATTAGGCATAGCTAAATGGGAATGACAAAAAATCTATTGACAGATGTTTTAATTCATGATTTAGATAACAAAGAGGTCCTATATTCATTCACTCTGTGTTCAGCCACTTGCTCCACTTCTCCAAGGTATTTTTAAATGCTTAGCATATTCTTTCCACATTCGTATGGAGATCTGTGCCAATTTCCTACCATCTAACCAATTTAACGTGCCTACACTTAATTCTTGCATTCCAGCTCACTACAGAGTCTAATAAGTATTGGATTTTCCACCAGAAGTTAGTTAAATTTGCAATTATAATTGAATAAGGGTTTAATTTTTCATTTTTTAAGAGAAATAGACACAGTATGTTTTGGCTCTTATTCAGTTCTGTCACACCTTCTCCAGTCCTCTGTATGTTTTCTAGATAAAATGCTAGTGTCTTAAAAAGTCTTACTGCTACGTAATTCAGTTTATTAGTCCAGCCAAACTAATAAACACCATTGTTTCCTAAACATTCTATCGATCTTTCTCTTCAAAACATGTTTTTTCTCTGTTTTTGAAAACTTACCTCTTTTCAAGTGCAGTTCTGTTAGCCCATCTCCTTCAGCGGAGCATTTTTAGGCAGACACTAGTGCGTAGCATTTTGTAGAATACAGAATACTAGTTTTACTACCTTTCTACCCTACCTAGGTACATACTACTATTTGTATTCACTCCCTGCAGTCACATATCAACTATATCCTATTACTGATTACGCTTCCTTCGTATACTGATGAAAACTTCTCTGTAAAAATTAGATTCTTTGTTCCAGATTCTTCTAGGAGGAAAGCCAACCGAAACAAGAGAGAAAAAGAAACTCACTCCTGTCAAACAGTTAGTATCTTCTCATTTACACATTAAGTGTTTATCTATCTTAATTATTACAACATTGTCTTTTTTTCCTTGAGTTTACTATGTCCCAGATTTTTCTGCAGAAACACTTTCCGCTTCTGGGAACAGCTATGAACCTCTAATCAAACCATTTAACAGGTTCTGTGGGGATGCATACAAAGTATAGTGTAAACACAGATGGTAACTTACCAATATAACAAACTGTGTGCTTCTAAAATTGGTTGGGTTTTTCTGGTTAAAGGTTCAGAAGATTAGAAACTCTATCATCCTTCATTACCAATACAAAGCAATGAACTATTTTGATGAGTAATTTCTTACAATTTCTATAGCTTGTACTGTCCGTGAAATTCCCACCCCCACACTGCAATTCCTAAAACTATATTTTATTTCTAGTAATTTTTTCTCTAACATGAGGTAAGCACAATATTTCTTGAAAATCAACATTTCTTTCCAACGTAGTTTTGACCTCACTTTCTCCCATCACAAATGAATTAGTGCAGACACTCAACCTGCCATTGATCACATGGGGCAATTTCTGGGTTTTGTAACACCCATAGCTTTCATTAAAGATTTGTCCTCTAAGATATTGTACATGTTCTTTTTTCATGGTCTACTCTGAGTTCTCTAAAATTCATGGTTTTTACACTGCACAATCTGAAGTTCTTGTTCTCCCTAATGTTTTTTTCCCAGCAAACGTCACTGCTTTTCTCCACAGAGTAATTATTTGTGTCTTGCAAAACCCTTTTCCTCTGCTATATAGTGTTTGTTCCACCAAAGTAAATCTGTTTTTACATTCAACGTGAATTATTAATAAAATACATCTTACATACTAAAATTCTGCAACCAAAATTGATTTTCAAATCTGCTGAATACAATGAGTTTTCTCGCGTAATCATTAATAACCTACTGTGTAATCTGTGAATCCTTTTTTCCCCACACAAGCTCGTAGAGTTTCTGTTCATCAATTCTTTCCATTCCCCAGGCTCTTTGTCTGATGATATCCCATCCGGTGTGGCTGGGAGGAGCTGTGAGGCGCTGGCTGACAAGGCAGGGACTGCCAGTCAGAGCCTCTCTGAAAAGCAAGTGGGAATTGTGGCCAAGTTCACAGATTCCAAACCAAGGGAGCAAGAAGGTTCCGCGGCAGCTCCAACAGTCAATCCTGTGAAGCCTAAGCTGCGTCTATGTAGCGCCCAGCGTCCAGGCAGGCTACATGGACAGGCCAGCTCTGGTTCCCCTGGCATCGGCCCAGCAGCCACATCTGTGACATTCCCAGGAGGAAAGGGGCTTCCCTGGGTCTGCTACACTGCTGAGCTGGACCTGCTCCTCAGCAGCCGAGCCTTCGGGAAGGGAACATGTTGGTTCCTCTCATGCATGTACAGTTTCCTAATATGCTTAATCATATGTTTATCCTGTCAACTGAGAAGAGTAATACCTATAATGAATGGACAGATGGTAACCATTACCTCTTTGTTTTGGCAGTATCCATGATAGGTACTTAAGAAACACTGGCCAGCATAAGCCACAAAAGAAATTTTCTGCAGGACTGTGTAATACACTGACAACACACTTAGCTAATATTTGGGATAATGGAGCTTTTCTCCAAGTTTTGATTTATTCTATTTTCATTTACAGGTTGGTAACTTTTTTCCTGAAACGTGTGAAAACTATAAGAACATTCCTGGTGCTTGGAAAGAAGCTGAACTGCTTAGATTTATAGTGTTTTTGTCCATTTTTGTTTATTTACCGTATTTGTCTTCATTATTGTCATGAGTTTCCTTCTGCTTTCTAAATGATTTTATTGCTCCTGCTCCTCTTCACCCTGTTTCTATGTGTTACACTAACCGTTGCTAAGTACTGAATCTGGCTGGCAGTATATTTGTGGCAGAGCTTTCTATTTTTTGAAATATGTATAGAGACTACTCGCAAAATGAAAACTATCTCCCAGAGGAAAAAGCCATTTGTGCATACTACCACAGCCCTCTTTTTAGATGATTTTTTAAAAAATTGAAAGTGGTTCTCTATAACAAACATATTATATAGTAAACATGAAAACTCATAATACACTTCCCACAATGCATATTTCCAGACCAATACGTTTAAGGAAATATAAATCTTTATGAAAGGGTGCTTTACCAGCTCCAATGAGTGTTATCATAATCCACACCAAATACACACTTCATTGTTGCTTTTAATAATGTCGTCTCGATCTTCTAAGGAATTGTAATTTTAAAGTAAATAGCTTAGGTTTCCTTCATGTGTAAGCCATTAAAGATTCACCGTCACTGTCGAGTATTAAAAGAAATCATAATTAAGTAATTTTAATAGCTCAAAAATGCGGAAAAAGTATGAACTCACCATTTTATTGAGGTCTCCTAACTCATGTTAATATAAGGGCAATGTATCTAGTGTCTCATCTACTGGACCTGCAATCAGCAGTAAGGGTACAACAATCCCCAATGCAAAACCCTCATGTTAATGAAAGTTTCACGTCAAAATCTCTCATGACAAGAATCAAAGCACTAACAGCCACACTTTCAGATCAGTTTGTTCCAATTCCACTGCGAGGTTTATCTGCTTTATATTAAATAGAACATAATCGAAGGCTGTGTGAACACCAGAATAAAATAAATCCCTAGAACTTTTATATAGAACTCTCTGAAATTTGAATAAGTGGTCAATCAAATTTAAATATTCAACAACGTCTCAGTGATCCATGTTGATCAGATAGTCTTAAAAGCTTCACAGCCATTAAGTTATTTTACATCTTGAAACCTCCGAAAGTGGACAACATGCTTTCTTTTGTATACTTTGAACATGATAACCCCTACACATTAAAAAGTATTTTGAAACAGAGCTTTGCTCAGTCTTCAGTAGAATTATTTATAAGCCATGGCATGGACCCTCAGGATAACAACTTGTTCTTAAAAAATGCGAATTATCTCTAAATTATTCTGGGGAATTTGAAAATGTATCATCTTTTTTACAAAAGGGCAGATGGAAAGGTATAAAACATTTAGACTTACTTTGCAAACACTATATAGCAAAATGACTTGAAGTAGAGTGGGAGAATTACACTTGCAAGAGAGGACATCTCTAGTAGTATCTCTGGGCATAACCACTTTGCATCTGCTTATGTTTTTTTTTTATTTTTTTTGTTGAATAAATCACAAGATTCTTAGACACTTGGAATAAAACCACATATACATAAAGTCTTGTAAAATGTCCCTTTACTAAAAAATAAATTAAAAATTCACATTCTTCCAGCTCCTTCCATTGGTATAATTAACTATAAATTGTGCTGAACCAGCAGGTTAAATATTATAAATAGTCTGGGCAAATGAGTAGCCGCAAGTATGTGCAAGGAAAGGACGTTTCACATAAAACCCAATTACTTACATACTCTCATGCTAGTTAATAACTTTATATTAAATTTAAGTAGCAAGGAGTGGTGACCATCCTAAGCTTGAAGACACCCTTGTCCTTTGTCCTTCTAGGACCTATACAGAAAAAGAAAAAGCTATGTAAGCATTTAAACTTCTGTTTCTTCCTTCCCTATTGTTATCCTCCTGAGTGTGAGGTATTCACCCAGGGTAACATCCCCACTGGCTTGATCCCACGTAGTGACCAGCAGTTTGAGGAGTTGATTCTACGCCTCACCTCCTCTCTCATGAAGCCTCCAGTCCTGCGTGCTGCATCAGCGCTGGGGACAGAAAGGGTCACAAGATGCTCCGAGGGCTGGAGTGCCTCTCCCTAAAGACTGAGAGAGCTGACTGCGGTTCAGCACTTGAGAGAAGCTCCAGGGAGACCTTATTACAGCTTCCGTAAATGAAGAAGGCCCACAATGAAAGCACAGAGACCTTTTTACAGAGGTAAATGTACGGGAGGAAAGAATGGGCTTTACCACTGGAGAGACAGTAGTTATAAAAAATGATTGAATATGGGGATAAAAAAAATTCTTCCCTGTGAGCTAGTGAGCTGCTGCGCACACGGCTCCTCAAGAAGCCTGTGATCTCCAGCCCTTGAAGGGTTTCGAAGACCAGGCTGATTGGAGCTTTAGCACCTGTCTAAATGGGAAGGTATTCCTTCCTATGGCAGGGGGAATCTGGAAATAGGTGACCTACAAAGCTCTTTCCATTCAAACCATTCTATGATATTCGGAATGTGTAATGCCCAACGTCCCTCTTGTCTCTCACAATTCCCCCTCTTCAGCACGACAGGGAAAAAAATAAAAATGTGTAATGAAACAAGCTCAGGGTCCAGGAATAACGACAGGGAGGTTATCCACGCGGAATTACACATCATAGGTAAACCAGAATCAGCTCAGGGAGAGTATTTAATTTGCTGTGAATTAAAATTAGATATTTTAAAACGCACTGGGGAAGACAGAAACAACAAACAAAAAAAGAAAAGCACCTTCTTAGTCACTCCTTTTTTTTTCCCAGACACAACTTCACTTCTTTGTTCTTGACTTTCTGCCAACTCTTCTCCACAAGTGTCACAGGGAGATGGGAAACTGGGGTTGTTGATCTGTTCCTAACGCTTTTTCTGTGCACTTCTCCTTCTTTCCTCATGCATGCTGGGCCCTCCTGCTTCATCGCATGGAATTCGCTAACTGAACGAGTCCCTCCACAAATTGCTCCAATTGAGTTCTTCCCAAAACTGCTGCACTTTTTCAAGAAGCAATCTACACTCTTTACTGTCTTTCAGGGTTTTAATGCTGCTTACTCCTCAGGTAAACACAATAGAGAACTGCAGCACTATGTTCCTGAATCTGACATCACTTCAGGATTAGAGTTTCCACTCATGAAGCTCTGCTTGTAAAGATCCAGCACTGCCCTAAAGACAGCTCCACAGTAGCAAGTAGGTAACTCAAAGTATAGTCCCACACACCATGGGGATACCTCAAAGACACGAAAATATATAGTAAGAACTCCCTAGAAACAAAAAAGGACTTTTGCTGTCCTGGTAGAAGAATTTTGGTGACAATGTCCAGATGCCCAAGGCAAATTCCCCTTTCATGGGCTTCTGACGAAGGGAGATTGACACTATCCTGGCAAGAGTAGTGTGTAGAATTTTAATATTGACTCACACCCTTTTCCAGTGCAGGCTGGTAAACTGTTCAATCAGGCAATGTCAGAGAGCGTGGCAGCACCTTTGCCATGCTGAATTTGTGTCTGGATAATGGGGTCTTGAAGCAAGATTTTGGGCTAAGCCCAGAGTTTTTATCAGTCTTCAAGAAAGAAAGGAATCCTATCTCGAGTTTAATTATTAAAAATAACATATTGAGAAGCACAATGAATTCCCAGACCACAATAACTACTCATCTTAGTTGTTTCAGACCAAATGACAGACAAAGAAGCCCCTTCCCAGTCTGATCTTTGCTGAATTCTGTGCTGTGTGACACTGAAATTATTTTTCATAAACTCATAAACTCAATTTTCTATGAGAAAGACTAGCAAAAAGATTAAGGATTGCTTCCATGTAGGGACAAGTCGAAGTAATTGTAGCAGTGGCAATGCCCAAGCATTTCCAAATAATTAAAATACTAACGCGTTTTTTCTACACAACAAAGTTTAAGCCAATTACAATGTTTGAAAATACGACTTTAATTTTACTATTATGCCTTGTGCTTTTTTTTTTTTTCCCACATTCAAACAAGTGAAAATAACTGATTTTAGTGAAATCTGAACATTTATAACGGTCGTATAATAATGATTGTTAAGAAACAAGGCCCTCCATAAACTTGGTTTTTCAGGCACAGGGGGGATCACAAAATTTACCGTGGGGGTCACACGGTAGGGTTCTCCAGGTGTACCACACCAGGGGTCACACCGGGACACACTGGAGCACACCGGGTACACCCCCCGGGGGGCAAAAGCGTCCCACGGATTGGTGGCGGTGTCACATCAGGGAGCATGGGTACACCGTGGCGTCACACCCCGGGAGCAACACAGGGTACTCGAGGTGACCCTGGGCACAAACCTGAGAACACAGGGAAACAGCGGCGTGGGGGCACCACCAGGGCAACGGGTGAGTCTAGCAGGAGACACCCGGTCATGCGGGAGATGGTGACACAGGGAGGTTCTCCAGGGGTCGCACCGGAAGGGAGGGGGGTCACACAGGGAGGGATTCTCTCAGGGGGTCACCCGAGGTGGGTCACACCGGGGGGTCACACCGGGGGGTCACACTGAGAGGGTCATCACCGGGACGGGGTCCACACCGAGAGTGTCACACTCGTGGGGGGTCACACTGAGGATTTCACGCCGAAGGTGTCACACCGGGGGGGTCACACCGAGGGTGTCACACGTCGAGGTGTCACACCGACGGGGGTCCACCGAGGGGGGTCACACCGAAGGTGCACACCGGGGGGGGTTCCCACCACAGGGTGTCACACCGAGTTGTCCACCGATGGGGGTCACAACACGAGGGGGGTCACACCGAGGGTGTCACACCAGGGGGGGTCACACCGAGGGTGGTCACATCCGATTAGGGGGTCACACTGAGTATGTCACCACACCGGGCGAAAGGGTGTCACACCGAGGGTGTCACACCCGGAGGGTGGTCACACCGGGCGGTTGGGGGGTCACACACGGCGGGAAGTTCACACCCGAGGGTGTCACACCGGGGGTGGGGGGTCACATAGGGATGGAAGTCACTAACCGAAGGGTGTCACACCGAGAGGTTCCACACCGGCGGGGGTCCCGCCCCGCCCCGCCCACCGCGCACGCCCCGCCCGCCCTCCGCCGAACCAAAGCATTGGCACGTGCGCCCCGCGGCGTCTGTCACGTGACGCGTTCGGCCGCGCCGGGCGGAGAAAGGCCCCCCCCCTGCACTGGCGGGGGGGCCCCGGCGGTGCCCGCCATTGGTGCATTTGGGGCGGGGCCTTACCTCCGCCCGGCGCGGTGGCTCGAACGCGTCCACGTGACAGCCGCCCGCGGGCGCACGTGCAATGTTTTGGTCGGCGGGGACGGGGCGTGCGTGCGCGCGGGGCGGGGCGGGGCGGGACCCCCCGGTGTGACACCCTCGGTGTGACACCCTCTGTGACTTCCCCCCTATTGACTACCCCCACCCCCGGTTCGACCCCCCTCGGTGTGACCTCCCCCCTGTGTGACACCCCCCCCCCCGTTGTGACACCCTCGGTGTGACACCCTCGGCTGTTGACACCCTCGGTGTTGACATCCTCAGTGTGATCCCCCCTCGGTGTTGACAACCCTCGGTGTGACCCCCCCCGGTGTGACCCCTCGGTGTGACCCCCCTCGGTGTGACCTCCCCTCGTGTGCGACACCCTCGTGTGAACACCCTCGGTTGGTGACCCCCCCCTGGTGTGAGCACCACTTCCGTGTGACCCCCTCGGTGTGACCTCCCTCGGGTGACACCTCGTTGTGCACCCTCGTTGTGATGACCACCCCCGGTGTGACACCCTCGGTGTTGACATCCTACAGTGTGATACCACCGCCGTTGTGACACTCCGGTTGTGACCCCCTCCCGGTGTGACCCCCCTCAGTGTGACCCCCCCGGTGTGAACCCCGCCCGGTTTTGCCCCCCTCGGTGTGGACCCCTGGAGAATCCCTCCCTGTGTGACCCCTCCCTCCGGTGCGACCCCTGGAGAACCCCCCCGGTGTCACCCTCTCCCGCCATGACCGGTGTCTCTGCTATGACTCCCCCTGCCCTGGTGTTGACCCCCACGCCGCTGTTTCCCTGTGTCTCAGGTGTGCCCAGGTGTCACCTGAGTACCCTGGTGTTGCTCCCGGTGTGCCCCCACGGTGTACCCCATGCTCCCTGATGTGACACCGCCTCCTCCGTGGGACCTGCCCGGTGTGCTGTCAGTGTGTCCCCAGTGTGACCCCCTTGGTGTGGCCCCTGGAGAACCCTCCCGGTGTGACCCCCCCGGGGTGATCCCCCCCCCTGTGCCTGGAAAACCAAGTTTATGGAGGGCCTTGTTTCTTAAAATCATTATTATACGACTGTATAAATGTTTCAGATTTCACTTAAAATCAGTTATTTTCACTTGTTTGAATGTGGAGAAAAAAAAAAAAAATAAAAACATTAATAGTAAAATTAAAGTTGTATTTTCAAACATTGTAATTGGTCTTAAACTTTGTGCTGTAGAAAAACGCTTTATTATTTTAATTATTTGAATGCTTGGGATTGCCAATGCTACAATTACTTCGACTTGTCCCTACCTGGAAGCAATCCTTAATCTTTTTGCTAGTCTTTCTCATAAGAAAATTGAGTTTATGAGCTTATAAAATAATTTCAGTGTCACAACAGCACAGAATTCAGCAAAGACTCAGACTGGAAGGGCTTCTTTTCTGTCTTTGGTCTTGAAAAACTTAGATGAGTAGTTATTGTTGGTCTGGGATTCATTGTGTTCTCAATATGTTATTTTTAATAATTAAACTAGAGATAGGATTCCTTTCTTTTCTTGAAGACTGAAAAAAATCTTGGATACCCAAATCTTTTTCAAGACCCCATTATCCATCCAGACACAAATTCAGCCATGGCAAAGGTGCTGCCTTTGCACAGGCAGGTGGCCACTCTCTCTGCCATTGCCTGATTGAAAAGTTTCCCAGCCCTGCACTGGAAAATGGTGTGAGTCAATTTAAAAATTCTACACCACTACTCTGCCAGGAATATGTCAATCTCCTTGTCCAGCCCATGAAAGGGGATTTCTTTGCTCTTTGGCATCTGGATCTACAAAATTCCTTCATAATACGGCAAAAGTCCTTTTGTTTCTAGGATTCTTCTATATTTTCTGTCTTTGAGGTATCCCATGGTGTGTGGACATACTTTGAGTTACCTCATTGCTCTGGTGGAGCTGTTCCTTTAGGGCAGGCTGGATCTTACAAGCAGAGCTTCATGAGTGAAACATCTAATCCTGAAGTGATGTAGTTCAGAAAATATGCTGCAGTTCTCTTGTGTTTACCTGAGGAATAAGCAGCATTAAAACCCTGAAAGACAGTAAGCAGGAGATTGCTTCTTGAAAAAGTGCAGCATTTTGGGAAGAACTCATATTGGAGCAATTTGTGGAGGACTCTGTTCAGTTAGAGGAATTCCATGCTGAAGCAGAGGAGCAGCATGAGAAAGAAGGAGTGGCACAGACAAAGTGTTATGAACAGATCCCAACCCCAGTTTCCCATCTCCCTGTGACACTTGTGGAGAAGAGGTGGCAGAAAAGTCAAGAACAAAGAGTGAAGTTGTGTCTGGGAAAAAAAAGGGAGTTGACTAAAAGGTGCTTTTTTTTTTTGTTTGTTTGTTTCTGTTTCTCCCAGTGCTGTTTTAAAAATATCTAATTTTTAATTCACAGCAAATTAAATTAATCTTCCCTGAGCTGATTCTGGTTTACCTATGATGGTAATTGGTGGATAACCTCCCTGTCGTTATCTGGACCCTGAGCTTTTTCTTCTTTCTATTTTTTTTTCCCTGTCGTGCTGAAGAGGGGGAGTGAGAGACCAGAGGGGTGGGCACTACACTTCCTAATATCATAGAATGGTTTGAATTGGAAAGGATCTTTGTAGGTCACCTATTTCCAGTCCCCCTGCCATAGGCAGGAATACCTTCCATTAGACCAGGCTGCTTAAAGCTCCATCCAGCCTGGTCTTGAACCCTTCCAGGGCTGGAGGATCCACAGCTTCTCTGGGGAGCCTGTGGCAGCAGCTCACCAGCCTCACAGGGAAGAATGTTTTCCCAGTATCTAATCTATACCTACTGTCTCTCAGTTTAAAGCCATTCCCCTTTCCTACCAGTACATTTACCCTTGTAAAAAGCTCCTCTGTGCTTTTTTGGTTGGCCTTCTTCATTTACTGGAAGCTGTAAAAGGTCTCCCTGGAGCCTTCTCTCAACTGAACAGCACCAGCTCTCTCAGTCTTTATGGGAGAGGCACTCCAGCCCTCTGAGCATCTTGGTGACCCTTTCTGTCCCCAGAGCTGGATGCAGCACTGCAGGAGAGGCTTCATGAGAGAGGAGTGAGGCGTAGAATCAACTCCTCAAACTGCTGGTCACACCTGCTGGGATCAAGCCCAGCTGGGGATGTTACCCTGGGTGAATACCTCACACTTCAGGGAGGATACAATAGGGAAGGAAGAAACAGAAGTTACATGCTTTTAGCTTTTTCTTTTTTCTGGTATAGGTCCTAGAAGGACAAGGACAAGTGTGTCTTCCAAGCTTAGGCTGGTCACACTCTTTGACTTGTACTTTAAATTTAATAAAGTTATTAATAGCTGAGGTATGTAAGTAATTGGGTTTTCCGTGACAACTCCCTTTCCTGCATACTTGCTGCTACTCATGCCCAGCTATTATAATATTTCACCTGCTGGCTTCAGCATATTTATATTAATTATACAATGGAGGGAGCTGGAAGAATGTGATTTTTAATTTATTTTTTAGTAAAGGGACACTTATTACAAGACTTTATGTATATGTGGTTTTATTCCAAGTGTCTAAGAATCTTGTGATTATTCAACAAGCAGATGCAAAGTGGTTATTGCCCAGAGATACTACTAGAGATGTCCTCTCTTGCAAGTGTAATTCTCTCACTCTACTTCAAAGTCATTTTGCTATATAGTGTTTGCAAAGTAATTCTACTGTTTTATACCTTTCCATCTGCCCTTTTTGTAACAAAATATGATACATTTTCAAATGCAGAAATTTAGAGATAATTCGCATTTTTTAAGAATAGTTGTTATCCTGAGAGTCCATGCCCTGGCTTATAAAAATTTCACTGAAGACTGAGAAATCTGTTTCAAAATATTTTTTAATGTGTAGTGGTTATCTATGTTAAAAGTATACAAAAGAAAGCATGTTGTCCACTTTAGGGAGGTTTCAAGATGTAAAATAACTTAATGGAATGTGGAAGCTTTTAAGACTATTCTGATCAACATGGATCAGCTTGAGAAGTTGTTGAATAATTTAATTTGATTGACACTATTCCATTTCAGACATTCTTTATAAAGTTCTATGGTAATTTTCTTATTCTGGTGTCACAGCCTTCTATTATGTTCTATTTAATACTTAAGCAGTTTAAATCCTCGCAGTGGAAATTGAACAAACTGATCTGAAGTGTGGCTGTTAGTGCTTTTGATTCTTTCAGAGAGATTTTGAAGTGAAAACTTCATTAAACCCAGATGGGTTTTGCAATTGGGATTGTTACCCTTACTGCTGATTGCAGGTCCATGTAGATGAGACACTAGATCATTGCCACATTAACATGAAATTAGGAGACCTCAATAAAATGGTGAATTTCATCTTTCCCATTTTTGGCTATTAAATTACATAAATTATGATTTCTTTTTAATACTCCACAGTGAAGGTGAATTCTTTAAATGAGCTTACACTGAAGGAAACCCAAGCTATTTTACTTTAAAATTACAATTCCTTGTAAGATCTGAGACACATTATTAAAAGCAAAATGAATGTTATTTGGTGTGGCTTAGGATAACCTCATGGAGCATGTAAAGCATCTTTTCATTAAGATTTATACTTCCTTAACTGTTTGGTCTGGAAATATGCATTGTGGGAATGTGTATATGTTTTCATGTTTATATATAATATGTTTATAGGAGCCACTTCCAATTTTTTCTTAAAAATCATCTAAAAATGAGGGCTGTGGTAGATGCAAATGGCCTTCTTTCCTCTGGGAGAGTAGTTTTCATTTTGCTGAGTAGTCTCTATACATATTTCAAAAAATAGAATAGCTCTGCCAAATAATACTGCAGCCAGATTCAGTTACTTAGCAACGTTTAGTGCTAACAAAAAGAAACAGGAAAGTGATGCAGGAGCAATAAAATCATTAGAAAGCAGAAGGAAACTCATGACAATAATGAAGACAAAACTCATAAATAAAACAAAAATGGAAAAGAACACATAATCTAAGCAGTTAGCCTTTTTCCAAGCAGCCAGAATGCTTATAGTTTCATTTTTCAGGAAAAAAGTACCAACCTGTAAAAAAAAGAATAAATCAAAACTTGGAGAAAAGCCTCATTATCCCAAATATTACTTAATGTGTGTTGTTCAGTGTATTACACAGTTCCTCAGAAATTTCTTTTGTGGCTGGCACAGTTTTTTCTTAAGTACCTATCATGGATACTGCCAAAACAGAGGTAATGCTACCACTCTTCCTTCATTAGGTTTATTACTCTTCTCAGTGTGACAGGATAAATGATTAAGCATATTAGGGAAACTGTACATGCATGAGACAACATCTCCCTTCCTGAAGGCTTGGCTGCTGAGGAGCAGGTCCAGCTCAGCAGTGGTGCAGCCCAGGGCAGCCCCTTTCCTCCTGGGAATGTCACAGAGTGGCTGCTGGCAGTGCCAGGGGAACCAGACTGGCCTGTCCATGTAGCCTGCTGAGCTGGGCTCCTACCTAGACCTGCAGATTGGCTTCCCAGCTTGACTTTGGAGCTGCCTGAACCTGTCTTGCTCCTTGGTTTGGACTCCTGGTTGAACTTGGCCACCATCCACTTGCTTTTGCAGAGAGGCTCTGACTGACAAGGCCCCTGCCTTGTCAGCCCAGCGCCCTCACAGCTCCCCAGTCCACAGGGATGTGATATCATCAGACAAAGAGCATGGGGAATGGAAAGAATTGATGAACAGAAACCTAAGAGCTTTGTGGGGAAAAAAGGATTCACAGATACACAGTAGGTTATTAATGATTACGCTCAGAAAACTAATTGTCTTCAGCAGATTTGAAAATCAATTTTGGTTGCAGTATTTTAGTATGTAAGATGTATTTTATAATAATTCACTGTTGAATGTAAAAACAGATTTACTTTGGTTGGAACAAACACTATATAGCAGAGGGAAAAGGGTTTTGAAAACAAATAATTACTCTGTGGAGAAAATCAGTGACAGTTTGCTGGGAAAAAAACATTAAGGGAGAAACAGAACTTTCAGTGTGGCAGTAAAACCCATGATTTTAGATAACTCCAGAGAAACAATCTGAAAAAGACCATGTACCATATCTTGAGACAAATCTTTAATTGAAAGCTCTGGGGTACAAACAGAAATTGCACCATTTGATCAATGGCAGGTTGAGTTCTGCAACTAACTCATTTGTGATGGGGGAAAGTGAGGTCAAAACTAAGGTTTGGAAAAGAAATGTTGCTTTTTCAAGAAATATGTGCTTTACCTATGTTAGAGAAAAATTACTAAGAAATAAAATAATTTAGTTTAGGAATTTGCAGTGTGGGGTGGAATTTCATGGCAGTCCAAGCTATAGAAATTGGTAAGAAATTACTCATCAAAATAAGGTTCATTGCTTTTATGGTAATGAAGGATGATGAGAGGTTTCTAATCTTCTTGAAACCTTTAACCAGAAAAACCCACCAATTTTTAGAAGCACACTTTCTATATTGGTAAGTTACCATCTGTTTTCACTATATTTGTATGCATCCACAGAACCTGTAAATTGGTTTGGATTAGAGGTTTCATATATGTTCCCAAGAGAAAGTGTTTTCTGCAGCAAAATCTGGGGACATAGAACTCAAGGAAAAAAAGACAATGTTGTAATAATTAAGATAGATATACAATTAATGTGTAAATGAGAAGATACCTAACTGTTGAAGGAGTGAGGTTCTTTTTCTCTCTTGTTTCGGTTGGCTTTTCTCATATGAAGAATTGGAAGAAAGAAATCTAATTTTACAGAGAAGTTTCATCAGTATAGGAAGGGAAGCTTAATCAGTATATATGATATAGTTGAATCTGACTGCAGGGAGCTGAATACAAACTAGTAGATGTACCTAGGAGGGTAAGAAAAGAAGTAAACTATTATTCTGCTATTCTACAAAATGATACTCACTAGTGTCTGCTAAAATGCTCAGCTGAAGGAGATGGCTAACAGAACTGCTACTTGAAAAGGGTAAGTTTTCAAAAACAGAGAAAAACATGGTTTGAAAGAGAAAGATAGCTAGAATGTTTAGAGAAACGAGGTGTTTATTAGTTTGGCTGGACCTAATAAACTGAATTACGTAGCCAGTAAGCACTTCTAAAGACACTAGCATTTATATAGAAAACATACAGAGGACTGGAGAAGTGTGACAGAACTGCAAAAGAGCAAATACTGTGTCTATTCTTTAAAAAATGAAAAATTAAACCCATCAATTATAATTTGCAAATTTAACTTTAACTTCTGGTGGAAAAATCCAATACTATTATGACCTCTGTAGTGAGCTGGAATGCAGAATTAAGTGTAGGCACGTTAAATTGGTAGATGGTAGAAAATTGGCAAGATCTCCAAGAATGTGGAAAGATATGCTAAGAATTAAAAATTACCTTGGAGAAGTGGTCTGAAACAGAGTGAAATTCCCTATAGACCTTCTTTTGTTTATCTACTCATAATTAAAACATCTGTCCATAGGATTTTTTCATTCCCATTTAGCTATGCCTATGATATACATGGTTTATTGGAATAGCATAAACCCAAACATAATTACTAGTGCTATCACTAACTGTCTTTATCTCAGCAGCAGAAGCTGTATCTGATACAACAGCAATGTAATTGTAATAAAGCTGACCAGTGAGGAAATAGAAAAAGTAAGTATGCTGAAATTAAAAAAAATAAACAGACAGCCCTGAAGTTTTCTTACGTTTTGCTTATACCAAATTAAACACCTATAAATAATAATTATGTGAGTCAATTTATGCTGTGGTTCATGGAAGTGGAAGAACATAGTCAGGCCTTCTGATTTATCAAAATTTTAATGGAAACTAACAAACAAATTTTAATCTTGTCCTGGTTTCAGCTGGGGGGGGGGGAAGAGAAGGGGGGTTGACTGAGTGGCTGCATGTTTCACCTCCAGGTGGGCTTGAAACCATGACACTGTTTCATCTACATGGGATGCAGAATCTTAATTTTAGTAATTCAAGTTACTATTGCACTTTAGCTCAGTGGTATCAAAGAACTGTGGTTCTGGCTTACAAAATGTCCTGTTTCAGGTTTGTTTTTTGAAGTGAACTGCAAATGTATAGTAAGGAAAAAGAAAAGTCTTGTACTATAAAAATTGTGATTAAAGTCCCTTAAAGTCAAAGTGTCTTTCCACTGGCTTAGCAGGCTCCACAGAAATTTCTAAAGCAAGCTAACCGATTTCTTACTTCAACTATTTTTATACTATACCTATACCTATACCTCTGTTATTTTCCAGAACTGGGAAGTCTTCCACTCTTACTGGAAGTCTTTCTCTGGTAGATTTGTGCATGTTGAACTGAACATTTAGTTTAATGAGGTTTTAGTGAGTTTCAGTTTCCATGTCTTAACATTTGAACAATTTTCAACAGTGTAAAGGTGGGGGAAAGACCAGAATGAGATAGTGGCACAAGGAGATAGAGGACATGCTGAAGTAATTACTTCTGTAGAGGTAGGTAGTAGAATAAGGGGCTTGGGATAATCATATGATGAATTATGGAGCATTGTAAATTCTGTTGGCATGTGTGTTTACTTCTCTGGGATGCAGGTTTTACTCTCATGCTCATCTTTTTATGACAAATATAGATAGTACTATGCATTATGTTTATTACCTCATGGTGCAACTTTGTGGCAAGAAGTGATGTTTTAGCCTTGAGTGATGTTAGAAGTGATGTTTGGGGCCTTGAGCCCTTGAAGACATTTGCTATTCGACTGAGCTTTAATGGCTACTTCCTTTGAGGCATGTTATGTCTGCCATCAACAGTGACAGACAGGTGGCTGCGTGCACTGTATGTTTTCATCCCTTGCAGGTGTCCTGTAGGGACTTTGAAACCTCACATTTCCACTGCTCTTTCTCAGGAGGCTCTGAATTAGGATAGTTCTCTGTTCAAAGCCTTTGGACATTCAGTTTGAGCTCAGGCTGCCCATGGCTTAGCAAGAGGGAGTTACTGTCATATTTAAAATGCACCATTTCCAGCAACTGGAAATTGGTGTTTTTATCTAGTCTTTGTGTACATGTAAGCTCGCATATTAGCCTTTTTTTGAGAAATAAATTTTGATTATAAATAATACTATTTGTTTTCAATGAAGTAATTTACAGTACTGTTGAATGAGAGCGGCATCAAGGGACTGTCAATCTGACCCAGAGATGAAACAGCAAAACCTTTAGCTGGTAAGGAAATGGAGTGATGGGTTCAGAATAATTTTATCTTTTCTTGAAAAAATGCAAATATAGGTGATTCTAATGAACAAAACAAACCCCCTGATGGTTGTTATAGAACTTACTGTATAATATATGCTTCATATATTGTATATTTACAACTGATTTAACTACTCAAAAGTCTATCAGAGATTAATACATGGTCAGTAATTCTACACTTCATCATTAGCAGTCCTCATGATTTGTAATCCATTGTACACCGTGGTAGTAAAGAGTTCCCTTTGGAAGCACTAAATAGAGGAAGTCTTAGAAAGTAATATGTTCTGTGAAATAGGAGAAAAATATACTTTCATGACTATTATTCATAGCCTTGCTCCCCATGCATAATCCCTAAATTCACATTTCCTACTAAAGAATCCATCTGGGGGGATGGGGGAAGGGGTTGGATGGAGGTGGTGAGTGTGTCCAGTAAGCTTTGTGGGTTGAAATTCCTGCATTTGATCTCTGCTAATTGTATTAATATGAGCACCACTTTGTATGATAGCCTGAAGTGCCACCCAAGTCCCAAGGAAGCCAAGGAGGATTTTCACCTTTATTTCACAGAAAATGAACCAGGCTTGTTTATATGGAAGAAAAGCAACTGCATATTATACAATAAAAATTCTAAACTTTATAGCTAACTTCAGTGCCAGTCCAGTACAAAAAACAGGAATGAAGAAAGCTGAGAAATTTTCAGGTTTGTTTTCTTGGTGTTTTGTTTATTTCCTGATAAGGAAGAAACCAAAGCTGCATTTTATTCACTCACAGATGGATTCAGCATAGTTCCTGGGTCCATTCTATTATACAGAGCAGAACTCTGTGGTAGTCAATCTAATCAGTTCTTAGAGAGGTTTAGAACTATTAATTCTGAGTGTACATTTCTTCATATGCTGTTTGGAAATTTTTATTATGATTTTATAGATATCTTAAACATAAAATCTATGGATGAAGAGAGGAACTTTTACAAAACAGTTAAAGGCCTTTTGAATAGGATTTTTTTTTCTCCTGGTGCATTTTATAGAAAAAGGAGGATTGCCATTAAATTAAACAGGCATTTTCAGAAGTTCATAGGCCTGGAAGACACATAAATTTACTTCGTATGTTATTAGAACACAAGCAGTATGCAAAGAATTAAATAATTTTTGCAACCTATTAAGATAAAACTGCCTCATTAACACATGTATTAGACTAGAGAAACAGCAGGAAGTGATCAATGTGCCTTTCAAGTTGGAAATTTATGTTAACAAATACCAATAAACAATGTGAATAGTCTTGCTGATAGCATTGGAAATGCTATTTAGGCTGACATTACATAACTTGATGTACAGTTATCCCATGAGCTAGATTCAAGAATAACTTAGATGTTTTTCTCCTGCAAGCACCCTGGTTAAATGAACATAACATTTACTGCAGCAATGATTGCCTGTCCATACCAAAAGGATGACTAAACGTCTTTAAAACACCCGAGAACACAACAGGAACCACATTTCATTGTGTCTCTCTTTTTCCCTTCCATTTCTTTTGCTTCTTTGTTTCTACTTTGATTTTGTAGGTGTGTCAGACAGTAGAAGTCCCACGATGCTCCTCGGCAAAAACCAGAGGACTTGTGCTCCCACAGAGAGAGCTGTGGGCTGAGGGCCCCTCTCCTTGAGTTACTTTATGGCTTCTGTGGAGGCTTCTGGTCTTCACAGTTCTGACCTGACAGAAAGGGTGCCACGGACTGGTGGTGTCTCCTCAGACTACAGCCATTCTCAGCTCTTTTAATCGTGTTTAACATCCAGATCATCCTGGAGGCCCTTTGAGAAAACAAATTGGCACCTGATGAGTGCATCCACACTGCCATGAAATGGGGGAGGATAGCAGTCACTCCTCTTCACTAGCAGTAGGTTTTTGGGATAAACTGGAATTCAGACCACTCTGTAAAGTACAGTAAAGGTGTAGCAAATCTGTTTAAAGATGCAGCTAATTTGTTTAAAGACGACCCAGTCACTCCCTTTGTCTTCTATAATTTTTATAAATGTCCAGTCCTGCGATGTCAACAGTTGTGAAAAGTGCTGATGCTGAAAGGAGTTCTGTCTAGGTAATGGCAGCAGGACTGCACCCTGCAGAATTCTGTTCTGGGCGTCTATTTAATTTGCATCAAAATGCTTAAAAGAACATATTTATGATTCACTAATAATTGCTGCTGTTAACCTCTACCCTTATATTTATTCTTCAACTTTGAGAGGACAGAGCAGCTGCCTATAGATTATTAAAGTTAGGATATAATTCTGATTTACCTGTCTGGAAGATATTACAATTTGTTGTTGCTAAATTAAAAACAGTTAATCGCTTTCCTGTGTTCATTTATATTGAGGAGATCATTTCCTGATTGAATTTGCTGACAGTTCTAAAATGTAAATTCATGGCATGTATTATTTTTGTGTCTCTATTTTATAGCATGGCTACATTTTATTCATTTAATTAAATAAAAAATTAGAGTAATTTATAAATTCGATGCTAGATCTTTCAGCTGCAGAATTGGGATCTGTACAAAATGTTTTTGGCATAGTAGAGATAAGAGGATCAGGGAAAAGTGGTTTTTTAGCCCTTAGAGTTGGACTAGTTTGAGTTACTATAGTGACAGATGAAGTTTCATCTGGATGTAACTACCACTTTGAATACTTCTTTGGTAGTCGCTTCCATGCTTCCTATGGAAGCTGCCTGGTTTAGGGAGTATTAATCCCATGGCAGTAATAAAGTGGTGCTGAAGGGGTTATGTCTGTGAGGTGAACTGGGCTCAGTAACTTCAGCCAGAATTTATCAGAGTGAAGACTGGCCCCAAGATGCTGTTGTTTTTCAGTTAAATCTGTGGGAATTAATTTTATTTCAATGCCAGAAAAATTACTGAATTAAAACCAATTTGCAATTATTTAACCTTACTTCAGGACGTGCATTTAATTTAATGCAGTGCTGACCACTGATCTGATTTATTTATTATTATTTTTTACAATTTTATGTAGCATGTACATGCTTTTGAGCATAATGTCCATCAGGAGATAGAGAGCAAAACCTTTACAGCTTTAAGACTACCAAGAAAATAATGGCCCCAACAGTGGACCCAGTCCTGCTGGTGGGAGGAATAATCTGATGAATTCTAGTGGCAGCAGCGTCAGTGGTTGTAAAGCAATGAATTTAGAGGCTAAAAATGCATTAGGCAAGAGCTGTTTGCTTTCAGTAATCTATCACAACACGATCTATCATGCATCTCCTTTTCCTTGGATGACATCGCCTTCTAGCAACATCAGCACAAATATTTGGAAGAAGATAGAGAAACATATGGCTTGCAGTACTTCACTAGCAAATTGCTTCAGCAGAAAGCATGCCTTTTCATTTACCTTCCCAGCCAATGCTTAGAGTTAATCACAGCAACCAAGTGCCACTGCTGTGCCATATGGAAGCAGAGCTAACTGCGTTAACAGAAATTTAAACACATGTGGGGAGAGTCACAGGAATTATGAGTTCTGGGAGTGTACATTTAATAGTCAGACAGGAACACTTGACAGAAAAGAGAGGAAAAAGTTGCACATTTCTTGAATATTACTCTTTCCAAGACTCTCTTTTGACTTAAGCTTTTACCTCATATGCTCCTTCACGAGTTGCTGTGCTACATAGGTCTTAGCTACTTGGTAGAGTAGGCAGCAGCAACACTGAGAATGCCATCCTGATCTCAATGAAATCAGTGGCAAGACTCCAGTGGACTAGGACAAGCCAAAACTACTCTTTTAATGTAGGTTCAATTCTATTAAAAACCATTGCCTTAAAACAAAACTAAAACCAAAAAACAACTTTCTAAATATTACAGGAAAATACTACAACTGAATCCCCATTCTTCAGTTACTTGCCATTACGATGAATTATTGGGTTGGACTGTGCTTTAGGTTTCCAGGTCCAAAGATATTGTCTTGGCAGCTTTGCTGTATCTTCACTTTAATCAATTATGTAATCAAATTGTCCTTCTTTCTCCAGTGTTCTGTCGACCTCTCTTGAAATGATTAGAAAAGATTTAAAGGATACAAGCTGCCATCAGTGACAGAAAGCACATAACTTGAAAATCTCATTACTACTTGTGAGGAATATTCAAACAGGGCTATTTAAAAGACAGGCTCAAGTCCAAATTCGAACAGTTAGTAAATTCCTTCCAGACTTTATGAGAGTGAGATAAAGTACGATTCATCTCATTCACCTTCAGCCATTTCTAGTTTAGATGTGTTCACCTGAGTTTGCTACCTGATGCTGGCTATATAGTTGGGAAGAACAGAGAAGTAGGCAATTTTAAAGCACATGAGTAATTTGACCTGTTTTAATCTTCTGGTTTAGGATGAGATGAATTCCTCCCTGGAAGTACCAGTGTTTTTCCAATGGCTGCAGAGGGAATTTAAAGGTAAATGTCTATTTTGTAAATATGTCTAGTTAGATGAGATTCATTCCTTCTGGGATCACCTTTCATCCTCCTGCAAGATGTCCCATATTCCTTGCAGTTTTTGGGGAAGAATTTCCAGTCCCACCATAGTTTCCAAATACTGTACTATGCCTAGGTGGCAAAACAGAATTGGAATTAAAGCATGTATCCCTGTTAGCTGACCTTGGGAAAGATATGCAGTAGACATGGCAGGAGTTGGATGGTCTTTATTACAAATGGTTAACAAGAAGAAAATCAAACTAATTTAAAGGTTAGTAGAGACATACAAATATGTGCTTATTCTCCTAAAAAGAGGGAAATAGAATTCTAAATACACAGTTAGGTTTTTGACACTAGATGGCAACAGTATACATTAGAAGTACTGGATTGTCAACCAGTAAAAGTAAACTTTACACTTTACTCAAGGAATTGATGAAGGAGAATTCCAGAAATTATTTTTAGAATAAATTTTGAATTAAATTAGAACAAAATAATGCATGTTTAGAGTATCACGTTTCTTCTATCAAGATATAAAACCTAGAGAAACTAATTTTAATGTACTAGAAAAGCTTGTGTTTAGTCTGCCCTTCCATGAAAGAGTATTTATTAGAAGTTTACCAATCTAAACAAAGGCTTTATGTTGATTTTGCTGCCTGGATGGTTACAGAAAGTCTGATGGTCTCAGGCCCCCTCCTTTGCTCCTCAACTTCCTCAACAGATTGTTGTATGCACAGAGTTTGAGAACATTTTTCTCTTATCATGAAACACATTTGTAGAATATAAGAATCAAGTTCTCATTTGCAGCTCTTCTACTGAGTAGCAGCGGCATTATGATGCATGACTCATTTAATTAGAAAAAAACATACTGAAACACTGCAGCAAGATTAAATTGTGGTGCTAATTTGGGAGGAGAGGTCACAGCTGCACTTCTCCTTTTGCAGTGGTCTGAATCTTTTGGTTTGGTTGGTATCATTAGTCAGCGCAGAAGAAGAGAAGGATGTGACTTTCTGTCAATTCCTTCTACTTTCCTGTTGTGCTTGAGATACCATGGTTGGGAGATAGTATGAATAGTGTTATATAGGACTTCCCAGGTGCCCAGGCAAACATCCACAGTCCTCACTGTTTGTTGGTTTAGATAATTTTTCTTAATATATCTTTCTCATTGCCAGGTTGCCAATGGTGTTGAACATCCCACAAGAGGAGTCTAGAGCCAATATTCTGTGGTACCATAATACAACTTCTACAGTACATGAGAAAACTAGTCTTTCAAAGAATAGAACGGACTATTAATAGTTAAAAAACACTGAGAAAACTTCCTACACTATTCATGAATATATCCTTTTAATATTGCTACTATTTTGCAAGAAAGAGAATTTTTTTTTTTTTTGTAGAATACTCTTCTGGCATGTGGAGCTATCATTTTAATATTGCCACTACTTTGAAAGAAAAGAAAAACTTATTTCTTTTGCACAATATGTTTCTAGGCTATGGATGTAAAGAAAACTGGACATTGTCTGAATTAGCATGCTGCAGAGTTTTCTGAGCACAGTAGTACTCATGGCTTCGCAATAAAAGAATATAAAGACATCCCTTAGTGGGTCAAAGTGAGAATTGCCTACCTGTCTTTTTTTCTGTATAAAATCGTAGAGTAGATATTTGGAACACAGGCAACAAGGTTATCTTCCCAACTGCAAGAGTTCCATCTATACTGTATTTTAAGTGGACCCTTCCTTCCACCTTCAAGCAGAAGCTCACTAAGCGTCCACATTGTCTATATTCTGTCCACATTGTGTGCTATGGGAAGATTGCCCGTGTATCCAGGATTCAGGGTCTGAGTTTGCCAGTAGATATTTCTGTGGAGGAAAATTATATGGCATCAAGCACAGACAAACTTTTAACCCAGTCTCAAAGGTTCAAGATCCACAGGATAACTTTCAGTCCTCATGAGGTGAGGTATGGCCTAAGGAAAATATTTTTAGAGAAGAGAAACAATGACCTTTTTTTACTGTTAGGTGAATATGGTAACTACATATTTCACAGATGTGGAGTATGAGACAGAAAGATTAAGTGAACAGCTCAAGGCTATAAAGAAAATTTTGTATCAGAGCCCAGATCAGAAGGGAGGAACTGCTGACTCCCAATGCTATGCTAAGATACCTCTCTCTGTTAAAATTGGCCTATGAATCATCTTAAAAGCCAACAGTAATGCTTTATGAGTCTCAGCACTGCAGATGCTATTAGTCCTGTTGAGGAAGAAGGGACTTCTTTATCAATGTGCAGCAATAATCATTCCTCACTTTTACAAGCATTTATAAATATTCAAACCATTCACAGTCTAAATCCAGCAACCTTACCTTCCCAGGATTAAATACTAGTAATAATAATACTACTAATAATAATAATAATAGCTATTGTTATTGTTATTGTTATAGTTGTGGTGGTGGTGGTGGTGGTGGTTGTTGTGTTTGTTGCTGTTGCTTCTGCTGCTATTGCTGCTGTTGCTGTTGTTTTTCAAAATGTAGTTTCCAAAGACTGTAAAAATGACTTTGCAATCATATCCACTTCCTGATAATGCCTTTATTTTCCTCCCTGAAGAGGTATTTTTAAGATATATAAATTGGTGGTATTTATAAGATATATATATTGGTGGCAGCAGTGCACAGAGAGAAAAAATTCCAAATGTGAGCCTTTGTATTTCAGGACATATCTTCATATGATTCTGGATGATAGTACCTGATTACTTCATATCTCATTTCAGATATGAGCAATTTTATTGTCCCTATCTTGTGGATAAAGTGTCTGAATATGGAGCTGTTGTGCTACAGCTTGCAGAGAATATTCCAGTTGCCAAACCTTACAGGATATAACTGGCTTCCCAAGAATGTGGTTTGGGATCTAAAGATTTGGAATCACAGAATCACAGAATAGTTAGAGTTAGAAGGGACCCTTGGAGATCATCCAGTCCAACCCTCAGGCCAAGGCAGGGTCAACTAGACCAGGATACACAGGAACATGTCCAGGTGAATTTTGAATATCTCCAGAGAGAGAGATTCTACAACCTCCCTGGGCAGCAGTTCCAGTGCTCCGACACCCTCAGTGTAAAGTTCTTCCTCGTGCTGAGGTAACACTTCTTGTGTTTTACTTTATGGCCATTGCTCCTCGTCCTTACACTGAGAACCACTAAAAAGAGTCTTGCACCTGCCTTTGAGCTATTCGTATGTATTGATGAGATCCCCTCTCAGTCTTCTGCAGACTGAGAAACAGGGCAGCTCCTGCAGTCTCTCCTCAGGAGAGAGATGCTCCAGACTCCTAATCATCTTTGTTGTCTCCTCTTCAGTAGCTCCTTGTCTTTCTTGAACTGTGTAGACCAGAATTGAACACAATACTCTAGATGTGACCTCACTAGGGTTGAGCAGAGGCTAAGGATCACCTCCCTCAACCTGTGAAATTCTTTTTGCTTCAGTTGCTTTCTCATCAGTTAGGATCAGCTGGATCACCTTAGCTGACAGTTCCTAAACCAGGCAAATCTGGAACCAAAAGCCACATTTCTTTAGGTTGCTTACTACAGTAAATCAGGAGTAATTTCACTTAATGGTGCCACAATGGACTGTGAGGAGGAAGCAGGACAGAAATATTATGAGGGAGGTTCCCTAGGCAGTCAAAGTTACTTACCTGATTACTGAATTATTTGGTTGTCTATCTCCCTCTGAGCATAATAAGCTTCTTGTCAATTCTAGATTAGAAGGCAGTTTTCCAACACGTAAGGGACATCATGGTAAACCCCAAGTAATCCATATCTCCATAGCTGTCAAAGCAGACTGCTCAGAGGGCATGGGGAAATCTGGCTAAGCACAGAAAAGGCTCTGGGATTTGATATTCTCTCTGAGTCATGAAGAGAATTATTGCTATAAAGGTGCAAGGCTTGAAGACTTATAAGCGATGGTGGAGATACTTGACTGCGAAATGCAATAAAATTGGGGAGAGAAACAATAAGACTTTGCACACAGCCTCACTCACAAGAAACATTAAGCATAAAATGGATCTAAAAGAAGTCAGAAGTGAGCTCTGCAATGACACTGTTAATTGTTGTGGTGTCTGATGTCTCTAACATCCCACCATGTTCTCTCACCTGGAAACACAAATGAGCTTTAGTGTGTTTTCACTTGACTCGCAGACATGAGCTCATGCAGATACTTAGCAAGAAAATCTGTACATGCTTGTTTACATTCAAGTATCATAGCTCATTAACATGATGTCCTCAGAAAATAGCTTTTAATTAATTGTGGGACAGAAAATTTTCTGTCCTCAGAAAATAGCTTTTAATTAATTGTGGGGTTTTTTTAGTTCTTAAATACACTGCTAGATTTGTAACTAAAATTAGCTACTGCATTCAAGGTCTATTGTCACAACAGAGAGATATGTAAAACTGTTTTACTTTAATCAATTAGTAGTATTTAGCCACCTGCATAACTAGCCACTCTGAAACTATCACTATTTGCATTTATTACATATAAGCCATCATATTTTCTTCTTCATTTAGCTATTATCTATTATCAGTGGATTGTCCTTGGTTAAGTTACTTCAACTTCAGTGGACCACCACTGCATGGCTTGATTTAGCATATGTATTCTGCTTTAAAGGTGCTTTTTCTCTGGAATAACTTTCATCTGTCCTTTCTCAATAAGGAATCCTATATGCATTATGAAATTTGTCCATAAACAGGTTAGCATAAGAGCATTTAAGCATCAAGAATGTTATATCCTTTAGGAATTTTCATTAAGAAATTTAAATTCTAATTAAAAAAGGTTTCTCTAAAGTAGTATTTGTTCTTTTTCAGTTACTTTGTTTTGTAGCTGCTAGAAGTCACTTCAGATTTGTTAACAACTTCCAGTAGCCAAGTTGTTTGCATCTAACCAGTACACTGAAGAAACCAGAGTACTGTAGATAGTGCTATTGATTGTGCAAGTCTGTTCCTGCTGCCTTGCAGAAGGATCAAACAAGAGTGAAACTCCAGCAGGCATTTGTCCAGTTTTTAGGTGTGAGTGCTAACCAATCCAGAAGTGATTTTGTAGCCCAGAAATTCACAATGAATGAGAACTCCAAAATGAGAAGAAGGCTATTGTACCAGTAAAGAGGAATGTCAGATAAAAACATGTGAAATAATTCATACTCTTTTCTGAAAGCGTAGAAATACTGTCTCGTGACAGTGCCTTGAAGCCTTGTTGTGGTGTAACTTCAATCAGCAGCTGCACAATACACAGCCACTCACTGACACCCCCACCAGTGGGATGGGGGAGAGAACTGGAAGACTAAAACCTAGAAAAATTATGGGTTGAGAAAGAAGCAAATTAATAGGTTAAAAAAAAAAAAAAAAAAAAAGCCACACATACAAACCAAGAGATTAATTCACTGTTTCACATGGGGAGGCAGGTGTTCAGCCATCTCCTGGCAAGCTGCAAGTAAGGGTGACTTGGGAAGACAAATGTCATCACTCCAAATTGCCCTCTTCCTCCTTCTTCCCCCAGCTCTTTGTGCACTGAGCATGTCACCATATGGTCTGAGATATCCCTTTGGTCAGTTTGGGTCACCCATCCCTGCTGTGTCTCCTCCCAGCTTCCCACTCACTGACAGCCCCTTCACCAGTGCGGCACCATGGAAAGCAGAAAAGGTGCAAGTGCTGTGCAAGTGCTGCTCAGTAATAACAAAAACAGCCCTGTATTATCAACACTGTTTTCAGCACAAATCTAGAAGATAGGCTCATACCAGCCATTGTGAAGAAAATTAACTCTACCCCAGCCAAAACTGTTACAAGTCTAATTCAGATAATTTTATCCTGTTTATGTAAACTATTGCCCTTTTTGAGTAATATGGTATTATTTCCTGACTCAGACTGACTTGAGCTGTTACCACTAATCAAATGCCAGAGGCAATTCCAGAAAACCTTTATATCCATAGTGAAGAATGATGAATATGTAAATGTTTAGGCATCCTTCACAGAGAAAAGTGCTGTTTAGGTGTGGGGTGCTTATATCTTTGTAGGTCTGTACAGTTTGTGCATTAACAACAACACAGAAATTACAATAATTAAACAATGTTAAATCTGCTTTGATGCTATTACCATGTCTAAACAGCAAAAGTTTCAGAAGGAGATTTAATCAAGTACTTATAACAAATATAGCTTTCCTGTCATTTCACAGAATAAATCGTTCCAATTATACTAGTATTGAACTATAACTGCAGAGTCAATATAAATGATGCATAGTACTTAAGGTAACATTGTCATAGGAAGGCAGACTTCAACCTACTTTACTTAAATGAATTCAGGTATGTCTTTCCTGTATAAACAAACACACACATAATAAAACACAAATAATGACTGACCTTATCAAAGGGCGCTTCAATTAAAAGTTATAAAACTATGGCAGCTTCATGAAAAGAGTATGGAAATGCCACTTGAAAAAGACCTCGAAGAAGAAGTAGCTTAGGGAAGGACCATCAGCACTTGCTCATCTCAGTTGTTCATAATGTTACCACTTGTACCCATCCAAGCTTAAACCATAGGGCTAAACAAAGTCAGAGCACTGGACTGGCTGTGCTAATTGTTAGCCTGGGTACTGGCATAGTTTGGTAAGCACAAGCCAGGGAGACTGCCAGGCTCTGGCCCTTCTGTTTTGAGATGTAAGATAATTTAGTGGTATTTCTGCAAACTGTGTTGTGACACTTGGCTTCTCATGCTACAGGACTGTCTCTGCAGTGTCTGATTTACTAGTATAGTCACAGCATAAATGTCGAATGGCAGCCTCCTGATCTTTTACTAAGAATGAAGTGAAAGAAAAATTCAGTTGTTTTCTCAGGGCAGAACACACAGACAGCCTTATTTTTTTCTGAAAAGGTATAAAGTTCTCATGCCTTTGAGGCAGATCTTCCAAACTGGTTGGCTTTTGATAGGACAAAGGGGCACTTGGCATTTTTGTCAAGCCTCCAGCACTTAAAGAGAGAAAACACTAACATTGTGATAATCTGCAAAAGACTTAGCTAAGGGGGAGGCTGGCATCACACAGAAAAAACTAAACAAACCAAACCAGAAAACTATTGTTGGGAGGCTAGAAGCAAAAAGGATAAGCAAAAGATTCAATTGCCTTAACCTTGAGATCAGCTTTATTTTTCTTGCACTTATTCACTAGAGACTTTCTCATTCCCTCAGGAAATGATACTGCTACAGATAAGAGTCTTCTTCAATATTCTGCCTTAATTTGATCCTTATACATGCTGGGAAGAACTGTTTGTAGTATGTAATTAAACATTGTACTAAAGCAGACATACAAGAGAGCTTAATGTTTTCCACATGATGTGGAAACAGATATGTCACTCTGTTGGTACTGTTTTTCTTAGTCGAGGCAATATTTGCTATGACTAGCACTCTTTTCCATGAGAGTCCAAGCACTAAAATAATTTGATTATTGCAGGATTTTTATTTTACAACTCTGATAAACAGGATTCCTCCAGTGCTCAGTGTATAGTTTGATCTTTATGCATCTGAACTCTTCCATTTAAAAAAAATCTTAGATGTCCTTTAAAAGGACCTGTACTCTTTTCATTGCCTCAGTTATGTCACAAAAACATGGGGACACGTTGTTTATTTTGTGCTATTGGCAGTGCTGAACTATTGCTTACTGTAACTGTCAGCATGTAGGAGAGTATTTTCAGTGCATTTTTCTAAATCTACCTGTGATTTGATTCAAACAGAGAAGCCAGAAGAGATCACACACCACATGGTGAGATTTCCCTTGGAGCAGATTGCAAAACCCACCTGCTTGCTAAAGGCTTCTTATCACAAATAAGTATGAGGAAAGCAAAAATCAGGCAGTATTTCTTAGAATAAGTGATGATTCAGGAGCCAAGTCTCTGCTGAGTTTGATTTATAGAAATCACAGTGAAAATCCATCAGCTTGTACCTTAAAAACAAATGCAGAAAAATGTAGAATAACCAAAATAACATTGACTATGGCATACCTCAATTACCAGTCTTAAATTTTTAATGTCTGCTCTCACAGTCTTCATTCCATTTTTTGTATAAACTCAGAAGATTTTTCTTGACTTTTAAATGAAATTTCAAATTAATATAAATTTTTGAAACATTTTAAATAAAAAATGAAATTTAAAATTCTAAAATCATAAATCCAAGAGTTTTTTCCTTCTGCATGTGCCTGTACAAAAATTCAGGAGTTGAAAAACTGATTCTGGTCAATACCTTCTAATTTTTTTCAAACTGTTTTATAGAAAGAGGAAAAAGAGGGAAAAGCGAAAGGGGATCCGTTAATCCATATAAAAACCTCAAAGCTGGGTGTCAAGAGGATGGTGCCAGACTCTTTTCAGTGGTACCCAGAGACAGATCAAAGAGCAAGGGCCATAAAGTAAAACACAAGAAGTTTCACCTCAACATGAGGATGGCAGAGCACTGGAACAAGCTGCCCAAGGCAGTCTTGGAGTCTCCCTCTCCAGAGATGTTCCAAACCCATCTGGATGTGTTCCTGTGTATCCTGCTCCAGGTGGCCCTGCTTGGCAGGGGGGCTGCACTGGATGATCTCCAGAGATCCCATCCAGCCATAACAATTCTGACATTTTGTAAAGTAATACACAATGCAGGACTTTCTACCTGGTGGCAGCCAGGAGAGGGGAAGAGGGTATTTCTGGAATAAGGGCTCATTCTTACAATGTACACAACTACATATTATCATGTCTACTGAAGGCTGTGAAAGTAGGAAAATCATTAGTTTCATCATCTTTTGGACTCTCTGATGAATGTTAAGAACTGTATTCATTACAGTAGTTCTGGCCTAGCAAAGGATAAAGGTCTCTTCGTAACATCTGTTATCTTTACCTTTATGCTCTGTATTTTCTGTTTCCAAAGGCTGTCACAGAGCTCTAGATGATGTGTCCCTTAGTGATGCAGCAACGGAGTTACCTTTTTCAGGTTCTTGTTGGTGGCTGTATATGTCATCTTCCTGGGAGCTTGTTCTGTTACAGCCTTTGACAAGTAGAGCTCGGTTACACTTGACTCCTATGGAGCAGCTCAGGCACTGGGGGAAGTGAAACATCACATCCCTCAACTGCCTGCCAGTTGTCAAGTTAACTCAGGCAAATAAATTCCACATGAGGTCAGTGCTTCCTGGAAATTCAGTGTTGAGAAGAGTTAACGTTTTCCTCAGAGGCAGGAAAGAACTTCACTAAACCAGTTCTCCCTTTGATTGTATCAGTCACTTTTTCTTGGCCAAGCTGCTGTGAAGTATTGAATGTGTGAAAGCAGAGACAGAACCTGGAATTTAAGCTATTTTTCTAAGTCTCTGGTTCCTAGGTAGTTATCTCACTTGACAAGTATTCTGTTGCTGACAACAGCTATTAAACATTAGTTGAAAGAAGAAAAAGAATGCAAATGCTCTTTTAATTAATTGGAGAATTTGTGTCATCAATCAATGTCATAGTAGTTTTTTATCAACATGCATATCCTTATTAATACACCTATAAAGTAAGGAAATACTATTATTTCTGTTTCAGCAACAAAATGTAACTAGAAAACATAAAGTGACTTGCTTAAAGCCACATCAAGATAATAACAGAAGCAAGTTCAAAATTCTCAATTCTTGAGTCTCAATCTAGTTGCTTCACAATGAAAATTCTTTCCTGTAAAAAATTTTTATTCCTCTAACCTGTACTCTTCTCTCACAGTTTCTGTGTTTTAGACAGTTACTGAAGTTGTAACTGATATTTCTGGTTGTTGCTCTTTAGCTTATAATTTAGTTCTCAATCATAAAGTCATTAAAAATATATAATAATTTATAACAAGAAATTAAATTAAAATGGAAAACAATACTGTAGTACAAATGTTATTTTTAGCTGAGAAAAATTTTTTCTTTAAAACACATTGGGGTAGACAGTTATATATCATATACACTCCTGTTTAAATAATTTAAGAGAAAATGAATATCTTTTTATCCTTCTACAAAAAAGAATATTCAGTATTGATATTTTAACACTGAGTGACAGATACAATATAATCAAATGATCATCAAACTTCAGTATTCCATGTAAAAAACACATCAGTAGATCAGTAAAAGAGATGCTGTCTGCAAAGGGCATTCAGAGGTTTTTTTCAAAGACACCTTTCACTCATGACATTCACAGAATAGTTCCTTTTTCCTGCATAGCAGATATAGGACTTTCCCCAATGCTCAGCTTTAGGCCCAGATGGAAGTTCCAAAATTGTGTTTAAGGTTTGGTATGCGGAATGCTTTCATTAATAACATACACAGATGACAATTATCTGCAAGGATCATGGATGAGTGGAAAGCTACCATGTAGCTATATACATCATGACTCCAGCAGAGGAAAGAGATGTTCTCCACTTTTCATAAGGTGTGAATATAACATGGAAATCTCTTGAATTAAATTTAGGATGGTTTGTCTTAAGAAACATAGACTCAACCCACATTGAATTAATGCATCTGAGTGAAACTAATGAAAAAGATGCATTTTTAAATTTTTTGACCATGGACAGTATCTTTGTCCACAGAGCTGGAAATTGGTTTCTTAGCCATATAATCGTGGACACATTCTTTATGCAGTGATTAAGGCACTGGGAATAAGTTAATGTGAGTCTTGTGTTTCAGTCCTTCATGCTGGAACCGGTTCTCTACTGCATGCAGGAACATTACTCAGTGAACTCTGCCTGCTCTCTTAAAAATTGGACTCGGAGGTGAATTTTAGGCCTTAGTACTTCGGTTAAGTAGGCTGTATACATTGCAAGAAATGTTACCTTATGTATGGTATGCATTGCATAACTTCCTGTTAATGCCATGCCTGGTCATGTACATAAATATGAGTGAGCTGTGATTCCAGTGTCTTGGGTTTTAATTCTAAAATTTCCTCAGGGTCCTCTTTGCTAAATAATGGATCAGCTTCAACAGCAAATAGTAGGTAGTGCAGTCTCCTTCCTTCAGCAGAAAGGCTTTTTCTCTCAGAGAAGAAATTAGGTCAGGTTTCCTGCTTTCTGTACCATTCTTTCTTCGAACTTATTTGGAATTAAAAGAGTGACTCCTACATAGTATTTGGAAAATAATGAGGCTTGTGCTTAGCAGACAGTGCTTTTGATCTCTGGAACTACATCCTTGTGGCCCCAAATCAAGGATCCATCTCCAGAAAAAGGGATGTTTTTGTAAAGATCTACCTTGATAGAGTCCTACTGATGAGCTATAGGAAAGTGTATTTAATTTTAAATACTCTTTATAAACATTTACCTCTCTGCATAGAGATTACAAATTTAAAATGTAGATTCCCATTTCAAAACTTGCTACCAAATGTTTAGATTCCAGCCTCCTTTACCAGGTCTAGCCCATGGGCCTTAAATTAGAGTGTGAAAGTCTGTAGACTTTTCATGTATCGTGTTTCTTTTTCTGCTCCCTAATTCCAGGGAGTCAGTAAAATTGAGAAGCATGTTTATATGAAGTATGAATCACTCTTTTAATTAAAAAATTGGCAAAAAATTATAGAGGACATGCCTTTTTGTAGAATTCATTTTGGAAATTGTATTTGATTGCTGCCAAAATTTCTGTCATTACTGTCAGTTATTTAGTCCCATTAACAATATTTTTTTCAGTCTACCAGATAGAAAGGGTTTATGTTTCTAGTCACATGGGAATGATGTGTTCAGGTATGAACTGAAATAAAGAGCCTAAGCCAGGCGTGTATTCCACCAGATTTCATTTGGAGTTTTAATGATTGTGGCCAGCAGGTTGAGGGAGGTGATTCTATTCCTCTGCTCTGCTTTCCTGAGACATTACCTGCAGTGTTCCATCCAGCTCTGGAGCACCCAACAGAAGGACATGGACCTGCTGGAGCAAATCTAAAGGAGGACCACAAAGATGATCAGAGGGCTGGAGCACCTCTCCTATAAAGACAGTCTGAGTGAGTTAGGGCTGTTCATCCTGGAGAAGGGAAGGCTCCAGGGAGACCTTTAGAGCAGTCTTCCAATACTTAAAGGGCAGGCTACAAAGAAGCTGGAGGGTGACATTTTACAAGGGTCTGTAGGGATGCCTTCAAACTGAGGTTTAGATTTGATTTTTGTAAGAAATTCTCTGCTGTGAGGGTGGTGACACACTGGAACATGTTGCCCAGAGAAACTGTGGATGCCCCATCCCTGGAAGGTCAGGGTTGTTCAAGGGCAGGCTGGATGGGGCTTTGAGCCACACAGTTAAGTGGAAAGTTGCTGCTCATGGCAGAGACATTGAAATTAAGGATCTTTAAGGTCCCTCCCAACCCAATCCAATCTGTGATTCTATGATTAGTACTTTCCCAGCAAAATTTCCTACATGGAGTTCTCACATAGCCAGAAGAGAACAGCCAGCTTTAAACTCCAGTTCCATACATTTTTAACCAAAAATTCAGTTACAGATGTATTTTTTAAAACACAGACCTCTCTGTATTATCTCAGTATTGACTTTAAAAGAGCCTCTGACAATTCTGCTAGTTCTTTTGCACACAAATGCTACCCATGTGCTTAATACGCCTCATTTAGATGAAGATGCCCAGATGAAGAAAAATATAGCTTGAAAGACATAAGAAGTAATCCTTAGTCTTTACACAACATTGATGAAGGTTCTGCAGAAACAGAGGCTTCCAGTTCAAGGGAGAAGAAAAGGAGAATTTCAGCAAGAAATGCACAAAAAAGACCAGAGAGCTGGATAAGATGATCTACAAGTAAAGAATGAACAAACAAGGGTTATTTAGATGAAATAAGAAAGGATTATCAGGAGAAAAAGAGAGGGAAAGAAGTGTCGAACTTCAAATAAGTAAAGGTCTTCAGTGAAGATCAAGGAATTAATTTGTTCTCTTTGTCTATGACACATGTATGCCATTGGATGCAAGGGCTTAAATTACATCAGAAAATTCAGGTTAGACACCAAGGAAGTTTTCTAACAGTTCAAGTAGTAAAGGAATGGAAAAGCTGCCTACGGAAGGTCATGGCATCTCTATCTTTGAACAACTTTGAAAACAGATTAGAGATATATCTACCAGGAATAATCCAAGTATAGATGTTCCTGCTTTGTTGTACAGTGCTGAAACACAGAAAATGAAGGTCTTTTGTAGCTGCTGTGACTCTGAGACTAGTAGGAATAACAATGCTCTTGCTTCATTTTTGTAAGCTTGTTCTTTGCAGACACTCCCTGGTGCTGAAAGCCCAACATTCTCCAATGGAGTAAGCAGGGCTTTTTATAGTGCTGGCAAACCCTTACATTTGATGTAGTCATTGCTAAGGAGCCAGGAGAGAAACTCAGAAAGCTGGGTGGTGTGGGCATTGAGGTAGCACCCTTTATTTTGTAGGGAAAGAAAATGAAGAACAGTTCCAACCTTTGGCTGCAGGGGAAAGTGCCTTGACAGAAGGCAGCTATCCCCATGAAGAAGGGAAATAGTTCCTTTGAGGGGCAACTTGTTGAATTCTAGGAGGTTAGAGTGAAGGGTGAGTCATACACTGGCTGCTGGCCATTTTCTTAGGAAGCTCCAGGCACTCTAAATAGAGGTATCAGGATTCCAGCACATCAGTACCACAGAATAACAAACTGCATTGAGAAGAAACAATGGCCTGGAGGAAGTGTGAGTGAGAAATTACTTCGTACAAGGGATTTAACTTGATAAGAAACTTGAAAATTAAAAGTTAACTTTCAATTGCATTGCTGCAAACTTTCTTTTAGTGAATGACTTTCTTGTTTATGGATTCAAAGCCCAGAAGGAAAAGCAGCAGCAGCAGCAGCAGCAGCAGCAGCATTCCCAGTGGAGAGAGGACTTCTGGCAGAGTTTTGGCTGACTGCTGAGATCCATAGCAGAGTTGGAAAGTTGTCAACACACTCCTGCTTGACATGAAAGCAAAATACCTCAGACAGAAGACGAGTGGTCTTGTGCAGTTGTGACAGGCGGGGACTTGACCCAGTGGGACCTGGAGAAGCTCATCAGGATCACTGGTGTGCACTGTGAATACAAACCTCTCCACTCCACTGATCAGTATAGATCTACCCTTCAGGGGAAAAGTGGTTGCATGCCATACAGCTCTGTGGGGCACTAACAACAACAACAACAACAACAACAACAACAACAACAGTAATCAGGAGAGTGGAGCTCTAAATAGCTAGGAAGGGACACATTAATTTTCCTACTCACAAAAAAAAAAAGATAACTTGGTTCAGTTTTTTGAGCTTTGCTAAAAGAAAATTATGCAAAATCTATTCCTAAATTGTCAGCAGAGACTTAAAGCAGTTCTTAGCTCATTGCCCATATGCTCACCCTTCCTGGTGATAACTTTAACTCACTGTGAGAAGCATTGCTTTATTTTCACAGCAAGAGTTGTGCACAGATTCAAACTAACAAATCCTCATTTTTCAGGGCATCTGGGGAGGACACAACTATCATTGATTTCATAATATATAGGAACCATCTCTAAAGATAGGGGTTTAGATTTGTTTTATGAAATTTTACAGTATGCACAAATTTTTCAGAGATGTCAATAAAATGTGAAGATGCTTTACATGTTGTAAGATCATGTTCAGGTATTAGGTTATTATGAAAATCTATAAAGAGTATGAAGGGCAGGAGGAACTTCCTACCTCTAAGAATGATGCTGCTAAGATATGTGTAGGTGATACAGTAAGAATCACATTGCAATCATTGTCAGGGCTGGTGCTCAGCATTTATTCTATTGGTATTAAATGTAGTGATTGATGGAGCATTTTCAATTTCTGGGGAAGCTTATTTAACATTGTTGAAGTTATTCTAAAATAAGTTGAGAAATCTGTGACAGCTGGTCAAATTCATTTTACATGTACTTCACTGAAATGAATCTGGCCCAGACAGCATTTTCAATTTGTTTTGAAGTGCGACCACAATGCACAAGCTAGAATGGAGAAAATAAGTCAGGATGTCAATCAGTTTATAATAATATAGTGAATAGGTCTAAGCTGTGAGATACTACTGTAAAAGTAGTAGGCATGATAGTAAGGAATTTAGGAACCTTGTCAAAATTGGATGTAATGGCTTGATTTATTAATAAGCAATAGGAAGGTTTATTTAATGGGATCCCATTTTGTTATTATTTTTCTGTTGATAAAATACATTTCACCTTATGTTGCATTGTGGAAAATGGTCTCCAAAGTTACCAAGCTTTTTTTTTCTTAACATAGTTTGATAATTGCATCTTTAGACAAGATATACCTTTAAACCTTGAATTTGGCAGGGTTCTGAGAGCACTAATAGGCTTTAATGGCCCTGAGCAGGGCTGGTGGAGACCAGCCTCCAGCCCTATTATTGTGTTGGGGGCTTCATTTCAGCTCAGGGCTGGGCACTCAGTCCTGGCCCCAGCTGTGCTGCAAATGGGCCTGTGCCAATCCACGTCTCTGGTCCTGCCTCCAGGATGGATCCTGGAACTTTGCAACAGCTTTTTCTTAAATCCTGTCCTTAATTGCCTAATAAAGGAATTTCTCCATTTTTTCTGCCTGTAATTTCCTAATGGTCCCTGGGTGGACCAAGGACCTGATTCACGTCCTCTCTATGCCAGGGGTTGCCCTTGTGTGTTACCAGATCTGCAGCTCAGGTGCTGTGGGGCTGTGCCCAGGCTGCTGAGGACACTGCTGGATTAGCAGTCACCCTCAGCCCCCCAGCTCACCTTCCCTTAGGGAATGGCCCCATGTCTGCTGTCTGCCTGTAAAACCTGAGTGTTCTGCAAAGCTTGTTGCTTTTTCTTTTCCTCAGTCTTGTGCTAGTTAACTTTAAGGTCTTTTGCTTTCACATCAGAAGTTTTTCATAATAGATCAGTTAACATTAGGTTATAATTATGACCAAGTTTTAGTATCTATCAAGGCCTAACTCTTTTTTCTTGAGTCATATGAAGGGTCTTATCTTTGAAGTTTTGCTGTGTGCGCTGACATTCACCTGTACTGCTGCAGTTGCTTTGCAAGCAAATAAACAAAGGAGAGTCAGACCTGTGCCTATTTTCCTGGTAAATACTTTAAATCAGAAAATCATGGAAAAACAGTTTAGAAGGGATGTTTGAAGGTTATCTTGCTCAGACTTCTGCTCAAAGCAGAGCTATCTCTGAAGGCAGGTGGGGTTTGTTTAAGACTGCATTTAGCTGAATTCTGAGTCTCCAAGGATGGAGATCTCAATTTATCTGGCAGTCTGTTTAATTAACCCTCACTGTGGCTTTTTTTCCTCCTGTTTGATAGGAATTTCCCTTTTTGCAACTTGGATCCTCTCTTGTCCTTTCATTGTTCCACTCTCAGAAGAGTCTTGCTCCATCTTCTCTATTAACTCCTTTTCAGAAATGATAGACTGTTCCCAGGTGCCCCTGCAGCCTTCCCTTCTTAAAGCTAAACACATGCAGTTTCTTCAGCATCTCTTTTTACATCACCTGCTCCAGATCTTTAAATATTGAGGTAATCAGCTGCTGGGCTTGCTCTGATTTGTTCTTGTTGCTATTGTGCTGGGGGCTAAAAGTGAAATCACAGTGTTCCAGATGCAGCCAACCAGTGCTGAGAACAGGAGAATAACCACTTCCCTTGATCTGCTGACTGCACTTTTGCTTGTACAGTCCAATATATGGCTGTATTTGATTTATACATGCAGTGGGAGTGTGGCCACAGGTACGTTCAGGGTGCTGCAAAACATAATATTTCCCCATTCTGACTGAGCTTGGAGGCTGCACTGAACAGGGATCTTATCTATATGTGGACAAGACTGCAGCTTGCCAGCTTATCCATCTAGCTGCCTTTTTTTTCCTTTTTTTTTAATCCACAAAATGGGAAACACATAAGTGATCTGCTTATTACTTTGAAACTCTGCCCTGCATGCTGGTCATTCTGAAGAATGTGCAAATTATGTCCATTTCATGGACTTTGCAGCCTTGAAGTATTATCATCTTGCTGTGAACAGTCCTACACTTGGCTAGGGCTTTTCATAACAAGGTTAACTGACGGTTTCCTCTGACTCCAGTAAGACCAGTTTGCATATTGTTGCATATAGGTGCTGCTCTGTACAACATATGACAGTGGGGAGGGTCTGGCCAATATCAACAGAAATATTCAGCAAATATGTTAGCATGTTGTGAACAGAAAAACTGCTTGGTTCACAATATCCCAGAGTTTTAGCCTTCATACTTGGCATATAGTTGAGAGTGGTTTGGAGAATATTAGGGCAGAATTTGTTTTTGTTTTGAATATGTTTGTTTGCAGATGATTACCTGTAAAAAGGTATGGAGCGGAAATAATTGCTGTTGTGTCTCTGTGTCGTGTTTTAACACCAGCTGGCAACCAAGCCCCACAGCTGCTTGCTCAGTCCCCTGTCAGAGGAATGAAAGACAGTCAGAAAGATAGAACTAAGGTAACTCCTGGGTTGAGATAAAGACAGTCCAATAGGTAAAGCACAAATCACATAATTTGGGGATGATCCTGGGATCAGGAGCAGAAATACCTTGACATTGTGAAAGCTCAGCAACAGTGAAAACATTCCAGTATTGTCGACACTGTTTTCTGCACAAATCCAAAACACAGCCCCATACCAGCTACTGTGAATAAAATTATCACTAGCCTAGACAAAATCAGAGTGCTAATGAGTGCAGTCTTAAGCTGCACCTGGGGAGGTTCAGTCTGGGCATCAGAAAGAGGCTCTTCACAGGAGTGATGGGGCATGGAATGGGCTGCCCAGGGAGATGGCGGAGTCACTGTCCCTGGAGGTGTTTAAGATAGGACCAGATGGGGCACTCAGTGCAATGATCTAGTTGACACGGTGGTGTTAGGTCATAGGTTGGACTCAATAATCTTAAAGATCTTTTCCAACCTAATTGATTCTGTGATTATGATTCTGCTTGCAGAAATGCTACATTGCAGGGAAAATCTGTTTCTTTAGTATGCTGATTTAAATACCAAGGAATAGAGAAAAGGAAGATGAACACACATTAAAAAAATATTTCTTTCTGCTACCGAGATCACCAATTCCCCCACATGTAATATTCAGCTGCAACGCAATGAAAATGTGTGCCTGAACTGTATTTTCAGTTTTCATGATATTACTGGACAAAAACTTGAAAAATGCTAAGCATCCATAAACTCCCAAGAGGCAGACATCAGCCATGGGAAATAATCTTCCTCTTCACCTGAAGAGAACTTAACACTTCTCTGTATTTACATCTCAGACAGAAAGTGAATGTGTGTTCCTTTCCAGTACTTAAGCTGGCTTTTATTGAAGTACTTGGCTGTTGTTGAGTGAACTTTGTGACATTTCTGGAGGTTTGAAACCTCAGCTATTGTGCCTGTATAAGAGCACAGTATGGTTCTGTTCCTGGTACAAATGGGTTCACAGAAGCATGGAGGACAGAGACACCTGGTTTGAGTCAGGGCAAAGGAGAGATGCTCAGGGTCTGACACATGCTCCTTATTATAGCTGCCTCTCTCTGCAGGCTGCAAAGGTCTGTGCTACCAAAAGGAAAAATGGTGGGTTTCTTATTGCCCCAGGGATCTAGAGTGCTTCAGAGATCTGAGCAAAGAAAAAAAAGATATTAGAAAGCTGTTCATTTGGCAAACAGAATGATAAATCTGTCTCATGTCAGAAATAGGATTTGAAGGAACTATTACTATTTATTTATTACTATTTTAAAAATAAATAATAATGAAAAAGAAATTAGGGTGAGGTGAGAATTCAGCTGAGGAAAACAGTTTGCAACCTAGTCAATACTGGCTTCTCTAATGAGTTTTTTGAGGGTTTGGGTGTTCTGGGTTAATAACAGCAATTTTCAGATTTGCTTCCTTTTTTAGCTCCAGCCTTATCCTATTGAAGGCAGTACATTGGCTACTCAGTGAAGTCGGGAGATGTATTTAAGATAGGGGGGAGTGTTTATGTGTTCATACAATTTATCTCACTCATAAGAAGCAGGGGCCAGAAGATATTACTGGTGTAGTGAGTGTTCTTCACATCCTCTTCATCTTCCATGCAAACATCACTGAAACTAAGTTCATCAAAATAGTTAAATATCACACTCAAAATGGCATCCAGTGGCGAAACTCTAGTGAGTAGCTTTTATACTGTAAGCTTAAATCATATTTAAGTTTTGCCTTTACTGAAATGCTGACATCCCAATTAGGTACAGTTGTTCAACTGAAGTCTTACCAAAGCAGAGCAGAACAGAAGTATTACCTTGTCATGTCTGTGGAGGCATATTTCTTTTCAAATGTGCCACTATGGCTTTCCTCCACTAGCATGGCACTTCTGATTTTTCATCTAAATATTAGCTTCCAAGCTAAACTTTTTTTGAAAGAATATGTACCCAGTTATCCCCATACTTGTATTCTGGTTTATTATTATTACATCTGAAAAATAATGTTCTGTACTTGTACTTATGTTTTGAGACTATTTCTCCCATTTGTCAAATTGGTTTTGGATTATTGGTCTATTCTATAATAAAATTCTTCAGCTTTATGTAGTTTGCATACATAATAAGTATATTCTGTCCTTGAAGAGAGCTAGAGCTGGAAAAATCTGCTTCAAGGTTTTTTACTCAATGGAGCCTCTTATTTTGAAAGTGAAATACTGATTGCTATCCCCTTAGTGATTGTACTGTGTTTGAAAGAAGAGTCTGTATTATATTATAATCTTCTTTACAGTAAATTAAATGAGTGACCTTTGTAATGCTACCATCAAGCTATGCAAGTTTATCTCTTAATTTTGTGAATTCTCACCTGTTTTACTCTCTGTGCCAGATGATCCAATTACTCTTTCAGGACCTGTTCTCAGTTTACCATGTTTATTGCACATTATTTCTAAATGTATCAAGAAGAATCTCTGTTCTATATATTTATTTTTTCCCTTTGGCTGATACAATATGAGGTATACAAAAGGCTTGACCTAAAAACTGTGTATTTTTAATAATAAAATAATTAAGAAACTCAAGACTAAATCATATATGTCAAAACCAGAAAAAATATTTACTGATCTTAGAGTATATAATATTTCAAACAAATGACAATAATCACAGAAGGAATTCCTGTATCTTGATCCTTGTCATGCCAATATTTTAGTGTGATTGTAAAAGTATTTTTAAAATACTTTGGACTGAATTTGGCTTTTAGATTTCTTCAGTTCTGGAGGAATTCCCACTTAGCTAATAGTTACTGGAAATTCAACATTGCTGGAACTGTGAGCCAGTGCTTGCATTTACTGAAGTATGTAGCAATCCTCCCACAGATTCCATTAGAGTTTGATTTGCAACCTCCAAGTCTTGAAGATATTCTTTTTATATGTTGGTGTATTAAAAACATTTTATTGTGAAAGCTGTCATGTACACTATCTATTTTTTTAATGTGCAAGCAAATATTTAGCTTTAAATACAAATTATGTTATTTTGCTGTTGATAATACAAAGTCCTGGGCAGAGCATTCTCCATGTATGGATAAAAGATGATGTTCTCAGTTTGTTTTGTTTTAATGTAATTAGGTCTTGAATTGAGTTGTTCTGTAGAAATTGAAGATAGGGACAATAGAAGGAATGAAGGAAGGCCTGCCTTGTGTAGTGTTTGCCTGTAGTTTGGACTGGCAGACACATAAGGATAAAAACAGTCTCTCCTACTACATCTATATGCATAAATTAAGCCATATTACCCCTGGGTAATAGTACTGTCTGTTGTTAAATTCTTAGAATTTTTTTTTTTCAAGACTTGACCCATATCAAGTGGCACTTGCCAGCTCCAGGGTACCATTCTGAGTTGGCACAGGTCATTCTGAATGAGAAACTGATATTGGAATGTTGGATTTTGCTGGGTAAGGGTGTTTGGTATCATGGGCTGAGGTACTGATGGATAGAGTACTCTTGGACACATGCTTCTCAGCATAAAAACACTTAAAACAGCAAAAAACCTGTGAGTCTGTATAAACAATATCAACAGATGGATAAGCTAAAGATGTGCCTTCCTGAAGGTAGATACATAGATAGACTCTGTATTAGTAAATTCTGAAAGGGTTGGGGCACAGCCCCACAGTGACATATCTAATGCTTTCCCAAACAGCATTTAGGTATAGTTCAGGGAACATCACAGGCCATCCTGTGACATTCCAGAATCTATGACACTGTTTTGGACAGGCAGAGAAGCTCTCCCTCATGAGGTATGAGGCTCATTGTATGGTTCTGTCTCTGGGCTCTCTTTGTGTACTAGCAGAGATGTCTTCTTGTGTTTCAGGCATACTAATTCATATTTTAGTTTCTGACATAGGATTTAAGCTACCAGGCAGAAGAAAGAGAGACTGGCACTGAACTTAAGATTGTGCTAAGGAAACTTTCCTGTCTGACCATCCAGAAGCCACGCTGATAGTCACACTCACACCACCTGAGCTGGGACAGAGGCACCTTGGCGGGTGTGGAGGGGGAGTGCTCCTGTGACTGGGACCTGGGAAATCCAGGTCAGCATTTGATACCCCGCACACTCCACTCTCACACAGACAGGCCAGGTTTCCTCACTGGCTCAACCCTGGGTTTCCAGAATCTGGATCCTTGAAATCATTTAATCTTGGTGCAATAGTTGAATAACAAGATAAAAGCTCAAACTGTGTGTCTCTAAGGAGGGAACCCAAGCAAAGGAAACCCTGGGCTTCTATGTCCTCACAGTCTATGTTTGTGAAAGTCTGTGGGTCTTTGGCTCCTGCTGTGCCTCTGAGAGTCTGGTCATGCCCTTTCTTGTGCAAAAGATCAGTGCCAATTCCTTGCTTCTTGACTCCACCACCAAGTCCTCAATCTGCAGTCTGCACACTGAGCTACCTAAAGGTGTTTTTCAGCACGCTGAATTAAAATAGTGGGCTCATTAAATCTGTTCAGTTATCCTAATTCAGTATTTGGTGCACTTTACCTACATCAATCAGCCTTCTGCCCCTCAAGAACATTTGAATCACTATTCAGGGAAGGAGACTGGCAAACCTGGGGAATTACTTCATTTTGAGGTTTATCTTTATGTCTAGATTAACTAAAAATAACATGTCTGTCTGTAGAAATGGAATTTTTTCCAGTAAGACAAGCATCAAAACATCACCCAAAGGTGATGCAACTGCTAAAAAAAAATTCATTCAGTAAGATTTGCAGAAGGACTTGTTTATTTCTTTCCTAGTTGCTTACCTATTGCTCAGCTTTGGTGACTTGTGCTCTGCAGTCCTTACCTGTAGAAAAAGTGCCTTCCACACTGCATTTATGAGTATTCATTTTGATAAGAAATGTGTTTGTGCACTGCATTTTTGTTGTTACGGAATCTTGGGAGTGTTGGAGTCTGCATTCCTTTTGCATTTTGCACTGTAGCTCAAGTGTTAGCCACAGCCACAACTAGGTGTCAGAGGGAAGATCAAAGGGGTGAGTCCTCATGGGAGCACAAATTAACTCCTGGCATTTCAGCATTTATGTATCTTTTTTCTGTTTTTAATTCAGTTGTGTGAGGCAGGAGACTATAAGAAAGAGAGAGCTAATTCCAAACTATAGAGATCAGAAACTTTCCCTTTATACATCCATGTGCACTAAAGCTTTCTGAGGCATTGGATTATCTGCGCAAGAACAAATAGCTAGAAAAATGTTCTAAGTGCTGATGTGAGCAGTTGCACGAAATATTCCTGCCCTTGTGCTGGATTCCCTCATGTATACCATTACCATTGCAACTCCTTCAGTGATGCAACAGGATTTAACCTTGGCTAGTCTGCCAAATATGTTCCAAATCTGGGGCTTTTGGGGATATTTTCAAGTAATTTTTTCATAAAGGTAGAGAATTTTCCTAAAGGCCACTTCAGATCAAACTTCCACCATTAAAAAAAAAAAAATTTTTGCTTACTCAGCAAGCCCCTAAAGGAATGTCCCAGAGGTTCTGAATCCCTCTAGTTATTTGCATTTACCTTAGGGAAATTTTCCTGGTTTAATGAAATGGAAGTGGCATGTTTTGGCTTCATTCCTTTTCAAGATACAGAAATAATCACAAGTGAGCTGGTAGGGACTCAAATAAATTCTGGAGGTGAGTAATTTCCTATGTCAGGTACTTCCTTGTGCAGACAAGTTTGCTATTACTGGTGTGTAGTTATGCATTTTAGAGGGTGTCATGCAAAACACACAGGAAGTCAACCTGACATTTGTCATCACTGAGTAATATCTGTCCTTAGAACAGGGAACTTAAAGTCAAGGGTCATAATTTTTGTTCTGTATTACACAAGAAGGTCCTTGATTTAAGACTGTGATGTCTGATGCTGTGATGACTTGTGTGATACTGTTACCAAAGACTTACAGCTGAAGCTGAAATTGGTATTTTATTGGTCACAGTCAGTGGTCACAGTGATTTTAGTTGTGGCAGATGAAAATGTCCTCTTACCCTGAAAACTTTTGCAATGACTTCAGGCTAGTGCTGTTTCTACTGTGACACTGACGTTGAATTATTTGGTTAATGATATTTACACATCTTGATGTGAGGGCAACTGCAATGAATAGCTGTAATATTACCAATTTCCTAAGCTACTTGTTTATAACCTTTTATGGCAATAGGAAAGAAAGAATTGCTATGATAAAATAGTCACCAGTCAGGAAAAAAAAGCAGCATGGTGCTGCTTTTCTTACTGAGAAGAAAGAAAGTGGAGAGTTTGGCACAGAATAGGAAACATTTCTGCAACCTTGCTCTCTTGAATTGATAGGAACTTTCCATTGTTTTGTTTAACATAAACCCAGTTTGTTTATTTGCTTTTAATTTCAGAGGGGTTTTGGTGCATTGCAGTCACAGTGCACCCCACTGAGATAACCTAGAAGAACATTATGTTTTCATGCACAAGGAACAAATCATGCTCTTGCAGGCTATGGCTTCTTTAATTTCAATTAAGGAAAGTGACAAGAAAGAAAAGAAAATAAACACTCCATGGCAGAGTATAGGAAAAATACCTCTTTTATTCATAATACAGAAAGAGAAAATTAGCATAAAGAAAAAAGAGTAATTTGGAGGTGGAAACATAATTGTGTTAATATTTCTTAGGTTTAAAATATATGTAAAGACTCCCTGAAAGACAGGTTAGGAGTCCACAGCACCTTCACAATTTTTCATGGCACCATTGAACAGCTTGAGTTTTTGGTAGTCATTCTTTCAGAATCATAGGATTTGGACCATGGAGAAGAGCTATCCCTCAGAATCTGCTAAAAGCTTTCAAAACAAAGAAGAAAATCCTCCTCATTATTTCTATTTTAATAGTTTATCCTCAAAATACCAAACTTGTAACCACATGGCAATAAAAAAATTATTGCAGGGAGAAATTTTTAGCTATATGTCCCAAGTATATGTCAAAATTCAGATAAGAAATATAATAAAGACAAGAAACAAAGTACTGTGCCAAAAATACCGTCATTTTAAGCTACCCACCTGAGGACAGTATCATGCTTCATATGACTGAATAGCTGGGGATAAACAGCCTAAATAAGGATTTAATGCCTGTAAATTTAAAGGTGATCTATATGGATTATCTTTAAATTTTTACCAACGCAAAGAGTGCACTGTTCAGTAAATGTCTTGTGGGAAAGGTCCTTCCCATTTGATGGTCCTTCCCATTTGATAGTCCTTCCCATTTGTTGGTTCCAAAAAAGGTCTCTGCCTTTTCCAGAGCATCCTGAGCTTGTCCTGGCATTCTGCACAATGCAGGGGGGGAACCAGTCAGCTTGCTTGGGGCTGCCCCCACTGTGTGAATACAATCTCTGACCTGGACACTGCTTTTAAGAATGGGAAAATCATAAATAAAAGCAAAATGAGCTGATTATCATTCCAAAATGTACTTGACAAGTAGTGTATTTGCAGCACCTGTGCACAAGGAACCCCAGGTGTTTCTAGCTACTGATGCTTTGCTTAGTAAGCTCAAGGTGGTCTCTAGACCACTGTCCAAAGAGCTATTGATGGTCATGCAGGTCTGACAGCTGGGGCCCAGGCATTTTAAAATATCACAAATCCATTGAAGGATCAGAGTGTCATCTGACATCACACCTCTACTTTTTGACACTTTTCTGTAGGAGCTCCTTTGCAAACTCCAAATGCATTCACCTTGTTGTTTTCTAGTAAGGAAGTCAACAGCCTAAAACCACATCCCAAATATTTAGAAATGCTGATGTCCTCAAGGCAGAGTTAGCACTTGGCCAGACAATAAACAAAATATTTATTTGAGGCCACATCTTGTGAGTAGATTGATACTTGTCAATAAACAGATAATTTAGCTGTTGAGAATTAAACATTCATTGCAGAATGTTAAGTGATATAAACCTTAGTGCACAAGCCTGTATATCATATCCATCAGAAATATGTTTTATATAAACGTGGAAAGGAGAATTATGAAAGCACCTTATTAGCAGTTATTGACAGAGTCTGGAAGTGATGACATGCAAGCATGTTTGGACTGATGGCATGAGAGTTTTCAGGGAGTAGAGATACCATGACAACATGACATAAGTAAACCAGACACATAATTTTTTCCCCTTTGACAGAGTGAATTAATTAACCACTGCTTAAATTGGCATGTTGTCATCATCATTGTCAAGAGAAAAAATTGTGTTTATAAGGCGTTTTTTTAGTAACTTTTTAAAAAAAATTCATGTTTGAAGATGATGATATATTAGACAGAATGGGAAAAGGAGATGAAAAAATTTTAGAAGTGTTCAAATTCACTTGAAAAACTTTAAAAAGTTGATTTAAGGTGTTGATTAAGAGCCACTATGACAATTATCTATATTACTCTGAAGCAGTATTCTACATATTATCTTTATTCTTAAGTCCTTTTCCATACCTTACTCCTGTTGACATCCAGCTGTCTGGAATTTTTCTAGAGGTCTAAAATTTCTTGAAGAATACAATCCAAAAAGCCAAGACTTCTTTACACAAGTCCTCCAGGATTTTAGGCAGGAGTTACAAAGTTTGCAAATTTTAATGCTTGTCCCTCACAGGTACCTTTAGTAATGAAAAGAGGAGAAAATTCTTCAGTTCCTCATGTGTACGCTATCTTGCTTCTTCCCAAATCTGTCATTTAAGCCTGTCATTGGAAAAAATCAAGATTTTCTTTCAAAATTTTTGTTTTTAATTTCAAAAGATTTTCAGGTCAACTTTGGTTGTAATTTTCTGTGGGGAAGCAATAACTTATATACTTGTCAGAGTGTTCCTCCAAAGTGCCCAATTCCAATCTCTATATTCTTTTTATTTGTCACAAGGAGGTTTGTAGTGAAGTTATTTGATGTTCTGAAATCCCTTGGGAAATAGGAAATTGCCATTTATGATTTTAGGATCTCCAGTTACATGGGGAGTACATTCTTGTGTCAGTCTTTCAGACTTGCACACTTATGAAAATTTTTGCTCTACCCTGTATTTGCTTAAGGCACAATATGACAAGTCCCTGGTGTTCTTGATATGATAAATACTTTACCTAAATGTGTCTTTTTAATAAATTAGTACATTGACCAATTCTGATGTTGCTTATTTCTAATTAATTTGTAATTACAAAATCTAAAGAAAAATGAGGATGGAAACTGTATTATTCAAAGCGTCTTTCAAGCTTTTTCTCCAAAGAATTCAAATGTCAGCACAACGAATCTTTTACCTTTGACCACAGTGTTTTCATTAGATTAATAACTGCTTCCAAAATTAAGTGCAACTCACTGGAACCTAGCTTATCTGTTCATTCACAGAGGTTTTTTAAGACTTAGTGCAACTTTTCTGTGCACATCTGACACATGCTGCCCTTCTCTCCTGCATGATGTGCAAAGGTGGCAACGGTGGATGACAGTGGCTGTGTGATGTGGAGATAAAGCCTCAGTTTTCTGCTTCACACCTTAATTTCTGAGGTTGAGACTCAAGGTCTGCTTACAAATAAGTCCCATATATGGAATCCTGAAGTGATAAAAGTTTTCTTTGTATAGTGTGTGTTTAGATACTTGGCTTTCAAACAATCCCTCAAATGACAATGGAGAAACATTTACTTGAGTGAGGCAGTACATAACGAGCTGGTATGTGAAATGAGAGCAGGCCTGCACTGACTGTCAACAGTAGCACAATCACATACCCATTTTTTCACTTGTTAGGCATACATCTTCAAAAAAATTTGAGCTGTTCATTTGATATCTTGTAAACCTACCAGAAAATCTTCAGTACCATGCAACTCACGTTCTAACACTTTAATGTTCAGAAACCTTGTGGTAATGCAAAGATATATGAGTTAGATAATGCATTAAACAGCAAAAGTGGGAGCCTTTTATAATACTCAGTTGTTGCTTACTATGCGTTTTTTACCTATAGATCAGCAGAATGTTGTTAGACAATATGGAATGGTAATAAATGAATCTTGGCTAGTTGCAAACAGCCAGGAGGGACTGGCATATAACTCACACACTGCTAGCAAGCACATGCAAAATGTTTGTGGTTAAGGCTTTGGCTTTATATACAGTGGAACAAATCTTAAGGGAATCATGGTTCCTTTGATCAACTTACGTAAGGAAAGAAGATGAAACTGCTCAGAAAAGAATAGTCCTGCCATGGGAAGCTTTCTGCCAAGCTGGTCAGATCTGAACTCACATGTCTGGGCTCTGCTTCCCTGGGAGTATATGGTAGGCAAGGATGGGCTTCACTGGAGTCAGAAATGGCACCAGGGCCAAAGGCACTCTTGGCCAACCCACAGCACCTGCAGCTCCTACCCTAACAGAGACAAATCCTTTATTTTGGGTTTCACTGACAAGCTGGGGCTTGGTCATTCAATTGGCTTCATCAGGAAAGAACTAAGGGAGAGAGTTGCTAAGGTTCAGCCTGTGCTATCCAAGGGAAAATTTTGAAGGGAGAGCTGGAGGAGGTCACAGGTCATTCATATTTTGGCTTTCTGAATGTACCTTAATCAGCTGCAGCAAGGACAAGTGTTGTATCCCTTTTGGGAATGTTCCCCCCCCAAAGCCCCTCCCCCAGAAACTGTAACCTGGCCTGGGTTACCTGCCCCCTGGTCTCCTGACCTATAGCCATCGGACAGGTAACTTGACCCCGACCCCAAAGGTGATAAAATCCCCTCTCCCCCCATGTGATCTCTCTCTCGCCTCTGGATCCCCTTCAAGGAATAAAGGCCTTGGAATACATCCTGGGGTAAGGGGGCCTCTTTTGTAACTCTCTCTACCCTATTTTGTAGTTCCCCTCTTCCAATTGGAAGGGGATCCAGAGGCGAGAGAGAGATCACATGGGGGAAGAGGTGATTTTATCACCTTTGGGGTCGGGGTCAAGTTACCTGTCCGATGGCTATAGGTCAGGAGACCAGGGGGCAGGTAACCCAGGCCAGGTTACAGTTTCTGGGGGAGGGGCTTTGGGGGGGGGGGAACATTCCCAAAAGGGATACAACATCAAGGAACAAAAGCACCATTCATAGGAAGAGCTTGGATCTTCACAGCTGACCTATTACAACTTTTACCAGGAAGATTAGGAAATCTGACCATTTTCTTCCTGACGTTCTTTATCCACAAAATAGTGGTTTATTTTCTTAGCATGGCTGCATTACATGGCTGCCTTACAAACCCTTTACTTTTGGCCTGGTTCTGCGTTTCTTTTCTTAGTTTTTTAGCTAGTTTCCTAACAATAACAGCAAGAACTATGCTGCCTCCAAAACACATTATAAAAACACTTCCAAACACATTACAAAAAATGAAGTAATTAAAGTTGAATTCTGCTTTTGTCCATGGCCTCAGCACTATAAGTTGTGTTAATGATGTAACTGCTTTATCTCAAAGCTTTGCATTTAAACATATCCACTGGGATCAGAAGTCAAAATCTTTTACATTAGCAATGTATACTTGTACGTATGTATCAACATATAGAATATCTATAGGCATGTATGGGTAGGGGTAGCTAAAATAGAGCTCTCAGGGGGTAGTGGGGGTCTTATCCTGAGGTGTGAATCACAGGGTATCATATCCTGAGGTGTGAATCACAGAATCAGCTTACTTGAAGGGGAATCACAACGATACTGAGTCCAACTCCTTGCCCTGCACAACACCATCCCCAAAGTGACACCATGGGCCTGGGAATGTTTCCCAGACCCTTGAGCTCTGTCAGGCTTGGTGCCGTGACCACTGCCCAGGGAACCTGTTCCAGTGCCCAAACACCCTCTGGGTGAAGAACATTTTCCTGATATCCAACCTAAACATCCCTGACACAACTTCAGGCCATTCCCTCAGGTCCTGTCACTGTCACCACAGAGCAGAGATCAGTGCCTGCCCCTCCTCTTCCCCTCACAAGAAGTTGTAACTGCAGTGAGGTCTTCCCTCAGTCTCCTCCAGGCTGAACAGATCAAGTGCCCTCAGCTGCCCCTCACAAGGCCCTCTCAAGGCCTTCACCATCTTTGTCACCCTTCTTTGGACATTGACTAATAGTTTGATATCTTTCTTATCTTGCAGTGACTGAAAGTGCACACAATACTCAAAGCTGCACCACACCCTGTCTAGCAGAGCTAGAGCCACTGAAATTGTTTAGGTGTAATAATCTAGTATTCCAAATGTTTTCATATACATCAGGACATTGTCCTGAAAGATAAAATATGTCTTCTTAACATTTTCATTTTATTTTCTCTGTGCATGAGTAGCTCAATTCTGTTCTTAACTAAGCAGAAACCAAAGGGACCTTTGAGTAGATCTCGGCACAAATAAAACAAAAATTCTGCTGGAATGTCTTCTTTTGTATAATGAGTCGTGTAAATTGGCTTGCTAGAAAGGGCTGCAGATTTGGTTTACATCTCTGTGCTGTTAACAGCTCATTGATTATGAACAACTTTAAAAAATTCCTCAAAAAGATATGTCAAGAAACTATATTCTGAACTTGAGGGAAGATGCAGAGTATCTTCCCCATGCTATAGATATTTTTGGTCTGTTTACCTGTAGAGATGTGATGCAACTGGAAACTTTAATACCATTACCCTTAAAAGAATTCCAGTTTGCCAGACAGGGAGACAAGTAAAACTGGAATATAATGTTGTGGAAGTGATCTTGTAATATGAATAATATCTAATAAATAGCCAAAGTGCCTTGATAGTGGATGATGGATAGAACAGTTCTTTTAATTTTTATTCTTTTTTAAGGCAAATGCTGTGAAAAGGAAACATTTCTTCAAGCTTGATATGAACTAATGAACAAATGGTTAAAAATCAGTGAGATTAACAAAAATGTATGCTTAATTGTCCCTATACACACATTAAATATGTCTCAAAATACCACATTAGTTATAGTTCTGTTACTGCATTTTGTTACAATGTGTAGTACATGTAATATATTTGCATATGATACAGTGTAGTAATTATATAATGTGTTATAAAATAAGTAATAATTATATATGTTGTATAATATATTACATAGTTATGCTATATCATAACATATCTAATATAGATCATTATATTAGATAATACATAATTAGCTTCCAGTAAAGAGTGGACTTACTACATGATATAGATTAGCTCCGTGAAGTGAAATGAAGTGGTGACACTGCAGTTGAGATGTGGAGCAAGAGGCCAAGAAATATTTGATAATAAGTTTTTGTTTGATTTTCTGATGGGGAATTTGAACCACGAGGAAAAAGAATTACCAGAAAGTAACAAAATGTGGAACTAAAGATTCCAAAGATTTGGAATTATTTATGTGACAGCTGTTCCCAATACACATAACTAATGTCAGCTCTTGAAGGTCTAAGTGCATTTCAGCGTCTCACTCGTGCTGGAATCTCTTGGGTTTTTTCAGTGTTTCTCAGCACTGTGTGTTATAGACTCTGCAGCTCAGGACAGAGTTCAAATGCAGTCAATGAACCAGAAAAATCCTTTTTATTGTCATGGAATACTTCAGCGTATGAACAGTAGTTTAAGCAATGTTCCAGTGAACAGGTTTTGCTTAAGCATATGAAATCCATCATCAGGGTTTTGTACAAATAAGCAAGTTTCAGAATGTGATTGTCTATGACTCAGTACTTTGAAAGCTGGACTTCTAATTAACAGACTTTTTAACATTGAAGATTAGAAAACAAAACAATTCTTTCTGTCTTGTTTGTTTAATCTAAAGTATCTACTAACTAGCCCTCACCAGAAGAGGGCTCAGCATAGAGTGTACTGACCTAAAAACACTTTGGAAAACACTCTTGAAAGAGAGCTTTCCTTGCTGGTGGAATGGTACAATTGTTGGTGACAATGAAAATTATGTTATACCTTTTCTGAGCCAGTGATCCCTTTATATCCTCTATGAATCTGTGGGGCCTGATTTTCCTCTCTTGATGTTCAGCATTATTGATGTCAATAGTTTTTCAGGTTGACACTGCAATAAATGGGAGAAAAACAGTTCTCATGCCACTTAAAAAATTAGTTTTCTTTTTCATCAATAAAAGGGCAGTCAGTTAAGGGAAACCAAGAGTGGTCATTTAAATAGTAAGAGTAAAGTAGTAAGAGAAGTGTTTTGGGTAAGATCTGACATTTTCTGCACAAGGTGGATAGCCCCCAGCTCTGCAAGGCTCCGTAGAAATGGCAATTAAGCTCTGTGTAGGTTTAGCTAACAGCATGGAAGGTTCACAGCATGGAAGGTTCACAGAGCAGCACATCTCCTGCTGTTGTACTTAGTCTTGATGAGGACTGCTGGCATTGTGTCTCTGGGATTCTGGTGCCAGCTAGCACCAGGGCAAATGAAGACTGGAATTATTAGATGTCATTTCAGAGTACCAGGACCCACAGGTGCTTTGCTCTGCCCCTTTAACCTTTCCTCATGCATTCTTCCCAATCCTGGGAAGAAAAGTGTCTCAGGAGCTGCACAGCACCAAACCCTGCCTTGGCCAGGCAGGTGCTCTTCTGGCCATGTCTTGGAGCATGGCTGAACATCCCAGTAGTCTGTGGGTGAAAACTGCTCTCCACGAGCTCTATCAGCACATGCACCCAGTTAAGGGCATCCTTACTTTTGAAGAGAGATGAGTCAACTCAGCATGTGGATTTTGACACCTCGTGTGGGTTCATTAAAGGGTGTGCAGGGAATATCACTCAGAGGTGGCTCTAATCTTAGCAAGTGACTGGTCTCCTCTCCATGGAGACAGGTCTCATAGAGCCAAGCAGCTGAAATGCTGTCTTCTGCTTTTCTGCCACATGCTCTCGAAAGGGCTGCTGGTGCTATCAGCCAGTCTGCTCTATGTGACTGAGCTGTCGCAGCTTCTAGCAGAGACATTTTTCTGCAGACAAAACCCACTGTTCCCAGGTAGCAGAGCTAGCTTGGATCAAGTGGCTTGTGACCACAAGAGAAAGGCTGACCAAAGAGCAGACATTATTCAGAAACTGACTCTGTCCCCCAGTCTGCAATTTCTACATCCCTATTCTCATTCTCTGCTACGTTTGATTTCAATTCTTTCCAATCACACTACAGGCTTCCCAGTCACAGTGCTCTTTGCACTTCAGGGGCTTAATGAAAACAAATTTTCCTTTGAAAAATGGAAGGAAAAAGGGACTTCGCAAACAGGATCACAACTCTACACCATTGCTGCAGTCATTAATGCACACACATGGGAAAATTTCCTCATCCCTTACTTATGAGTGCCCAACAAGATCAGTGGTAGCACAGGACAAGCCCAGTCCTTGAGTCCCCAGCGCTTCTCTGGGCCTGCTGTGTTTGACACCTCTGCTGCTACGAGGTCAGTGTAGAGAGAGGAGCTTCTTCAGGGCAGCAGCTCCAGCAGGGACCATGGCCAGCACAAAGCCAGCAGAAAGGTCAGGCCCAGTGGTGCTGCCACTCTGCTTCTAGGGAGAGCCTGGGCACTGGATCCTGCTGGGGCTGCTGCAACAGCAAGGGCTGGATGCTGATGGCCTCTTGGAGGAGGGATGTGCCTGCAGGGGTGAGGGTCTCTCTTGCTCAAACATAGATCCTCTGTGAGCTGGTGGGGTTTGCACTGTACTTGGGCACTGAGAAATGTGCCTCCTCTGCTCAGGACAGGGCTCTAACTCAGAGGAGATAATGCTGACAGTTGGAGCCAGGTAGGAAGGAAGATCAGGAAGGAGTAGCCTCCATCTGTATGATGAAGGTTTTGGTTATCAGCAAAGATAAGGCAAGAATCTGAAATCCTGGTGTTGGCAACCAGGCAGTACTGAAACATACATTCTGGATTGGGTTCTTGTACTGAAACAGTGGATCCAGGTTTTGAAGGACTTTTTCCTTTCTAGCTAATCTTTTTCCTTTTTGTCCTAAAATAGAGTGTTACGTGTCTTTCGCAGTTCTGATGTGAACTATCATGGCATTTCCCACCATATTTCTATTAATTCTTTTCCTCCAAAATGTAAGAAACACATTACTCATAAAATATTTCCCTCCCTGCCTCCCCCTTTCAGTTTTCAGTGAGATAATTAAAGGCCTGTCACAACTTGTGTGCTTTAGCCCTCATCATTTCTGCCCTGTTTTCAACAACCACTTCTATAAGGGAATATAAAACCTTCAGATTCAGCTTGTAAGACAAAGAAAACAGTTGCAATTCACAGAAATCCCTTAATAATTTCAGCAAAATGCTGAAGGAGGCATTTTTTAATTAAAGATTTCATATTTTCTTACTTACTTTCTTATTTTCATTTCTTCATCATGTTCTGTTATGAGGTGGGAAGATTTTTTTCTACTGATTCCATGACACCACACTGGAGGAAAAATTGTTTGCACAACTGGCAACTTTTTATTGGAATAACTTAGTCATATTGTTATCTCTTAAATTAATGGAATAAGTATTTATGTGTATCCTTTTTCCAGGCAACCTTCAAATCAACATTTTCTACATTAAATTGTTGCAACATTTAGATTAAGTACTTTGGCAGAAGAAATTAATTCTATTCCAAGCTTGTGGGTTAGTGTTTGGCAAACTTTAATACATAACAAATCAATGGGATTTTATCAGGATTCTGTGCCATGCATCCTGTGAGCTAATATGCAGAGAGTGTAGGATGGAAAGAAGCAAAACTTTTGTCACAGCAGAAGCACTTGTGAATCTGCTAACCTTGAAAACTACTGCTCTTGCTTTATTATGTCTGTGGTTGTTCTTTCCACAAAACCCCTGGGGCTCAGCCAGGAGGAACTTCCTGATTCCTATACTCCCATTTCTGTGTTTCAGAGACATTACTGTGTTTTCTTTCACAGGATTTGAAAATGGAACTGAAATTTATACAATACCAAGTTCAGTAAATAATCATTTAAAATCATACAGGATATGAAAAGTCTTCCTGGCTGCCACACAGATAGGGCCAGACAACATGCAGCTCACTTCTAGTGAAGCACACCCAGATGCCTCCTGTCCAATTGCTTTTTGTCTTCAATGGCATTATTCCTTTCCCTCTTCCTGATGAAAAAAATGCATTTGTTAATCTAAGCCAGAGCACCTGACTATTCCCTCTTTGTGAATTTTGCACAATAATTCTTTCTTGTACCCTAGATTAACCTCTTTTGCCCACAGACAGTGGTGTAATGTTAAAAGATAACTTGGTCTCTCATTTTCTGAGCATTTTCTGATAATAATGTTTACTGTTGAAAGTGCTGAAAACTCAGTCTTTGGAAAATTGACAGTTATACAAGCCTTAAGAAGTCAAACTGGAAAAAAAGGAGACAATTCCTATCTCTCTATTATTAATTTGTATGCACATGAAAAATAAAAGCCAATAACCACTGCCATTGATAAAGTACATGAATATAATTAACAGAAGAGGTTCAATAAATTACTGCAGCAGATTAATGAATGACCAAGCATAAAATGAAATAGGAAATGTAAAGACAACTTCTATGTATTATAGCTTTGTCCTCTGGTCTCTCTCCTTTATTAGAACTTGGGTTTAGTAGCCTATTTCTACAACTCTTATTAAAATGTTGTGAATTAAATGCTGTGAAGTGATATAAACTGTTGCTTAATACTGAATTTCAGTACTTGCAACCTAGCCACACAGAAATCTCCCCTGAGTCAGGAGAATGGCAAGTGCAGAGTTTCTGCAGAGGAAGGCATCACCTTCCCTGTCACACTGCCACTGACCTGCAGCGCAGGCTCAGCCTCAAGCCAGAGGGGCAGAATGTTTGGGGCAGACTTAAATGAGGGGAATAAATAGGAAAAAACACAGAAAGAAGATGTTAAAGAGGACTTTAATTTGCTTGCTTATTTTTTGGAGTGACATAAAAATTTGATCCATTGTGGAAAATCCTTTTGAGAGCAAAACTGGGGTGTTTGTGGTATAAATATAGAACTTATTGAAAAAGGAAAAGTAACAGACAGCTGTGATGTAAAATCTACCTGAAAAAATAGAGTATTCAGCAAGAATACATGGGTGTATGCTGATGAAATTTGTATTCATATCGATTACAAGAATACTATGCAGAAATTATAGCAAGAAACATGTTTAAGATGTAAAGCAAATTTTACTCTATTAGGCCAGATTTCTATGTCTCTCCTTCCATATTTTAATTTATGTTTTTACTTGCAACTGTACTGTGTCCTGTCATCATCTGACATCAGATTATGCTCACTTATTTAGATTTACATTATTTCCAATGAAGGTTATATATATTCATTGTCAATATCATAGTGGCAAATGTACACGTGTGTTCATACAGAATATTTTAGTTTAAATTTAATTTTAAAAACTACATGGCTTTATTTCTTATTTTACCAACTGGGAAGTAAAAGCAGTAAGTATATGAGAAATAATATATTATTTTTTCTTGGCTTTTTTTTCACTCTTGCATTTTTTTCAGACTAAAATAAGAAAAGTACTCTGTTCAACAGCACAGCTTCTAGATGCATCAAAAGGAATGCAACAAAAAAATATTTAGGTTGTGGACAATCTACTCTGACTAAAATAAGCCACTGCAAAATTAATGAGGCTGCTGAACTCGATGACTTCACAGGAAGTGAATATAGGACACTGAAAGATGTGTGTTTCTTCCATTTTATTAAGACACATTTTATAAGTTTAATAACTGGTACTGATTGCTAATTGGGAGATTAGAGCAAGGAGTCACAGAAGAAGCCACATTCTGTGGCTTATCATGGATTAATGAGTCTTTCATGACAGAGCTGTATTGCTGTCTTGATTATTGAAGAAGCATTCTGCTAGTGCTGACAAATTCCTTCAGTTTTTATGAAATGGAACTCTAGCCATCCTTTGACTATTCAGTCCTTTATCTTGGGATCAGTCACTGGACACATCAGAAATCCTGCCTTGAAAGGGAAACAGAAAATTCCCATCTGTACCTGCCATAAATTAAATACTGTATCCAACATTTAAACATTAGATACCATATTCATATAGAATATCTTTGATTTTAAGATGTAAGTCTTTGACCCTGCATTATAGGGTTTCTTAAAGTCTTTGTCTTGGGAATGTAAATTTCCAATACTTCTTCTTATTGCTCTTCTTTTGCAGCAGTCAAGGGACAACGTTTTTTTATTATATTATACTTTGAAGGGAAATTACAAAACTCTCCTAGTGATACTTATTTGTCCTGGTGTTTAATTCTTCTGGGTTTTCTCAAATCTTGGCATCCTTGCTGTGACAACAAGGATGACTAGGAAATCCATCTGTTCAGGATATAAATACAACATCAGTAGGAATTATGTGTAGTGTTTAAATCTGTAAAGAAGACTAAATAGTCTCAACCTGACAGTGATTACTTGTCACCTGCATTTTATCTAATGGTGCTAAAATGAAGGACTTTCTTGCCATTGTCATCATCATTAAATTTAATTGCAATAGAAAAGGTATGCAATAAGCACTTTCTGGACACTATTTTGAAGAACTTACAGGATGGTCCAGACTTTCTGCTCTTTCCTATGAAGAATTTCTCACACTTCCTCTGAAAAATATCATTACTGCTCTTCAGTCCTAATAGATGTCTCCAACCCTGCTGCTCCTCTTCAGTTCTCTAACCCACATTGGAAGAAAGCCTGTAAGAAACTGATGGAAAAGGCAAAAGTCCAGATCTGTATCGCGCTCTAGCTGTGCAGAAAGTGCAGAATAAGAATGTGTCTGCTACCATCATGTCAGTGGCTTTCTTACAAAATCTATTGGCATTCCTTTTCTCCTCTTTTGATACTGAGACAGAGAAGAGCCTCACATAATTATTCTGCTTTAAACCATTTTGTCTGTTCTTCTGGCTTGTGCCTCATGCTTCTCAGGGGAAGATTCACTAGTAGGGGCAATGCACCCTGGCTTGTAATTCCTGCATGGCTGCTTGAGATGCCCATGCAACATCTCAACCACTGCAGCAGTGGATTTCCTGACTCCACATGCAGCACATTGTCAGATACAATACATACTTCCACCACACTGAAGGGGCTTGTTCTGCTGATATATCTTATATCTCATAGTAATGGAACAGGGTAGCATACAGAAATAAAGCTGGAGGTGTCTTCAAGTATTCAGTATCCCCTAGATAGGATCCCCTATAACTGCAGTTTTTTTCTTTTTCAAACATTTATGGGGATGGATATTCAACAATGTTCTTGGGCAATCCCTCTAGAGCTTTAATATTCCTGCCCTTAAAATTTTGCCCTAATATCAAATCTGAGTTTTTCTCTAACATTCAAGTTCATCACAGTGGGGTGCTTTTCTCAATAGAAGTCCCAACAAAATGTTAGCTATTTCCTCTGGGAAACACTGTGTGTGAAACCTTAATGCATGTTGTAAGCCTGCCTGTGCATTCTGCATTTCTAAAGCATTTTGAAGTACACATAAAAAGTCAAGAGAAGTTGTACTTGTGTATTTAGTGCCTAAAAGCTCTGTTCAGCCTGGACAGCAGGAGACTCAGGGGAGACTTTGCACTCACAGCCTCCTCGGGAGGGGAAAAGTAGGGGCAGGCACTGATCTGTGCTTTGTGGTGACAGTGACAGGACCTGAGGGAATGTCCTGAAGTTGTGTCAGGGGAGGTTTAGGTTGGATATTAGAGGATGATTCTTCACCCAGAGGGTGTTTGGAACAGGCTCCCCAGGGCAGTGGTCACAGCACCAAGCTTGACAGAGCTCAGGAATCATTTGGACAGTGCTCTTGGGCACACGGTGTGACTTTGGGGATGGTGCTGTGCAGGGGCAGGAGTTGGACTCAGTGACCCTTGTGGGTCCCTTCCAACTCAGCTGATTCTGTGATCTTTTAATTATAATGGGTTGTGTCCAAATGCAAGGTCTTATGTCACCAGTGCTTGAAATAAGGTTGTGCGTCACTATCCCTCAGTTCACTGGGATGAATCAGACATTCCAGCATCTTCTTGTACCTATCAGGGTGGACAGTACCAGGAATCATTTCATGACTGCTAAAAGGGAAACAAGGGGGATTACTATCACAACAAGGGAATTATGAAAGCTGCCTACACACTACACACCATCCCTTAAAAAACTGAGCAGAGGCCAAAATCAAAACCATGAAATACTCTTTTTTTACAGGTGTAAAATAAGAATAACCTGGTTTTACTTGAGTTGACAAACTACCTGTCTAAATTTCGCTATAAATTCTTTGCCAGAAAAGGAACTGTAATAGCAGATTGATCAACAGAAAAATAGTGCAGGGTCACCTCTGTGCAGACACCAAGACTGGCTGACTGATAGCTGAGTTATAACTGAGTGATAATTGACTGATAACTGTCACCTTCTAGTCAGCATGTAGGTTAACACAGTTAATTTCCATTTGGATCTGTGAGTGTAACTATGACTACAAGGATAAAGTATGTATGGGTTATTACACACAATCTTTTAAAAGTGGATTTTGTTTTGGTTCTTATCTCATATCCAAACATGGTTCTGAAGCTGAATGAACATAAACTATTTTGAGATAAAATGCCAGATTTTTTCATTGGTTAAATATGGTTTATATTTGTTTCAACAGTAGATAATGCACATAGCTGACCTAAAAACATGTTTGCATGGTACACAGATTTTTAAGGCCCCTACTTGACAAGAGAATATTGCTGCCTAGATTGCAAAACCCGAGCAAAATTCTACAGATAGGCGTCATGCTGTGAGCTTTTATTGTCTGACTGTGTCTGATGGTTGAACTGCCAAAACTAGCAGTGGGATGAGAATAAATTATGAATAAATGAAGAACTCTCTCATTCTTGTGTGATAATCCAGATTTCCTTTATCTATAAATAATGATCCTAGGGTTTGAAAATGAGAAGGGCAAACATTATATGAACAAATGGTAAGAAGATTTTACATCCTTCTCAGAATTATATTCTCTGAGAAATCAAAACACCAGATGCCTAATATAAACAGGATGGAAACCCTGTAAATTAAGTGTCCATATAAGATATCGATGCTTTAATAAGATGCTTTATATTCCCAAACTTGGTGTGCATGAGTTCTTTGTAACTTAGTATTTTGTATTCATGAGTATGATGACTCTAGGGCTCACAGAACACAGTCAGTGTTCTCTTTATAGTTAAGAGGAAGAGGGTGTTCTTTGCACAACAGATCGTCCAACCTAGCAGCTCATTCACATAAGCAATAATATAATTTAAATCAATAGGTTTCCCCAATATATTTCTCTCCATGTGAAGAATGGCATGCTTCTTTAAAACCACATATATCAATATCACTAATGCTAATTCTTCTTTGCATGGATTTCTACCAGTATAGTTGTTTCCATGAGAAAATCACACACAAATCAGGGAACTACCCTCATGCAAATGGGACAAATAAAACGCATATTTGCACCTTTACTGTATTTGATGAGCAGAAGTTAAATGGGGCATACTTCAAACTGAATATGATGGGGAAAGAAAGAGAAAGAAAAAAATGTTAAAGAAAAGAAGGGAGTAACAGACAAGATGATAGAAAAGTTAGTCAGACTTTTAGGATGTTAATCTTTTTAAGTTTTGAAATGTTCTACCAGCTTAAAATTATTATTTAGCAGAATGCACCAAATGAGACTTACTTTGTCCATAACCTCAGGTGCCTGCCTTCCTCTAGTTCCTGTGGTCTCCTTTTTCGTTTTTTTTTTTTTTTTTAATATTTTCTCTTGTTCTTCCTATCCTTTTTTAATCTTTTAAATCTAAACTAGCCTAGTTTTTTATCCAGTTTTACCTACAGGAAGATTCTACTGCTGTGAAGTCCCACTGTTTCATATGGCAAACATTATGTCTTTTTCACGGGCAAGAAGTTCCCTGCTGGACTGAATGCTGTTGAATTATTTAGGCAGAATAACCAAGGTATGCTACAATATGAATTATTCTTCACATGCTCACATCAATTTGTTGCCTTGGCCCACTGGCTGTACAGTCTGAATAGAAGTCAGTTCACTTAAGCCTTTTAACCTACATACATATGATTAGGACATCTGGTGAGAAGTCGAATATGGACCAGGAGATAAAATGTACAGATAGCATTAATGCTTCTGCATACAAATAATAACTAAAAAAAAAAAAAAAAAGAACAAACAAACAAAAAAAACCCCAAAGAACAAAACCAATGAAAGTTTCATATAGGGAAGATTTTTAGGAACAAATAGGAAGATTGATACATTTCCTAGCACAAAGTTGTTATGTCAGAAAATACCTTTAGCTACAAATCAGTGCATGAATCTTGCATTTGGCAATTTGTTTCTTTTACTTAATGTACGAATATAGCTTGACCATATAGTTTATGAGCAATGTCCACAATATGTTAGATATACTAAACATATAATTACTTATATCATGTATGATGACAAGAATCCAAGTTCACATCCTGTATGGAGGGCTCTAGAAATGAGAAGAACATCAAATTTTACCCTGGTTGAAGCATAAAGTTCTTGGTTTTGCTTATTTCTGCAAAGAGGCCATGAAATCAATATTTTCTAGACCCTCTTAACTTAACAGAAGCTGTTTGAATAAGTCTGTTTTAATAACGCTGCAAGAATTAAGGTGTCTTTAAAAAATAACTTTGTTTTTGCAAAATCAAGACTGCCTAAAGAAATTGTATGAAAGAGCTATTTGATATGTACCACTATGGGATCCAAGCAACATTTACTTTTGCATTGCTAGAAAATATAGACATCTGGTAGCCTAAGTAAAAGTGATTGAAAACATAGTTTGTTAGGAGCTTGAAGGAGGAAAAAAAAACATTAAAAAGACTAAATTAAAAACTAAAAGACAGGATTGATATGGATTGCTTAAAATTATTATATACCTAAAATTGAGGTTTGAGAGAGATCTACAATACAGATTCTATGTGAGTTCCCTGATTTCCAGTGACTACAGGATTTAAAGATTTGTCAAATCAGCATCTTTGCTTCACAGAAGGTACTCATGGGATATTTCACTTCCTGCCTAGCAAAATTAAAAAAAAGGAAAAAAACCCCAAACAAAAACCCCTACTGTGATCTCTGCTTTAATGTTTGCAAAAAAGTGGAGTGGTCAAGAATATCTGAAAGGAGATTAACAAAATCACATATACTCAAGTGAAGTGTTGCCAAGTTGCATTTACTATGCAGGATAAATTTGATTTGCAAAAATGTGGAATATAGATTACTAGATTAATGAATTAAAAGAACAGACCTTGCTGTCTGTCTTTTGCTCATTTTCTGTCTCATGAGAAGAATAAATGATATTTTCTCTCCTCACTGGAATAATTAAAAATTTGAAGAGCATGCAAGTACAGTACTGAATAGTTACTTATCCATTTGTAATTTTGCTAACTTTCTTTGTCACAAGGTGAACATCAGTTTCTGCACCTATTCATTAAGAAGAAATAAACACCCTACTTGAACCATATTTTTTGCTACCTTTCCCTCTGATTTAGAGTGGGTGCAAACTGGAATTTTGGAATGAATTTTTTACCCATTTCTTGCCTCATTGCAATTTTTTTTCTCACTGACTTTGGATCCTGAATCGATTTTGCATCTGTCAATGAATATTCAGAATATTGTCTACGAATTCCATGGGAGGGAGAACACCTCACACAAAGGAAGAATCTGGTGAGAGGTCTTTATCCAAGGCACAACAAAGCCTGTGAGATCCCTTCCTAGGATTTCTGTGCACACACAGGGGAGGCTAGAACAGCCATTGCTCATCTCAGTGAACAACTGAGTAACTACACTGTGAGGGCACATGACAGCAGCAACTATTGTCCTCCAGAAAACAGGTACATACTAAGGCATATTTGATTATGTGAGAAAGAAGCAGGGCAACTAGCGAGGAAAGGCATAAGACAAGAGGCTGTATGTAGATATGAAAAAAAAGTGAGAAACTTGAGGCTTTCAGGCAAGCCAAAAATAGGGCTTGGTGCCAAGGAGTAAGAAACTTCATAGCATTATTTGATTCCAGATAAGGGACTCCAAAGCAGACGTAGTCTTGATGGAGGGAGAGGAGCAGTTCCTCCTCTCCAGCCACAGGGAGGTGTTGTTTTACTGAATGGGCTACTGCAAAGAGGATCACAGGTCTACAAGGTTCTGTGCTAAATCACTGTCATGAAGGAAACACAAGTCCTTGCATTTTTGTCATTGCTGTTGAGAATAAATGGGATTGCATATAAAAATTACATTAATCCTTTGTCAAATCTTTAATCAATGTCTTTATCAATTGTTTCTGGTAGAAACAACGTATAGGAGTGCACACCTTGGCTGATAGCCCAGTCTCTATATATAGATCCAGTGTGTATGCCTATAAAATATTTCTCCTTTATGATGGTCCCTCCTAGGTTGCAAAACGCCTATTTCTGTCAGTTTAGATTAGCCTTTGAAACTTCAGAGCCAGCAGCTAACAGGCTTAACAGCACAGCCTAGTAAATCATCTGTCTTGCAAAGGCACTTATGTGGAAGAGCTGAGCATCCCTGAAAATCAGGCCATTTCATTTTACTGGCTATATATGGGTTCAGCAACTTAAATTAGGCATACAGAAATGTTAGCAGTGGAATTTTTTAAAGACTGATTGCTACTCCATTATTAGAGCATGCTCCAAATGCTTGTTTCATGCCAGAAAAGATGTGATAGCAGTACTTCACTAGCCAAATGGACATAATGACCTTTTTGAAATGGCTCCAGCACGGGATGGGGCTGACAATGCAGTATCACTGCATGCGGGTGGGTGCTCAGAAGTGCAGGGATTCAGTTACCACAATGGCCAATTTTCATCTAAGAAGATGAACTCTAGATTTGATAAGTTTGTGTGGCCACCCCACAGCCCTGAAGAAGCTGTCTTGGACAGGTTGATGGGTGATAAGAGTAACACGACTGAGAGCAGGGGTCTGACAACACTAAGCACATGCTCAGCCAGTCACTGGAAATCTTAAATTGATGGACCATGTGTCTTTCCAGCTCCAGGATAAAGTTCTCAAGGGAGTCGGGGTCCTTTGCCTTTCAGAAGTTCTCTCTAGCCTCCAGCTACTGCTTTTGGAGCAGTAGTACTGCTTTTCTGATCTTTGGGATCTTGCAGCCTGGTGCCAGCTCAGCTGTCTGGCAAGTGAAATCTGTGTGTGGAATGGGCTGCTGGCTCTGCCACCAGGCCACTTGCCCAGAGATGACTATGTAAGTCATGCCCTAAAGTTGGGATTGTTGCTACCACAGGCTCTGTCTGTCATTGACCTGTGACATGATCTGCAGCATCCACAGATGTTTGGTCCCATTCCCGTGGAGTTATCAAGCTCTCTGAAACTACCTGCTTCCAAAGGAATGATCAGGCACAGCCTGGATCACAATATATGTCATAGAGTGTTTCTGAAAAATCAGTGCTAACAAGAGGGTAGGTCATGCACAGATTGCAAGGTGTGTTCTGCCAGTCAGCCTCAGGATCTGGACTGTTTTACTCAGTGGTATAGACAAAGCTAGAGATTACAAAGATCTGACAATCTGATGATTCTCAAAGCTAGAGAATTCAAAGATTTTCCTGAGTCTGAGACGCAAGACCATCCCTAGGATACCTCAGATTAGGTACTTGAATGACAGAACTTCCCAGGAACTCTTTTAGCCTAAGATTTTAGAGATTTCTGTCATCATAAGTGCTTAGGCTATGTACAGTTTTATGCCAGAACTGGCTGATGCCCTTTCTTCCAAAGGCTCTGCAGGAAGTCTGCACTCTTTTAAAGAGTAGCAGGCCACACTTTGTGAAACACAGGCAAGGCAAATGCCAAGTAAAGCAATAGCTGCATGTACCCTTCCTGAGCCATTCTTGCAATCAGAGTCAGTCTGCAGTTTAACATAAATTACATAGCAACAAAAGTGATGAGAAATTGTTTAATAATTTGGGGGAAAAATGGCTCTTAGGCTGACTGGATTATCTTTAACACCTTTGAAGTTTAGCAAAGATATTTTCGCCATGCTTTGAGAATTCCCAGCGAGGGATGAACACAGCTAATGAACAGCTTTCAAAGAACCTAAACTTAGCTAAAGCATGTTCATGAACCCCTTAGATAATCAAGAACAACAGCAGAAGAATGAGACTGAGAAGACAAAAATATATAGCTTGACTTTTTTACACTGTGTACAAATTAAGGAGCTGACTCTTATATTTAATCTTTTAAGTAAAATGATAGAGTATCATTACATTAATACTTTACTTTACCTCCCATCACCTCGCTCCCATTGGTAAAATTCAAATGGTGCTGATCCTTGATGTCACTGCTATCACTACTGGCATCAGCCCAGCTGGACTGCACATTGTGCTGTTGTTGTGTCCTGTCTTTGAACTGAAACGTTGGCAATTTGTCCTGCTGTAGTTTCTCCCCTTGACCATGAGTGCACAATCTGTCAGGTATTCTTCCATTCTCTTTGTCTACTGAAGAATGAAACCATATTTTGGCTCTTCTCCTCAGCAAGTAAACAGTTATTGTGAGCTTGAGGCCACACTGATCCCTGAGCTCCATCTTGATTTCATTGAAAACCCAGGATGGCAGCACTTTGCAAAACTGGACCTTACATGCTGGCAATACCTGCTTGTAGTGAACAGACAATAAAAGGGCTCTCCCTAAAGGGAAACAAAGCTCATGGGCAGGCTGTCTCTAGCCTGTCTTCTTTATAGAAGGAGTTACAACTGCTTTGTTGCTGTTGCTTTGTTGTTGTTGCCTTTTAATTTTTATTTAAAAAAAAAAAAATTTTTAAAGAAAGAGAGCTGAATTATTATTGTATCAATTGAATTTTTCCATTTGGTAAGCAGTCTAAATTTTCTTCATTGCCAGCTGCTTCCCAATATAACTGTAATTGTGCAGATTATTTTACAGAGTTGACTGGAATTTTGAGGTATATTGTATGGTGGTGAATTGTTTGTCAGGGAAATTTAACTGTAAATACAACAATATATGAACAAACTGCGTGAAATTTGCAGTCATGTGCTCATAATACCACCACTTTTCTACTTTAAAGATAAAAAGCCAGGCTGGATGACTACTGAACAAATGGACAGATGTTCCTTCCTCACCACTGAGCACACTGAATGTGACACTGATTTATATGACCTGGAAAGGATATATTTATAAAATATTTTGGATCTGGAAAAGCAGAATAATTATAAGACCAGTTATTTAAAATTTCAGCACTGATGAATTCAATATTTGACTGTAAACTGTTTGATCACCTCTTCAGTCTCTTGCTAACAGGAAGACTGTTGCCTTGAGCAATTTTAGCAAGAGCAGGATAACTGCCTTAAAATGGCTGCAAGCCTGGATATGTCCCTGTGATGGTTTAGAAACAGATGGGAATTAAGCTCCAAATAAGCTGCTCCCCTTCCCTGCACTTCCATCTGAGAGAGGGACAACTGCAGAGACATGGGTCCAGATAACAGTTTCCTGAAGGCAATCAGCAGTGGGCTGAGAAAGAACCAGTAACAGCAGCAATATTCATAACAAAAGTATACAAGAGAGAGAGTGATTTACACACAAAAAGGTACTCATCACCTCAACTCAGTTCCATGTGGCCACAATACAACAGCCACTGAGACAAAGAAAAGATGGTGGACATTTCCATATTCCACAGCTGGCATTCCCCTTCCCCAGTGAGAAACTTCAGGAGTTTTTTCCTGTAACTTGTTTTGTAGCCAGATATTGCAGCAGAAAGGCTATATCTGGCAATCAGCATTTAAAATTGCCACAAAAAAGCCATTTGGGCAAATACCAGTTAACTTGCCTTTGATGATGTAACACTTTCAGTAAGTGACTTGTGGATTAGATGAAGAATATCATAATGTCATTCTCAGGTAGCTGTTATGGTCAGTCACACAGCTCTGGGGTGAGACACAGAGGACAGGGCTCACATGGAAAGATGAAACTTCACATGCTGCAGCCATGCCTCTCTCAACTTGTTGTTTAAGCTCCCCTTGCTGTCAGTGCAGAGAAATATCTATTCTGGAAGAGCAGGCATCCCTTAAAGTCAGCCAGGAAGAATAAGCACCTCCAGAAGATTATGATCTCATCTAGTGTAGGCAAAGGATGCGTGTTTGACACCTCACAGCAAGACTTTCTCTTCCTGGTGACTCGAAGAAATAGATGACTGATTAGATAACAAAAAGCATATTCAAGCATTGGTGGAATTGTGTCAATGTAAAGAGTACATTATATCTTATTTCCCTTCCAAGCAATAAGCCCTTTTAACCATTTAGACTACATCCTAATAAAATGGTGCCGTGCTATTACAACTGACCTCTGAGCCTGGATAACTGAGGATCCTTTTAATAAGTCTCTTGGGGTGGATTATGAATATGCAACTCTTTAAAAAAAGAGATTAGTTTCCATATAACACAGGGTCCAGCAACACAACTATAAAAGGGCATTGTGGTTTATACCATGCCTCAGATCCACAGCCAAGGTTTGTTACAATGCAGTCTGGCATCCTGTCTGCCCTTCTCCTCACTCACTGGGCGGGGGTCTAGTGTTGGCTTCTGCAGGGTTGGTGAAGTTTTCTCTTGGGCTTGTGGCAGAAATTGTCCCGAGATGTCCCCATCTACCCACAAGCAAAGCATATTAGGTAGGTGATGATGCGGTGTGCAGAGCTCCCAGCTGTTAGAGGAAAGCTTGAAGGGTGGATTTGGCCACCCATGGATGAAGAACAGTGTTTTCCTTCAAAATCAGATTCAGCACTTCACATTTAAGTATAACTAAATAGCACACCAAAAATTTTCCTAGTCCTTGTCGGATAAGGCAGCTTTTTGGAGTATGTCTCTGTGGTGATGAAAATCCTGGTTCTATGTATGTTCTTCTTTAGGTACTTTTGTAGATCTGGACCATAATCATTTACCTCTTCTGACAGTCACATATCTTAAGATGAAGCAAAGGTATGTGGTTAGTAGACAGTGGGCCAATCTACTCTTCATATCTTAAAATCTAAATTTTACCCACTTGAAAGGAAGCACAAATGGATCACTTGCAAATGATATTTAAGAAGCACCCATATTTGAAGTGACAGTAAGCTGTCAAAAAAACAGCAAAAAAGCCTGCAAAAAACAGGTTTCCAAAATAGATGTTATAAAACCAAGAAGGAAGATGTTACAATTCTTTTGTGGTAGGTGAAAGGGAGAAGTCAGAAGTTATGAGATGGAGCAGCTGGACTAAATATGGAAGAATACTTTCTGCTGTTTACATCTAAGTGACATAATGCTCATGTGAAACCCTGAAGTAAAAATTTCCCCCCAAAAGCTAAGATTCTTAAATGACTCATGGAAAGCTTGGGTTTTCGTTCAATGCATTAGATGGGAGATTCTAAAGACAGTCCCTGAAAAATTAAAGTGTTAAACCAACCAAGTCCCTCTAATGTGTAGCATATCCATATGCTAGCTTAAAATTTAATTCTTAATAGCATAGATGTGAAGCCTTCCTCTGTGTCATGGGTTGCAGTGCAAAATGTAACCAAAACTGGGTATTCTATCACCATCTGTTGAAACTGGGGTGTGGGGTGGTGTAATTGTCTGTCAATGGCCAACTGTCAATAAACCTGCTGGGGCAGTTTTCTTATCTCTTCCACAACCCAGCCTCCCTCCAGGGAGAGATCTTCTGCTCATGGGCCAGTGAGTCTCACTGATGGAATTACATCATCCCACTGGGAAATGCTCCAGCCAGGGGGAGGAGCCAAGTATTCCTACCTGGATAAAAATCTGGGAGTTGGAACACTAAGGCAGCCTTTTCCACTGGATTCCCAGAGGAAGACCAGGCCCATTTATCCCCACTGGACCTTCAGTGAAACAATTCCACTTTTCTACAGGAGCATCACTTCAACAGAGCCACATCTGCCACTGGGACTGCAGCCACCATTGAATGGGACTGCCACCAACACCCTGACCCACAGGGTGTCAGGCTGTTTCCTGACTCTGTCAGTGGGTTGGTTTGTTTATTTGTTTCTTTATTTCTTTTTCTCCATTGTAACACTGTGCATGTGTTTTGGCTTTTGTGTTTATTTTATTTCCCCTAATAAAGAACTGTTATTCCTATTCCCATATCTTTGCCTGAGAGCCCCTTAATTTCAAAGTTATAATAATTTGGAGGGAGGGAGTTTAAATTCTCCATTCCAAGGGAGGCTCCTGCCTTTCTTGCAAACACCTGCTGTTCAAACTACAACACTCTGAAGTCAGTGGAGTTGTTCTCAGTTATAGTGATGGAAGAGAAAGCACATGTAACCCACTGTGTGGGAAAAAACACAAAAAACAAACCTGAAAACTTGCTATGATTGAAGCTGAGAAAGAGTTTTATTATTTTGTCCAAGTAATATCTTGACATTGCATTGTTATTTGAAAAACTTGCTGTTTCTTGAGTCTGGGATTACGACTGCAGGGCTGACATATGCATAGTGAGTGAGACATCTGGTCTGGAACAAAGCTGTCTTTTAGCTCAAAATAAATGTCACTTTTTTCAACCACAAACAGTAGAGAGAGGTAGGGATGAAAGCCAGGTGAGTGTTATACAGTACATATCAAAAGTGATTATCATAAGAAGAACTTATAGGGCATGCAATTTAATAACCTCTCCGGAATCCAGGGCATTTTTCTGATGTTTTTGTTTTTGCAGAGGCCTCACTGTGGTTAACCAGGTTTGTTTTAGTAGCTGAGGATGATATTGCAGACCATCCCATGAAACTCTGTGGGACAATATCTGCATAAAGCCTCTTTTTTTCTTTGCCTAATTGCCACCATGGAGGGACTGTGGGGGCAGGCAGGGCATATGCTTTCTGGAAGGGATAGTTCAAATATGGTACCCACTTGGTTCCTGTGCATCCCTGTGATGTTCCTGTCCTGCTGGCATTCTGGCCAGCCTGTCCACCTTGATCAAATACACGGGACTGCAGAGTGGGAGGAGTGCCACAGTGTCAAGGGATCCTTAGCCTTGTGTCTGTGAAATAATAAGGAAGGACTCAACAAAGGGCAGTGCAGGGTCCTACACGTGGGGAAGAATAACCCCATGCACAAGCACAGGGTTGTTGAGGGCTAACCTGCTGGGAAGCAGCTCTGCAGAGAAGAGGAAGACGGGTCCTGGTGGACAACAAGCTGCTCACGAGCCAGCTGTGTGTCCTTGTGGCCAAGGAGGCCAAAGGTATCCTGGGGTGCATTGGGAAGAGCATTGCCAGCAGATCACAGGAGGTGATCCTGTCCTTCTCCTCATCCCTGGTGAGGAACATCTGGAGTGCAGTGTCCAATTCTGGGCTCCTCAGGACAAGAGAGACATGGAAATCCTGGAGCAGGTCCAGTGAAGGACCACAAAGATAAGTAGGGGACTGGAGCATCTCTGTTATGAAGAAAGACTGAGGAAGCTGAGCCTGTTCATCGTCAAGAAGAAAAGACTGAGAAGGGACCTTATCAATTTATAAAAGCATCTGAAGGGAGGGTCAAGAGGATGGAGCCAGTCATTTGTTGATATTCTAGTTCTTGGCACCATCTGCAAGGTCCCAATATGAGTATGAAATGGGATGTGGCAACATCAGTTTTTAGCCCTGAGCCTGCCAGATATTTGCATCTAAAATGTATAAACGTGACAGGGTTTGAGTGTAAAAATTTGAACTAGGTTCAGTAGTTGAAAAATTTTTGGATGCTTGGCAAATTAGAAATAATTGGCAATGTGCTGGAAAAAAGGTCCTTGCTGACTTTTGCAAACTGTCATTTCTGATAATACTGGCAAGAAGAGCTATTTTATGTCCTGGAGGACTGTTCTTGGAAACAAAAATAAAATAGCTTCATTCACTTTTCTTTCAGTGTGACAACATGGAAGAAACTGCGCAGCAAAGCTGGGTGTATGACAGGGAAGAGACCACCCTTGCTATTAATGAAAGCCCACTGGAAGAAGAAGTGTGATGGATCATTGAAGATGAATTTGAGTTTTGTGAAGGGTATGACTTCTGGTTTTATATGGCCTAGAAAAGGAGTGAAAATTTAATTATGTTTTAGACACTGACTCTTGGGAAGGTCACTTCAGGGCCCAGTAGGAGAGATGGATTTTCTTGACAGAAATACTTTTGCAGGCTTCAGTGCAGTACGCACCTCATGGGCTTAATATATCTGGGGAGAAACCGTGTGTGTGCTGGCTCTGCACAGTAAGTCAGCATTTCAAGTGCACAGCAGAAACACAGATCACCTATGAAATCCACACACCAAAATCAACCCCTCAACAGTCCCAAAGAATCAGAGTTTGGAATGAGTGCTGAAGGGTAACCTTCCTACCCAAGGAGCATCTCTGTGGTTTCTGGTTGCAGAGCAAGCCAGAAGTCCCAAACAAAAGCAGGAAATCCTCCTGTTCTGCCCAGGTGACACTTCCAAACTGTAGAAGTGAGTGTAAAAAAAGAAGCCCTCTTGAAAAGAATCACTGGAAGACAGAGGCAGGAGCTATCCAAAGGAATGCCCTGGGAGGCTGCCTGTAGTTCTTAAGAAGAAGAAATTCTGTGGAAGAGGCCTTTATTCAGGTTATTTCAAACTGGTCCAACTTGGTCAGTCTGCCATTTTCAGGGATGGCAAATTCTTTGCTTTCAAAGAGCTCAGCAGATATATCCCACCTGCTGTAGGGACAGCATATACACAGCTGAGCAGGAGAGAACAGAATTTCTGCTTGAATTTCTGCTATAAACCACAGGTTTATATAAACAGGTTTTCAGCGCAGATATTTCACAAATATACTATGGTTCATTATGAAAGCATTCTTCTCTCTTAAATTCTCCAAGTACTTCTTATAAGATTCCACTAACATTGCTAAGGCACCCGTTAAAGGTAATCGAGACCTGCCTAGAACAAATATTTTTATGAAAGACCAAAGGGAAGGGGAGGAAAAGAACATGAAATCCTTAGAACAGATCAGCTTCACTAGTGTGACTCTGTCTCAGAAGGTCAGTGATGTCATGTCATTTATGTTCAACTTTTACAGGATTTTATGAGAGACTATAAGGTCCTCCCCATACAAACATATGTCATTATTCATTAATCTTATTTTGCACTTGGTGATGTGTTTTTGATCTCTCATGATCTTTCTTGGTACCTATTGTTGGAGATGGCAAGGCTGTAAAAAACCAAAACACCTCCATGTAGAGCAAATTTAATAACTGTTTTTGCCTTTAGAGTTCTTATAAATATAGGTAGTTCTCAAAATAGCCATAAGAAGTATTTTTCTCAAGGTATCAGTTGTGTAATACAGCTGTCAGTGTGCATCTCAGACTTGTAAGACACAGATAACCTGCTAAGTTACTAACCAGCAGTTTAACACCAAGTGAAAAATTTCCACCTCCTTTCCCATGAATGCCATGTACCAAAAAAGAGAACTCCTAAGGCTAATACATGAGTCACAGAGAAGTTGGTTTGGCCACAGTAATTAAGCCTTGTAATGAGCCTGTTGAAGTGTGTAGACAGCTACTGCAGGGTGTGAAAACTGCTGCAGGAGAGGACTGGGGAAGCAAAGGGAAAACGTTGAAATTTGCACATTCAAGTCAGGTAATGACTAGAGCAAAATGCAGCACAAAGGAAAAGGTTTGTAATAAATTTCTACAGTCATACTGCTTTGTGTGGACAAAAGATTTCAAACTGAAGGCAGAATCTCTACCAGCTAAATTGACAAAAGGGAACAGGTATAAACAGCTGCCAAAAAAACTGTACTTAGCCCAGATGTGTCCCTACCGCCTCTTATTATGGTCATTCTGTCCTCATTCTGGCTTCTCAGTAAAAAGAAACAGTGCTAGAAAGATGTTCATGTGTTCACTGCAAAACAGTACAAATGCATAGCAAGAATAAATGTTTTTCAAAAGTGGAAATGGTCTTAAATTGCAAAAGGCCTTTGCAGAACAATAAAAGGACTTGGGCAGAAATGAAAGTGCACATTAATGTTTTGAGAACAAAGCATAAATACATCCAGAAATGAAACTGATATTTTAACAAATGTAAAAGAAAATGAAACTTTAAATATTTTGGTGTATATTTGTCCAAAGTGCAGCACCTCATCTCTTTACAAACAGTAGCAATATCAGTGTAAAAGGCATGTGACACACTTACTTACTTACTTACTTGGCAATTAACAGAAAAAAATTTTAATGCTTTTAGGCATAGCCCCAATGCCTTTTGAGAAGTTTCTCCAAAAATGAAAGAATGCAGACATAAAAATAGAAACTATTTATGGAAATTTATGTTGTCTTTTTTTGGTTGGTTGGTTGATTTGGTTTGTGGTTTTTTGTTTGGGTTTTTTGTTTTTTGGTTTTTTTTTTTGTTCATCTTTTTTTCTTTTTTAAAGTACAAATTAGTTAAAATTAGTTTTGTTTATTTTTAAAAATTTGTTTATTTCATGGCTTGTGATGTTTGGGGTACTTATTTTCAAGCTTTTCTCCACAGCAGTGACGCCTGACAAAGCTAATATTTGTTATTTCAATGAGCTGAGATTTCCACATAATCACTTAACCTGAGGATTAGCTTCTTAAACACTGCATTTAATGTTATGATATAGCTTGTGTTATCAGATAACACTATTTCCTTCACAAAACCTATCAGGGAGCAATTGCATGCTCCAGCAAGTCAACTGAAGTGGCCTTACATGAGAGGGTTTTAACTAGCATAGAGAGAAATTAGCTAAGAAATGACCTGGTTTCCTAAGCTTTCACAGCAACATGATATCTCAAGAGGAAAGGCAAACCCACTGACTAGATGATGGCTTTATCTCATTTATAGAGTGCAGCCTTGTGACTTAGAGCTTTAGTAACAGCTTTTTTCTCCAAAGAGGAAAATCTACCAGTTTAACTGGCCTGCTTGTTTGATTTGAGCAAAGGCTGTTCCCTCGCATGCTGGTGCAGCAGCTCGGTGGTTTAGATAAAGAGCTGTTGCTTGTTCACTTCCTATCGGTTCAGCCCTGCCATGAGTGAAGACAGCCTGGAAACTCCTAAGGAACTGGGGATTAATTTCGTGAGGAGCCTGGCACAGGACTTAAAGTCTACCAGATCCTGATGACTGCTTGAGGAATCCTGCATTTACTGACAGAGATCTTAATTAGGTCAACACAAGAATATTTCATTTGCAGTGCAAGCAAACAAAAATGTGTTAGATATTCCTGGTGGTGTCAGAGTAAACCCTGATCCTAGGAAACAGATGTTATCCTTCTGCTTTTTTTGTGTTAGATAGGCAGTCTGCTAACTGAACAGCATGCCTTGTCTTATGCTTGACAACAAAAAGCTACATTTTTCTTACAGCAGTTCAATCTTAAAAAACCAGCAAAATGAATTTGAACTCTACACTCCAGTAATGTTAATGTCTACCCTGTTCTTTGTCCATTGCTTTCCTCAGAGCTGCTGGAGACACAAATGATCTTACAGAAAAGCTTTAAAAACTGTAGACTCCAAAATTTAGGGAGAGAAGAAGCCTTTAATAAACATTCTGTTTTAAGACAATGATCAAATAGCTATTGTAACCAGTAATAAGCCACAGAATCTTTTTATATCTTTTGACAGATTATTCATCAGCATCACTACTATGGATTATGTAATGAAAGCAGAAACATCTCACCTTAGAGACCTGTCAGTTTTCAACTTCACAGATTTAATTAGGTAGGTTAATACAAAGACTTTTTTCCAAAGCACTTAACTTACAAATATTACCAAGGTCAATCCTACCTATTCTAACTGAGGGAGGGCTGAAGACTCTATGTTATTATATTTGCCCAAAATAACACCCTCCAGAAGGGTATTTACCCTCACCAGATGATTCAGTCATACATTCAGTCATACAGTTGGTCTATTCCCCATCCTGGTCTTCAGGATTGTTACAAAATGTGAAATATGTAAAAATGTTCTTAAGAAAGAATGTTTTTTAATCCTTGATCTCTGTATACTTTCAAACCCAATCAATAAGAAAGGACATTTAAACCATTAAACAGAGAGCATCTAACAGAGTCTAAGTGATGTCCTCATGTTATAAAAACAAATTACTTGGTAGAATTGCCTTGTTAAGGTTTAGGGCTGGACATGATCTCAGACCTAGGGGGATGTTAACAAAGCTTAGGAAGAAGGATGCCATTACTGATAGTGGGCATAAAGAATGCAGAATTTATGGGCCACAAAAACAACTGGCAGTACTTTTAAGATAAGGCAGAAACTAATAAATGCAGCTCAGCAACTGTGCTGAAATCAGCTCCAACTGGGTAAAAGGAAATTCTGGCAGGGGGAGATCTGCAACCACTGACTTGCTCACCACCAACCCAAGACACCCACTGACCCAAAAGAAGAGAAACACTGAGCATGGAGACTAATTAGCATGAGAGGCAAGGGAATCATTAACCAATAGAAGAATGGTAATTAATAAGAGAACTGTGGAACTTGTATTCAATGAACACTAACTCCTTTGTTTGCTAAAATATATAAATAATAAAAAGTTTTGATATTTGGTGTTCTTGATTTGTGAAATTCCACTGAGCACTCAGGCTTGCACAACTCTGAAATAAATAATCAATGTCTGTCTTGAGTGTATAATTACTGGCTTGCTGCACACCAGGTATTGAATCTGATTTTTGTGAACAGCACCCCTGCCCTATGAGAACTGCACCAGAGCAGCCAGGCTGTCAGGTAATGCCCTGAAGGAGCTGCAGGACGCTTTGCAGAGACCAGCCCCAGTGCACAGAGGTCACCACGTTCATATATCTTTGCAGGATCAAACCTTTCAGTATAAATCTACCCTTTTCATCCTCCTTGCCTTTCAGTTCTGTTTCATTTGTGGCTAATTTGTTCCTGCAAGCTCTTTGGGAGGCATATTCCTCCATGCCTGGCAGGTTTCTGCTTTCCAAGGTCATTTTACCCATGGAAAATGATGTTTTTACTCCTTGTCCCAAGGGACTTTTACAAAAAACCCATCAGTACACAATTCAGACCACTGTCCATATTTGTGATCATGAACACTTGTTTTGACACCATCATTTCTGAGTGAGGCTGTTATCTATCTGTAGGAGGGGAAGCGTGCTTGCTATCTTTCCTCGCTGTTGGCTCACTACTGCACGTATCAATGTTATGAATGCAGTTCTGTTTATGTTTGTGAAGCCCTGGTAAAATGTTAAGCACTCTAGTTGTGCTGAAGGTTGATAATATTTTGCTCTGCAGAGCACAGAGCTCTTTCAATAGGACAAGGCAGTCCAAATAGGTCCTGACAGAGTCTGGATAGGAAAACAACACCAAGCAACCCCTTGTTACATTTTTTTCTCCAAGCAAAAGGCTGAGTTGTGTCTGGCTGGAGGTTATTCTTTATCTGCTTGTTTTTCTAAAATACCCTGCGTCACTACAACTCACAGGAAGAAAGGTGTCTTAATTCATGTTTCTTTTCAGCCCTGGTGCCTCTTCATGTTCACAGTAAGTGCAGAAAAACTGTACTTGCTGTGATTTCTTTTGATCTTGGACTTGCACCTGCTGGTGTGGGGAACTGGAGGCACAGTGATAAATGATGGCACAACAGCAGGCAGCTACACTGAGGTTAGAGATCATGGAGTTGATGTGCAAAGGTAGGTTGAAGCCCCACTGTGCTTTCTTCAATCCTATTTATAATCCTTACAGCATCTGATTTGAGAAACAATAGCTGTGAAAAATGAAGAGCAGTTCCAAGACTGCTTTTTTCCCTGCCAGAAAGCCTTGTGCACTGCAATCAGTATTTCAAGAAGTGTATGTATTTTTATCTCTGAGAAGTCCTGGAGGTGCTTACACCCAGAATGCCCCACCTCTCTGCTCAAATGGGGCTGTGAGGAAGCACTGGGTGCTTCCTGAACTGCAGCTCTACCAGTGAGCCATGGACACTTAGCCTGATTAGTGGTCTCTGAAATACAATCTAATGAGCAATATGGTCAAAAAGGAAGAAAGTAATTTGGAAAATAACAGAGAGAAGGATAGCAGCATTTTAAAAACATTTACTGCTGCATTTGCACCTGCTTGGCCATATTATTCAAGTTTAATAGCCGAAGACAGAAACAATCTAGATTTTCTAAGGAGTTTTAAAGAAAACCACAATGCATTGAGGAATTTTTTTCTGTTTGATTGCTTACTTGGAAATGTTCCAAAAATGGCTCACCACCTCCTCACACCCTGATAACCTTTTTTTTTGCACCTATTACAAAGCATGTAGGCAGTGCAATTCATGGTGCCTGAGTTCAGTGGTGGAGTGAGAAATTTGCCCAGACTGCCAGGCCTCAACTCCAGGTGCAGTAACTGGAGACAAGCAATTAGGGCATCTACTCTAAGATTTAATTAATTTGCCCTAACTAAAAGCATCTAGAATTCAGCTCATGTTTAAAGATTTTTCAAAGCTGGGTGTATGCACTGCTACCTATGGCAGACTTGCCTTCCAGCAGTCTTCTTCCCTGCTTTGTCTATGCCCAAAGCCAATTCTGACTCATGGTGTGGGTATTTATTTGAGAAGGATAGTTTAAATTTCCGTAGCAACTTGACATTTTTAATTGCATAGCATGATACAGAATTACTAGACTGAACATAATACACCAAGTCAATAAGCCTTGTATTACATTTTTAACCTGAGGCTTCAGAAATCCATGTATTTATGTAGGTGTGTTTCCTGTACATGCTTTGAAGCCCAGGACACGTATAGCTTAAGGGAGCTGTACTACCTTCTTCATTTCATGCAGGCAGCTGTGTGAGTGAATGGAACTTACAGCTTTGGTCCCCACCTACAATCATTTTTCTGTGGTTGAGAAATGTTCCTTTTTTCAAGTACAGGAGAGCATTAAATATCTCAGAGTATAATAAATAATGACTCCACTTCATGTCTCCATTCCAAAGTGGAGACTTCTGACAACAGAGACTCTGCCCAGAATTTATACCCACAGAGGAGGCACCCACATCTACTTTTTCAGTTTTAGGAGTCATTGACAATTTGTGACACAAGCTGAATCAAGTTCACTGAGTCAAGTAAATGTATTATCTCCCCAAGGAAAAGAATGGACTGTGTTTAATTCCCTTGATTGATTATTGAATGAAAAAATTACCCTCTAAACATGACATTTCCACCCCAGTAGTTAATGTGCCCCTCCCTGGGGCTCAGGCATGGAGGTGGAGAGGCTGCAATCTCCAGCATCCTTGGCAAGACAGAAGGTACCATCTTCCCAAACATTTTAGCTCAGCTGAGGCTCTTTGATTTCCATCACTCAAAGCAAGGCCCAGTCTGTATTTGGACCCTGGCTCACCTCACTTGGGCTGAGCAGGAGGTGAGAGGGCAGTGCTCCACACAGGTCCAAGCAAGGACCTGTGGCAGCCGTGATGTGACAACAGATCATCAAGGAGCACATCATAGTGTGTGCAGGGAGCCTCCCAAGCCAGAGCACAGCTGGCAGGCAGACTTTGCCTAGGAGGGGGGTTGGGTGCATCGTTTGTTCAGCACTTAGGGGAATTAGCAAGTAAAAGCATCTGGGAGACCTCAGTCTAGCAAAGCATTCGAATACCTGTTAAAATTTAATCAAATCAATTGCTTGTTGACTTTGGTGGGACAAATGATGAGCCTCATTTTCAGGCTGTGCTAAAGTGCTTGCCTGGATACAGGTTTGAAATACTAGTTCCAATCGAGTTTTGTGTATTCTAATGCAGGTAAGTGTGGAGAAAACACAGAAGAAGGTGATACCACCCCTAACATGAATGCTACTAAACTTGTTTTGGAAGAATCAGATAAGTGCAGCTCAAGGTGGAAAGCTAACCATCTGTTTTGCATGAGAACATGTTTTACTGTTTCCTCTCCTAGCTCACTTTAGGACACTGCCATTACTGTATTTTGTTTGCCTTGCTCAGCTCCAAGTCCCTTCTACTTGTTTCCTTCCTTGTTTCACTGTTCTGGGAACTGGAGTTAAAAGGAAAGCAGAGACTCTTTGAATCTGCAGCAAGCTGGATTAACTGGGATAAACAGCCCTCCCTCCCTTCTCCTGCTCTGCTCTTTGCAGCTGAGTGATAACATCAACCAGCCCTTGTTCCTTTGACTGTCCAATGTGTTTTCTCTGCTTTTTTTGGTTGTTTGTTTTTTTTTTTGTTTTTTTTTTTTTTAACCTGTCACTGGATTTAATTCCACATGCACCAGTGAACAGCAGCTGCTAATGCTTGATCTAACCACTACGCAAGAAAAGCTTTTACACAGCTTGCAACCTGAGCTTCTGCAAACACAATTCAAAACTCCAGCTGGTCAAGGTGCACCTCTGCTCACATTTCCTTTTATCGGAGAGCTGCAGGGGACCGTTCGGGCAGATTATTTACTCTCCTCTGTATGCAGCCTTGCATTTCGTATTGGAGGTTGCCACCCAGTAACTAAACATGAGATAAGTCGTTGTGAGTAAAAAAAATACTTTTTCTTTGTAGGATGTACTTAGATCATTAGGGGATTACACACTGTTTGTTTACTCAAATGAGCAGGCAGGAGCCAAGACATGCTTGTCTGCCCCAAAACTCTCTCCCTGTTTATTTTCAATCCTTTTTGCCAGCATAGCTGAGAATCCGATACGGGGGAAAATAAGAATGCCAGGCTCCAGCTTCCCTGAAGGGAGTCACAGGGTATGGTGGCAAAGCCATCATAATTGATGTAGCTTGCTACATCAAATACCACTGGCTGGTGGTATTTAAAAGGACTTTGAAAAGTGATCCACTGTAGAGGCTGGCACTGAAAGTTACTTCTGTATCAAGAAAGAAAGGCCAAACAGCATGAGAAGACCAAATGCAGTGGAGGAAAACCACATGTTTGTATGCAGGAGGAGCATGAAAAGCCTGTTTCATTCAGGCTTTCTTCACTGCTTTTAATGGCTGGCAAGAAGTCATTTTTGTGATGAGGTGGCTGGGATTGGGCTGGGATTGTCTCACAGGCAGGCTGGGGAGACCCTGCTTCTCCTTCCCCAATGACGGCAGAGGAAAGCAATGAAGCTTTGTCTTAGCCTCTGAAGTGAAACATGAGTCCAAGCCTCTGCCTCTTTTGTTGATATCCTCTACACTTAGCAAAGAAACAAAAATGTCCTTGAAACATGTGGACATGATAAGCACTTGTTTGCACTGGGTGTCCCCAGGGAATTCTCAGTTAGTATACATCCTTCTGCATTGCACCACTTTGGGGAAAATTACAGAGCTCCCTCTTGCCTTGTAACCATGTAACATAAAGCATCTGAATATGCTATCCTCTGAGAAGATATGCCTGCCAGCTCCAAGAATCTCATTCAGATTTTTCAGATATGATAATGACCCATTTAAGGAACTAATTAAAATTGGATGAGTTTCATATCTCCCCCAGTTTTAGAAAAGAAAAATCATAGGCCAAATATAAATTTCATAAATGCTTGATAAACCCTCTGCAGGAAGAAATTTGGCAGAGGATATCAAGACCAGGCCATTATGAGCAAACGAAAGAACCTAAAGCAAGACTTTGAAGTCTGACCTTCAGAGTCTATAATAATGCACTGGATGACAAAGGTAATAAATACCAGAGAGTGGGACAGAATGTATCTAATTAATCAGTTTTATCCATGTTTTGGCATTCTTTTCAATTATGTTTTTTATTAAAAGGCTTTTCAAACTTACCAGCACAGTTTTGCAGTGATCTTATTCTGAAAACACTGCTTCTTCTCTATGCAAAGCAACACATCATCAGTTATAGCCACATCCTCTTCAGTGGTGCCATTTCCATTACAGCAGTGGACTTTGTCACTTCACTGAGAACTATGGGCCAGGCACATTCTTCTGAGCTTTATGTTAAAATCAATAGGGAAGCTAATAGGATAGACACTGCCATGTGAACCAGAACACCGATTTCTTCTACTCCTTTCGGAGAGACTAAAACCTTTGCTTTCTTACTCATTTGTATTGCCAGAATCACAAAACAGATGAGTTGAAAGGGACTTCTGGGGATCTCCTGTCTGACCCCCACATATTCTTTAAAACTCTGTTGATGGTTTATGTACAATTGTAAGTAGAGCAGAGGGCAGGGTCACATCCTTTGACTTGTTGGCAACACCACTTTTAATGCAACTCAGGAAGTTCTTGACACACAATTATTCAGTGTTGGGTCACGGTCAGCTTGTTTTCCACCAGGGTCCCCCACTCTTTCTCTGCAGATCCTTTTCATCTGGCTGTCTCCCAAAATCTATTGGTGCATGGAACTTTTCCTCCCCAGGTGCAAGACTATGCACTTCCCCATATTGAACTTCATGAGATTCCTGTCAGCCCATTTCTCCAGCCAGGTCAGGTCATGTTCCTTTGGATGCCCACAAAACTCCCTGGTGTGTCAACCGCTCATTCCAACTTTTTATTGTCTGCAGTCTTACTGAGTCTTCTCTCTGCCCCAGCATCTAGGTCATTAATGATATTATGAGAGACACTGTTAAAAGCCCTGCTAAAATCAAGATAAACATCCCCTGTTCCTCAGTTTCATGGCAGAAAGCTATCAGCTCAAGCATCTTTTTCCCCTTTGCAAATCCTTGCTGACTATTCCCAGACACTTTCTTTCACTTGTTTTTGAAAAGGTTTTTCAGGATTATATGTTCCATCACCTTCCCTGTGATTGAGATGAGACGGCCTGGCCTGTAGTTCCCCATATCTTCTTTCTCACCTTCCTTGAAGACTGTGGTATTTCCTGTCTACCAGTACTCATGAATCTTTCCCAGTTGCCATGACTTTTGAAAGAGAATGGAAAGTAGATTTCCAGTGACATTTGATCAACTCCCTCAGCACTCATGGGTGCATCCAACTTGTCTTCACCCAGTGTATTCACAGGTTCCCTAAATGATCTTCCCCCAGCAAGGCAGTCTTTTTTGTTCCAGTCTTTCCCACTGGTCTCAAGGCCTTGGGGCTGATGAAGGACAAGACCAGTAAAGATCAAGTTGAAGACAGAATACGGAGTCTCTCAGCCTGTTAACTACTTTGTCCTTTGTCACCAGGTGCACTGCCCCATTCAGCAGCAGATGCATTTCTTCCAGTTTTCCTTTCATTTTTGATGTATCTGCTGAAGACCTTGTTGTTCAGCATGAACCCCACACAAAAAAATTAACTCCAGGTGCTCTCTGCCTTTCCTATGCCCATCCTTGCATGTTCAGGCAGTGTTCAGGCACCTCTATTTCTCTGAGGTTACCTGTCCCAACTTCCACCTCCTGTTTTGTCCCTTTTTATGCCTGAGTTTATAGAGGAGTGGCAGTCCTCCTGCCACATTTGCTTTTGCACTTACTTATGAGGATGGACCATTCTTTAGCTCAGAGAAAATGACCTTTAAAAAGAAATCTTGAGTCCCTCCAGAACTGCATCCCATACAAATATGCGATATAACTATCTGAACAGGCTGAACTCTTCTCTCCTGGAGACAAGGGTTATGATACTTCTTCTTGCCATGGTTCCTCCTCTCAGAATTCTGAACTCCACCAGCTCTCAGTTGCCACAGTCAACTGCCCCCTGATCTTTATGTCCCTGTGAAATTCTCTTTCTTTGTAAGCATGAAGTCCATCAGAGCACCTCCCAGACTTTACAAAAATCAAAGAAACATCACTGATCTCCTTGAAATGCCTTGTGGTTTACTGCTTAATTATTTTATATGCCTCCTCTAAATTAGCCATGGTTAGTATGTACAGGTTCGTGCACGGCACTGACTGCACTGTAACATGCACATACCTGAATATTACATAGCATGATTAATTGTGAGTTCTTAAACACCAGCTTTGCTGGTGGGGATTGAGTGCAGTCATCTGTGTGACCTAAATTGCTTCATGAGCTGGGGTGGCTAGGAGAGAGTGCATAAGTGATGGGATGGCATTATGAAATCATGCTTTCTCTTGTGTAGCTAAAAACGTTTGCAGTCAAATACAAGTGGGTCTAAGTTTGCTTTGGGGCGTGGTGAACTTGTATATTTGCAGTTTCACACAGGAACAGAATTTCCAAAATCCTTTTCTGAAGGGCTGCTTAGCTGAATGTTAAGAAGATTGGGCAAGAACTCCATCCTCTCACTGACATTTGCTACTTGTGTTTGCCATCTGCCAATGGACATTTTCTCAGCTCTTTAGTGCTGCAGGGTTTACAACAACCATTACACAGCACTGCAGGTACATGCAAGCAGAGCTCACCTGCTGTGCCATGAGCAATTCCCAGCAGCTCCAGCAGCCCCTGGCTTGCAGCAGCAGCAGCACCACCCATTGAGAAGCTGCATTGGAAGACCAGCCTGGAAAATGCTGTGTATTTCAAACGTTCCCTGACACCATAAAGGATCAGCTTGTTTTTAGGTCAGGTTTTTAGGAAAGTTTTCTGTTGTGTCAAAAGGATCCAACAAATACTGACGGTTCCAGTCAGATCAGGAGAAATCACCTTCTAGAAAAGAAAGGGAGCTAAAGATTACTTGTAATATAGTAAACTAGCACAGTAGGGCTTTGCACTTAGGTTTGGCACAGCTCTGGTTTTTCTCGTTTACTATGAATATACACATGAGGACTGTAATTTGTTAAGTAATGTACCTGTGAGTGAAGGGATTATTCAGAGCATCATTTCACAATATTCTGGGGGAGATCATTGAATATCCCAGGGAAAATCAAGCCAAAAAACTCCAAGACATTTATATAAATTTTCTGTTGTTCCATCAGAGCACCTCCCAGACTTTACAAAAATCAAAGAAACATCCCTGATCTCCTTGAAATTATGATTTTTACCGTGATAAAGACAAATTAAACCCTACATTCCTCCATAAGAGAAAAAAAAATAAAATTTGAGGACGTGTTCTAGTTATCAGGGAAGCTGTGCAACTGTGGAGCTAAAAGGCCATATTCTCATTTCACATTTCCTGCCTTAAGCAAAGGCTAAAAATTGGATAAACTGTTTATTTAATTTAAATTTAAATTGTTTTTTGCTCTAATTATGGAGCAAATGGAGGAACAAACTGAAAAGGTGCATTTATTAGTAACTATAAAAGAAAAAATAAAATTGGGTTTGAGGCAGCACACAATTGTTTTGCTGCGAGTTCTTATGATCATGGTAGCTCAATTATGGAAAAAGCAGTTGTCCTCAGAACAGCAGTATTGAGTAGGTCTACAGCTTATGTGACTTGAGTGAAAGCATTCAATATTTTGTTTCCAGCATCCTAGCTTATGTGTGTAAAGATAATTTTTCTTCATAAACTCCGAGGGAATCCTTTCAATGCCAAATCCAATATTGTGGCATCCAGCCTTAGTCATTGTTGTCCAAGGTTTTACATTTGTTTCTATTTCTTGTGAAAAAATAAAATTGCAGTCCTAATTCTTCTTTCACTGAAATGATAGTGAGGTTAGAAATCTTTGTAGTCATAGACTGTACTGCTATTTTCAGAAGAAAACTCTCAAAACTGTCCACTGAAACCTTTCAAAATCATTGAAAGAAAATTTTCAGTGTTTCCACACTTCTGATCTTGTACAAAATGAAAACAAGATCCATTAATATTCAGGATTGCATGAATGTCTGTGGTAATTTTTTTTTCCTAAGATGAAAATTTTATTTTTTGATTGTTCTAAGATAAAAGCTTCAATTCTTTTTTTGCCAGTGTGATGTATTTCATATCAATAATCCCATGATTAGTTAGCATTTAAGGGGTATATGAACACTGTGAAGAGTTTATCACCTCGCCCTTTCTCTTGGCTTACTGCCTAATTGGGTACACGACTTTGATCAACTTCCAGTTCAGCAGGCTTTGGTGCTTCTATTATGTAAACACACATGAAAATGGCTATACATATTGCAATGATTATTAGACCATTAATGTCTGCAAACTCCAGAAATGTCTGTGTTGTGATATTCATTTTCATTGCTAACTAGACCGTATTAGGGGAAATCTACTATTTTGTAACTGGTGTGTCAATTCTTCTTTCACAATGGTCAAACTCTCTTAGGAAAGACACTGAGGAATTCTGAAGAGAAATTGCTCCTAATGAGAGAATCATGCAACTGAATGGAAACAGATATGATAAAATTATAAAATTTTCATTTAATGATTTAGAACATTTTTTGTATTTTAAAATTATTTATGTGTCTGCCTTTCTTTTTCCTCGTTCATCTCTTCACTCATACTGCTCTCCAAAAAGTGAACATTATTTCTAATTCTGGAGTAGACAAGAGTCCATATGCAGCTCTGTTTTACATTTGAGGCTGTTGTATTTTTAAATGTTACTAACTTTCTATTGGTTGATAGATCATCAATTGGATGAGGGATGCATGTTTACAAATAGGTCTGCCAACCCCCTCCCCCAAAATAAAGGCAATAAAAGAAGATAAATGTTGATGTATTTCATAATTCTGTTGTGTACCTGTGCTTTTTAGAATCATGAATCTTTATCAAAAAAGAGACTAAAAGGCTTTGTTATTGTGATCTGTGTTCTTACTGATTTTTTTTTAAGCTAGGTTCAAATCCATACAATCATTTGGTGGCACTTTCCCTCCAGCACTGCTGACATCCAAGTATTGAAACAACAGTGAGAGTCTACTCTGAAATCTCAATATCCAGTGCATGTGGAGTCTGTATTTTAAAATATTGTATTTATAATCAGGAATCAAAAAAAATTCTCAAAATTTTGAATTACAAACTGCAGGAGACACATTGCCAAAAAGGAGTGGGTTCTCATGTGAAGTTTCTGCAGAGGTGTACTGCCACCATCTCTGAAGCTGGCCTTTCTGAATCAGTCCCTGTGTTCTTAGGAAAAGCTTGGTTCTGTATTGAGTTCAGGCATCAAAATGGGAGCTCTTTTCTTTCAGAATTACAGAAATTTCTCAGCTGTGAATGTCTTTATCTGTCTGTGATTGAGTAATTTAATTGCCCAAGTACCGATTAAGATACTAGCAGTATTTTGAAAATGTTTGCTATGTTTTGACTTATGTCTGTTGTCTTTACTGTAGCTGTCAGACATTTCTTGACATCTCCCAGAGTATGAACTGTATTTGTTGGAAATATATTATTGTGTTTGTGCCTTGTCAAGCACTTGGGTTTGCAGGGTTTGAAGGCAACCTTGTGCTGGTGCAGAGAGCACCATCCTACAGCTTTGGGTGGATTCTGAGCTGTGTGGGTACATTCCCACTCCACAAGCCTGGTGCAAAGTAGGTGGCTTCCTGATGGATGCACACAAATATTGAAAGTTGTCCCAGATACATGCTTTGCCCTTCACAGCTTTTAATCTTTGCCAGTTTGTCAATTTTTCTTCCTCAGAACATCCTTGGTTTTAACAAGGCAATAAAATATAAATACCGATCCATTTAGTCCTGTATTGTATCTTCAAAACTAACCAGTTCAAGGGACTTTAGCAAAACAGTTAAATGTATATCAAAAAGAAAAGAGCCCTTAGGTCTGAGAGATGATGAAAGGACCTGAAGAGCTATCAAAAAGACACAGCTTTATTTTTATTAGATAATAATAAGTTATATTAAAGTCTTTTAAAAGTACCTATTATTATTGCAAACCTTTTTTTTTTAAATAGTAAAACAGACCATTATTCCCTCTGTGCCAATTCTCCCATGACATAATATCACATATCTCTGGTAAAAATGATTTTTGCATTCCTTTGATCAGCAATTCCCTTTTAAACTGTCTCCTCTCAGTTTCTTCTTTGATCACCTTTGACAGACTACTAGAGTCTGGAGGACTAGTGCATGTAGAAGAGCAAGAAAAATCTCTGGATACAAAACATATTTATAAGAAATATGACTTAGACACATCTCCAAAACAGAAGGGCAGAATAAAAGACATGAAAGTTAGTGAAAGGAAATGGCAGAAGCAAGAAAAATTGTCTGGTGTGTCTCTGGTGCTGCAACTCATTGTTTGCCTTACAGTTTCAGAAAACAGCAGCTGCCTGAACCTTGATGGCTAAAAATCAATAATATAGATTTCATCTGCAAACAAATGCAATCTCTTCCCCTTTATGGGAGGAGCAGCCAATGCCTCAAGCAAACACAGGGCATGACTTTCAGGTACACCTAGTGAATGCCCTGGGAAGTGTCATGTAACCTTGCAAGCAGCCTTATTTTCATAAGCAGAATGAAAAACCAAAGGATCAGGTATGAGGGGGAAGACTGCTGGGGACAAATTTAGGAGCAAAGTATAAAATAATTACTTCTAAACAGATTATAAAAAGCATGTAAGCAAGATTCTAAGAAGAGTGTAATTTCTTAGGAAGGATAGCTGAGCTACCAACAGGTCATAGGCTTTGTTTTAAAATATTTTATTGATTTCTATTTCCTAGGCAATTTCATTTCAGCCTGATATTGCCTCTGATTCCTCCCTCCCTCCCTCCCTCCCTCCCTCCCTCCCTAA
>CM031859.1:18090302-18163082 GCA_018697195.1 Certhia americana | reverse complement strand
CTCCCTCCCCTCTCTCCCTTTCTCATAAAAAAATTTCATTTTACCATCAGCATGTGTTTTCTCAATTTTTATGGAATTTTAATTTCTTTTTGCTTCAGTCTGCCACTCAGAAATAAAAATATCATTGAGAAATAATCTGAAATGTGTGTTACAAGACTTCCTGGATAATTTAAGTGTGTTTCACAACAGACTTGCATTTCAAAAGAGTAGGGATAAAGCAGTGTTTATAGAGGGTACACACACTTTTGGGGGAAAAAAAAGATAGCTAGAAGGGAAATAACCTTTAATTTTCTCTCTGAATATAACAAATATAACAACTATATTTGTTACATGCAAAATATTTTATCACAGCATATGCAAATCACAAGTTGCTGACAGTAACATAACAGAGAAAACTGCAGAGACTCAAGGAATTGTTTCAAAGAATCTTTCAGTTAGTTACACATTAACAGCTTCAGTAGTTGTACATTCACATATTAAGATATCATCCGAGTTTAGAGTTCAAATGAAAACTTGCTTTTCAGAGCTTTGCACTTTATCTGAAAAAAGTAATGACTCTTTATACTGCACTCTAATGGCCTGGAACATTTTTGTCTGACTGGAATACTAATGAATATTAAACTTTAATATTAATAGACTTGAGAAAGTATATGCACATATTGAAATTTTAAGATGAAGGGGGTAGAGTGCCTAGACCCAGAAGTGTACTACTCAATATAGAGTTTTGCATTAATGGTATAATGACATCTCTCTAAAACTCTTGTCAGTAGTTTTGGCCTTTATAACAACAAAAGCAATAACAACAAAATATTGTTCAGCTGAACTAATTAATTGTCTTCAACGTTTCTATGATCCACCTCAGGACCAAAAAGAACTCAGCACCCAAAATGAGCCTATTTCTGAATACACCAGATGCCCTGAGCACACCAGATGCTCTGAGCATACTGCTTCCTCTACCATGTATGTGATGTTTTGCTTTGACCTAGACTGTTCTTCCTGGCAAAAATATATTAATTTTCAGAGTTTTCTAATTTTGTTGGTGCCTAAATTTTTTTTTTTTTTTGGGGGGGTGGAGGGGGAAGATATTCATCCAATACTTCTGTAAAAAACATGAACTCAATTAAAGTCAAGTTCCATTATGAAAATATTTTTGTTGGAAATTTTTTGACCAGCCTTACCACTTAAATATCTAGACTTATGTACACTAGTGACTCACATCTCCTTCCTCCACTGATTTTCAACACCTTTGCTATTGTTTTGACAAACTGATCTATTCTCTTTCATTCTGAAAATAAAACAAAGACCATTGTATCAATCCTTGCCTTTGTTTTCTCTGCCTTTTCAGCAACAGCTTCAATTTTTGTCTAAAGACAGCTCTTTTCTGAAATAGGAGCACACCACTTTTTTTCTGATTTGCCTTCTGTTTTGCTCTCTATCATAAGGATAAAGCAAATCTCACCATATCTCAGTTAGCAACACTTTAACCTGCTGCTTGTGAGATTAAAATAGCCTTCAAAAAAGAGATTGAAGGAAGCAGACAACAAAGAACTTGTTCTAGACAGCCACACTCCACAGAAGTTAATTAATATGCCAGACATTAAGCTTATCCTTAACTAACTTGACTATTCCTAAAGATAAGTAAGGACATCTTTTACACCTCCTCTCGATGTTAGGGTACCACTGTGGTGTCACATTTCCTGAGCCCACCTAGCCTGGAGGCACTTGACAGTCTTTGCCCTATTGGGACTTTCTGCCAATGACCATGATGGCTCTGCAGCACTTCTCCCAGGGCTCCTCAGTTTTGGCAAATTTAGGGTTTACCAAGCTGAAGTTCCTTCCAGACACACCTGGGTGGGGATTTTCAGAAATAGTAGGCCAAAACAGTGACCAAAATGTTTTACCTCAATAAAGGACAAAAAAAATGTGACAGGCCCTCTCTAAAAATCTCAGTAGGCTTTATGACTTCAGACAAACACTTTCACAACTATACAGCATATGAACACTAGATGAGGGTGGGATTGCTCTTGTCTAACTTTAACTGGCCAAAGGTTAGTAGTCTAACCTAAATCAGTCACCATTCCCCCCAGCAATCATCAGTGAACTGCAGGCAGCTGCAGAAGTGATTCATTCCAGGTCTATCTGAAGACAGGATGACTCACTGGCTGCAGATAGGCCTGCTGGGGTAGGCAGTTAGGTGAGATGTACTGTGCTGCTGGGCACTGTTTGTTAGCCTGCCCTTAGAACAGAGCAACAACCTCAGCTGTAAAATACCTACAGGCTGCATCACCTCCCATTTGGAGCTAGCCAGGAGCACACACCTGGACAGTCACAGCAGCTCACAGGACAAGTGCTGGCAGGTTTGGCTGCCAGAGCTGACTCATGTGGCTGAACCCTTAGTACCAGCATCTGTTTGCAATGAGATATTTCTGATAAAGAGAATTATGATTTGGAATGGTTGTGAGTTCTTTTGAAACATTACACCATTTCAAACAGCTCAAGCTATGACCCAGTATCTTAGCACTCCCTCTTCTTGGCTGCAGTATCATGTGGCTCTTTCTAGCTGTAACTACTACCAATAATTGATTATTACTCAATTAAACACAGTGAGAACCTTAAGCCTGAAAAGCAAAACATTTTATAATGCCAAAATCTATGACTTCATTAAAATAATTTTCATATCAGCTTACTTTCACCTTAGGAGCTCATCAGACTCAAACAGCACAGAGGATACAATCCAACTATTAATAAGGAAGTCAAATAGTTGACATATCTTTCACTTTATTCCTGATAAATTTTACTTGCCTCCTCCACACAATGGAAAACACCATCATCACAGCTACATTTTCTTTCTACAGTCTGGGAGCTTTCTAGTTCACTTTATTTCTCATGTTTTAAGAATCCTCCTTGATGTGATTTTATTTTCACCTCCTTTTTTAGCTACACTGTTTTTTTCTCATATTTCTGATGTATTTGTTGCTATGTGGCACAATTCTTTGTATGAAACACATCCATTTATGGTCGACTATTTTGTGTTTCCATTGCACCACCCCATTTGATTTCACTCAGAACCACCCACATATACTTCCTGCTTGGATGGAATTTGTTGTCTTTGCTTTACATTTCATCCTTGATCATAGTGGCAAAGGTGTGATCCTGACTGTGCAGAAAACATCACAGTGTCTCCAGCTATGTCTTTGAGGTTTGTCACAATGAACTAGGAAAAGCTGGGAAGGCTGCAGGAAAAGGACATCAGAGGGTTCTTGATATTGGAAATACTTATACTGGCCAATGTTTATGCTTTGCAGTCATTCCCAGGACATTATCATGCTACATGTAGACACCTACAACAAAGCATGGCACTTACCCATGACCAGACGTGCTACATACCATACGTTCCTCGTGACACTCCTGCCTCCTCCACTGAACTGTGAATTTGGATGAAAACCAGGCTTGTAGCAAAATGCAAAGTGTAAAATTGGTATCCTTCTGTTTCTTGTTCATATTCAGTACCTGAACAGTCCTAAATGTTTGTATGGTTTCAGCCTGGATCCTAACTGCATTTATAAAACTATGAAATTTTTTAATTCAAAAGAAATGTACCTATATGTACCTTGAAAAGATATCTGTGTAGAAGAAAATTGAGTAAAATCAACAGAGAACAAATACACGAGTCCTCGGTCAATGTTAGTGTTAATTTAGGAATGAGCAAAATAATTTTAAACTGGGATTAAACTGGAAATATGTATTTGTGACCTATTTAGAGAGACAATATAGAATTTCTTGAAGTTTTCTTCTTGAACTTCTTCTTGAAGAAGTTCATCTTCATTTAGATGAAAAGAAATCCTGTTCTCTTCCTGTAACTTGCCGGGATATATTCTATTTACACCATAGGCAAGGGCCCTGAAGCTGGAACAGCTATAGTTGAGAGGATGATCCCTGGCGAGCACTTTTAGAATCCAGGTCAACCACCTTTCTTCCTAGCAGGCCTCCTTCCCAGCAGTGCCCACTCCTGCATCAGCTGCTGCCCGGGGAACAAAACCTGAGAAGATGCCCCATGTGCTGCAGCACTAAAGTGGGGCTGGCTGTGGCCAGGTCCTGCTCCTGTGCACCTCAGCTCACCTTGGAGGCTGCACTGGCAGCTGGTGGAGGGCAACTAGCTCCACAGCATTTGATAGCCAGACCTCACTCCATGGCCACATCTCAGCTAAATGAGTGTTTCAGAGCTTCAAATCTTCTCAGTTGTTTCTGTTCAGCTGAGCCCTGTGGCAAGCTGACTCGATCTAAGCAGAGGGAGGACTGCTGAAGGACAACTGAGCACAGGGACACTTGCAACATTTTGAATCAATTTTATTTTACAGTTAATACAAATACATTTAAATCCATACTTCTAATTAAAACAACAGTTTCCTGTGCCTCCCAACTGCAGGCAGAATCTGAGTTCTACTCTTTGACTTAACACCTCTTTTGCAATTTACTGCAACCTTCCTAGATCTTGCCAGCTCTGCTGAGCCATTAAATAGGCTGGAAATGCCTTTCTTAGGGTATTCTGAAGAAAGACAAAAATACATCAAATTATGTAACTTTGGGAGTTAAACATTCCTCCAAATTAGTTTTCCTTGTTTCCCTGCATTTTGCAGGGCATGATTTTTTATTGCATCATATTAATTTTTATCGAGAAAAATCTTGCAGATTATCCTATGTAGTGTGATATAATTAGCAGACTTAAGATTTTTAATGTACTCCTGCTTTTGTACAAACATTTCACACATGAGGGCTATTGTTAATATTGGTCTCAGTCCTCAGGTGAAGCAGGATGCTAACATGATACAAACCACACTGATTTATGTCATAAATATTCGAAGATCAGGGGAATTTATTTGTGACCATTTCAGATCAAGCAAAGGTAAATGGGCATTTTAGACAAAGTGGCCATGAGAGAAAATCATCCTCTTGGACAGCGCATGATAAGACTCTCAGGCACATGGTGTGATTCTTGGGATTGTCCTGTGCAGGGCTAGGAGTTGGATTTGATGATCCTTGTGGGTCCCTTCCAACTCAGCATATCCTACGATTCTATGATCAGTGGGCAGAGAAGTCCTCTTACCATCCTATCACTTTGTTTCTGCAATAGTTTTAGAGCAATATAAGATGATCTATGAATGTCTTAAACTCTGCAGGAATAAGATGGTCTTTCTACCAGCTGTAGGGTAATAATATTATACAATCTAAAACTGAAAAATTAGGAAAATTGGAGCTTCCAGACAATTAGTCTGTTTTGGAATGTTACATTGAAGGCCTGTTCTCAGAAGTTACACAATTTTCATCCTCTTTATAGTAATTGACATCAAGGAATTTAATCCTTTTTTACAATGGAATCCTATACTCATTGTTGTCAGCGCAGATGGAGGCACCTCTGCTCCTCTTAAACCCAATACATGCCTGGAGAGTCACCTCAGCTTGCGCTGCAGGTGAACCCAATAGACTACATCTCTGTTTGACTGACTCTTGTGATGAAGTTCTTCTTAAATTTACTTTCCTGCAGGAAATAAATATTGAGTGAATACGTGTTCCCAAGAACCGCGTGGCAAACTTTCCAACAAGCTCAAGAGACACCTTGCTGTCCTGGGTTGCACACAGAACTGCTGCAGTCTTTCTTTTCCAGTTCTGCTACTGCAAAGCTTACCCAACTGGCTTTCACTGTTCAAATGTTATTATTTGGCCCCACCAAACTTCTAGGAAGTTAAACTATACTACACCATGAAAAGACTTGTAATTTGGGATTTGATCTTGCAGTGGCTGTGCTCAGAGCTCTTTGAGGATGAAGTGCCATCACAGCTCTGAAAATCTTACCCTCTAGAAGACATAAACGAAGCCAAAGATATTACAAACAGGTATCAAAGAAGAAAACAATGAAAAAATATATTCTAAACTATTTAGGAAGAGCTATATAGATGAAAAAACCTAGAGAGTTGGTCTCTGATCTTGTAAGCTTCTGCTTAACTACACAGCACATTAATTTCTTGACTTTTGCATGATTTGTTCTTAGTTTCCTTAGGGCAGAAACATTGAGCAGAAGGTGTAAAACCTAACTGAAAGCATTATTCAGGAAAAAAAAAAGATTACAAGAATGAGGATAGATAGAACAGCGTCATGTGTAATGGTTGGCACATCAATGAGTTCATTGGAAATGTAAACATGGAAAGGGATTGTCAGAGGGGGCGTAAGATGAGCAGCTCAGACAGATGAGTAACTGCGGAAGTGATTAAGACTTCCTAGTCACCAAGGAGAAAAACAGTGATGCAAGAAGTGGTTGGGCTAGAAGGAAGGAATAGAAGCAGCACTCCGTGTGCTCAGCTGTGACTGCTTCATGTGTGACTCTACATCTTGGTGTTTGTGCTTCAGTGCTCTAATGCTGATCAGTAACTGACCGATTATCACGTGGTTTTGTGTTGATGATTGCTACCCTCTGGTTCCTGCTACTGCCTGTGAAAAAACCATAAAAATTGGTACTCCTGTTGAGCTCTTGATGATTGAAGCATACTTCAAAACCCAGAGAACCACAACTCTTTGATATTTTTAATCATAACTGCTGAGACAACTCAAGTCTAGTACAAATGTGCAAGCTAATTTTACAGGATTTCCTGTTCTTTCAGTAACTGGATTGATTCCTGGAGATGGATATATGTAGCTGACTTCGATCCGGAGGCGGTTTTTTTTCCATGATACTGTTTGTTTTTCTGCTATATCATGAATTTTATTGGCAAGTATAATTGACCAAACTTCTCAACACCTTTTTTCATGGAGACCTTGACAGACTGCTGTTACATCATTGCCTGCAAATGAGCTGAGTACTCCTTCTAAGCCCATTTTATTTCCAAGGATGGGGCATCTACCACCTCTCTCTACAACATCACACTTAAGTGAATTGACATAGTCCCCATTAAGTACCATGGGATAAAGCCAGGATAAATACAGCCCAATCACAAAACGTCCTCAATATTTGAAGGTATTTCTTTGCAGAGAGAAGCAAAGTCCAGTATTTGCTTATTTGCCTGCTGTTGACATAGGCTGTTGTTTGGCAAAAGCTCTTGGAGACACTAAGTACTTTTGCAGCTGTGTATTCAGAATGCGTCAACATCTACAGTACACCTGAAAAGACCTTTTTTCTGGTTTCTTTCCAACACCTATTTACTACTCAGAGATGAATCAGAAACAAAGCAGTGGATGGGTAAGCTGTGGACTTTTAAAAGTTGCTTGCACCAGAACAGTCTGAGAGCAGGAGCTTGCCAAACCTTACTTCTGGAAGAAATCCACTGGACTTCATAAAATATGGGATAAAGGTGTTATCTGAAAAATTCCTTAAGAGCAATGCTCATAAATGCTAAGCTGGGCTGCAGCCCAAGGTAATTTTCAGACTACGATGGCTCTGTCCTCTCTATGGCAGCAAGGTGAGCAAAGCCTTTCCACAGGAGATTAGCCTCCGTAGAAAGCGGGATCCATATATTTCACCCTTTCCAGATTAGCTTCATACCTTGCACTGATATAGGTCATCCAGGATTTGTGAGAGGAAGGTTACATGTCAGTGATAATAAAGTTGCTCCTGTTTTTTTGTGGAAGATCCCAATCTCCCAGCAAGCATCCTTTACCTCAAGTTGCCTTCAAATGCTGGCTGGTGAAACACTTGAGTCTCAGCAGAATGGACCACACCAAAATGATAACTATGAAACTGGAGTGCATTGGTTTCTGGTAAAAGCTCACTGTATGCAACGATTACTTCTGCTGCTTTCTTCAGAAAATGAATAAACAGAGATTTAGCATAATATTCTGAATTCTTTCCATGGAAAGAACAGTCGAACAACAGGTTTTTTAGAAGATTCTGGCAATAACGTATTTTTTCAAGCAGAACTTCAAACTTCCTCTGATTTTGGACACTGGCTGAGATGAATGTGGTATTGCCTGCAGCACATCGTAGCTTTTGACAGTGAGCAAGACCAAATATAATACTAAATTTGGGAAAAAATAGCACCTTTCAGAAATAAACTCCATCTTTTCAGCCATATTCTTAAATAAAAAAATATTAGCATGCTGTAGAACAGCCTTAGCCTCATATAGTACAAATTCATTGATATTGAGAGCTACTAGTTATTGTGTCACCTCCTTGTGAGATTCCATGCCTAAGCTCTCAGCCAGGGGTCTGTCCATGGCTCAGGGATGCATTGCACTTTCAGAGAGTTCACAGCCAAGTATCAGCCTCACTGACAGAGAAATTAATTCCTTAATGGGATTCCAGCTTTAAAATAATAGCACTTTAATGCAAACAGTAAAATAAAAGTATACCTTAAAGAAACAAACATTACCTCTCAGAGTGGTAGTTTTATTGGTATGAATTCAGTAGCACGCAGTTTTCTTCACAGGAATATAAGCATAACAGTGGTGAAACATCTGTATCAGATCTGACCAGTCTTCCATTTCAAAGGATTCAAAAGCAGATGCAAGAAACTTCACAGGAGGCAATGGCAGGACAACCTGCTCCAGAAGAAAGTTTCTGCTTAATCCCCACTGATGTAATGCTTGGCCAATTTCATAAAACATGTATACTTATACCCCTTACAAAAGTAAAATACATATAGAAAAATCTGTATTTCTTATAGATTTCTGTACAGTAATATTTACAATATATTGCAAAGATTTCAGTCTTATCTCCATATTCCAGGCCATAAACCCCAGACTTTGTACCTTTCTCCTGTTATGCCACAGCTGAGGACATTGCCCCTTGTCACAGCACTGGAGAATCATGAAACACTTGGGTATAAACAGCAATTTTTTCTGTACACTTGCACCCCATTTGACTATTTTATTTACATAGTTTTAGACAAACAAAATAATTCAATTTATTACTAGCCTTTCTCATCAGCTGCCGTTTTAGCCTCCCAGACAACTGGAAAACCAACTCTGCTGCTGAAACTTCTGTTCAAGTTGCAACAGCCTACTTTCCCACACAGTTGAATACCAAAGCTGGAAAATTCCACCCATCCCAAAATCAAATAATTAAAAAACAAACAAACAAACTAAAAAAACCATGATTTTTTTTTTTTTTTTGAGAAAAAGATAGGTAGTGGATAACCCTTAGCAAGTTCTTCTCATTTTGAAGGATATGACTAAAAGACCCAAACCTTTTACATGTAACAGTAGCAGGAGTGGAATGAACACCAGAGCTTTCATCATTTAGAAAAGGCACGGTATAACCCATTCCCAAAACGTATGGGGAAAGAAAGAGCGTCAGATTGTCATCTATTTTTGTTCTGACATATGGGAAATGTAAATTATTAGCTTTCCCAGAAGGTATTATTAAATAAAGGGAATCTATAGCTTTTCAGGCAAAGATCTTAGAAAGGTCCACATCACTTCTGAAATAAATGGGAGTGCTTGTGATTCCCGCAGAGTTTGAACAAAGCCAGAGAAATTTTACCACATCAGTGTGGAAAGTCACCTGAACCCTACTAAACTATCCACAAAGACAAAAAGAGGGATTAAAAAAAAGTACTCAGAATGAGTCCAGTTCTGATTTCACTAACCTCTGCCATAAAACCATCATCAATTTTCAGAAAGGTTGATGTTCAGTATTTCCAAGCAAATTAAACATATTTCTTCCTAATATTGAAAACTCATGAGTAATACATCTGTCATTTTAACTTTTGAAAGCTGCTGAACTGACAGAGGAACAACAAATACAAGTTTGAAAACTAAACAAAAAATTCCTCTGGAAACAAAACAAATTAATTCTCTTCTTCTGTGGCAGGGCACTGGATTTTAAGTCAAAAGATTTTCCCTACACTCTGAGCTGACTAGAGTCATCCATGTTTTTGAAGAAAAGCATTCCTTATCTCTGATACATAAATACATATGTGGTACAGCATCTTGCTGGGAGCATGAACAGAACAGATACATCAGACTATGTTCCTGATTAATAAACCTAGACTGTGATCCTTAAAAACCAGTGTATAAATCTTACCATATTAGCAGCATCTTGAAGTTTTCTGAGAATCATCCTTTTATAGTAATGTAACAAATATATATGGAGATTTCATTATCTTAAGAAAATATGCACATATACTACCTCCTCTCTATGTTTGAAGGAGCTCATACAAACTATTTTGTTCTCTGCCAGTTGAAACGTGGGTTGAACAATTATTTTATCTGGAATCGTTATCTAGTTATCTTAAGAACTTCAGGTATGTAGGCCTTAGTACCTAACTCTAAAAACAGAAGACATTGCATTTCCAAACTGGTGCTGCAATTGAGAACTAACCATCCAAAGACTGACAAGTACATTTAAAACCCATGGAAGCGCAACTGAGATGATATCTAGCTGATGTTGACGAGCTCTTCAAGAGCCACTCTTCCACAGCCATGGTAACACAAAGTAAGCTTTTAACCTCTGCAGAACCAACAGCTGAAATCAACATTATGCCAGTCAGGCAGCTTTCACAGATGGGTATCACTGCAAATGAAAGAGAAAGTGGCTTTGGCTTTTTTTTTTTTTTTTTAAATTGTTTTCAGGTTTATAATGTCCACATAGAAATGAATTGATTTTCTAGCAAGCAATGAGAGTTTGGAGTGTTTGAGGCATAGCCAGTGAATTCCATGAGTTATTGCAGAGGCCTCATTCACTACACTAATGATACAAGTATCATGTTTTAAAACATGTTTTGCTGGGGCAGCCCAAATGAAGCATTTTACTGATGGTATTGAGTGAAGTGTTGTCTATGCTGGGTGTCATCAGGACGTTCTCTGGCCTGGCTGTGCCCCAAAACATGCCTTCTTGCCTTGCAGCACAGTGATGCCGCTTTGCACGGCCCTGCTGCAGACCCACACTTGGGAAGTGTGGCTTTCCACAGCCTGGCATAGCTCCCTAATGCCATTCCATAAGAACCTGCTCACTCACTGCCTAAAATTAAAGGTGTTACACCACGACTGCCAGACCTTGCAGTGTTTGCCAAGTCAGAGACAGGTACACACTGCAAACAAACTGTACCCTTCTACACGGCAGAAACAATGCAAAACCTCCCTCAACACCTGTTTCTTGGAACCATGCTCCTGGAAGTATTCTTTCCCAATGGCTGAGCAAGCTGTGTGACAAACTAGCAAGAGCAAACTAGATGGATTCAAGGTACACCGATTTGGCTTGCAGGCTCTCAGAGAGAGGTTTGGCAGGGAATTAGCTTACAACATGTTTGCCAAATATCTAAGGCTGCCACAGTTAGTCCTCACCAGACAAGTAAATGATGGTGAATGATGTCAGGATGAGCTCTGATGAAACAGCCCTGGTAAGGCAGAGCCTTTGAACATCCAGGGGGAGTTTGTCTGCAAGGGAACACCTGACCCAGAGGCCATTGCCACTTCATTCCCACTTTCTCCCCCCATCCCTGCTGACAAATTCATTGCTGGAAAGAGATGGGTGCACAAAACAGACCTTCTGTCACAGCCTGGAATAATATCCTGAGGCAGTGAGCTGATGTTGAATATTACTGTGGATGGCAGCTGCTGCCACACTTCACTTTTCCAGGAGCTTTTGTTTCCTGCTGTCTTGCTGGGGCACAGTTCATCATCTCCACTTTTCATTGCAGTCTTGGACACCATTGGGCTTGACAGGAGTGAGGCTTCCAAGGGATGGGGATGAAGGTAGGAAGCAATAACAAAATACCAAACTTGGACAAAGTACATCTAAGCCAGGTGAGGGAACAGTTTCTTCCTGTGTCTGGTTTTATTCAACTTCCAAGTCAACAATTCTGAAGAAAGAAGAAAAGGAGTGTCATTTGTTATTTATCATATCAGACAAGCATAAGGTAATACTCTAAAGCTTTTATTCAGCTGCCTGTGGCTACTGCCAAAATAGTAATTTACCCTCCCTGGAGATTTCCACTAGAATAATGCCCACTCATTTAAGAACGATGAGAAACTCAAGGCTGAATAATCTTGATTCAGCTCAGGAAGGAGGATGCAGAGTGAACCCTCTTCCTAGAATCAAGCAGAACTGACAGTGAGAGGAACAGAATTGCAGAGGTAAACCCAGACATCTTCCTACCAAGAAACAGCAATGACCATTTTGCCAAGGACCTCAGTTTTCTGAAGTTCACAACCCACACTCTGCAATCATCTCTCTGATGAAACATGTTAAAGAACCTGATCCTTCAAACACCTCTTTTATTTACTTGGTGCTCCATCAGGTCCCAGAGAGCTCATGAAAAATTAAACAGAGAACATAAAATATGAATGGAATGATCACTGGCCCATAAAAGCTCTGCAGTTCCTGAAAGGTGTTTTATACATAACGAATGTTGGGATTTCAGAAATGAGGTTTCTGCCTCATTGTCCAAAGAAGATGTAACAATTTTCAAGCCTCTGCAGAAAACCAGGAACTTCTAAGGATGTGCGTGGTAACACCAGGAAGAGTACATTGCTCCCCAGCAGAGAACAGCAGTCCTCTGCCCTTTAATAAGCAAACTAAACAGAGCCACATACTTGGGTATTGTGAAAACATATAGATATCTTACTTGATGATGTATTGTCCAGGAAAGTGTAGAACTGAATGAAAATTTAGACCAGAACTACAAGACCCATCTTGCAAACACATGGTGATAACAACTCTCTCCTTAAATTCTGTCCACTAAATGTAATATTTAACCTATGGTGACTGTTGATGACCCTTGTCCTTTATTCTGGGTGCTATGTACAGGTATTTTTAGCTGACCTTTCTGAACTTCCCACTTCCTTGGCCTAAATTATGTTGTCAGTTTCCAGAAACTACTCAACAGCTGAGATCCAACAGTTGAGAGTCAGCCCTAGTAGTCTTAAAATTAGGTTTATAAATAAGGACCTTCTGAATTAGTCTTTCCTCGGCTGTCAAAATTTTGGGTGCCAAAGGAAACTGCTACCAGAGTAAAGTGCCCCCTCATTCTAGGTATTAAAGTTGTTGCAGAATGAACTTGAATAAACTTGCTGTTTATTTCATGGAGATCTTTTCACCACCTTGTTAGGGCTGTGTACTTCCATTTTATCTTATGTGGTAAAAATAAAAAGCCATTGACCAAGCCCATGTGAGGTTACACTGGTCCAGCTCCTGGTACTTCCCATGCTCCTGCCCCTGCCTTTGCCCTGCTGCAGCACCTCCTCTGCAGACTGCATGCTCCCCGGGGTGCTCACCAGCATCTCCTGCCTCAGTTGCAGCACTGGACACGCTCAGCACCCTGCAAATGGATGGGGAAAGGACCAGCTGCTCCCTCTGGAGCCAGCTCTGTGGTGATGACCTGGGCCCTGCCCCCATCAGGGGCATTCAGGAGCAAACAGGCTTTGATTTGGTTGTTTCTCTTGCGTGGTTCGTGCTTGCTGGAATCTGCCTTCCATCCTCGTGTTTAGCAAGGTTGGCAGCTGCAAGGAGCTTCACAGAACCACCACCTTCCTCATTGTGTTTTGTGAAGCTCCCTGGCTATCACAGAAGGATGAACAAGGAGAAATGATTAGTTCAGGAGAGCCCCTTCTTCTCTCTAAGATTATTTGGGAAAGGAATTGTTACATAACAACACTTCTTTTAAGAAGTCAGCCTGATACTTGAGAACATTCTTATCAGCAGGGCCTTCAAAAGTTTTTGTAAAATGGCTCTCTCCCCATCTTCCTCCTCTTGAAGGAAGAAAACAGACTTTTGAGAAAAATCGGAATTCTAAAAGTGAACAGAATTTCACATCATTAAAACCAGTTTCAAGTAAATGGATTTTTGCCTTGTATGGATTAAAGGAATTTAGAGTGACAGCCTCACATCCACATAGGAATGAGGCTCCATCACTACAATTCTCCACTTTCTAAGACCCACATGCTCTATCAACAGCTGTATCTACACCAAATGACGTTCTTCTCACGCACTACTTACTTACAAACTGTCAGAAAACATACGTGTAATCCTTCATAGCAAGACCTACTCATGCAATTTTAATATACCTCACAGTAAGCTGCAGTAGTTATGCTAGGGGTTTTATGTACTGGAAGGAGAAAAACTCTTATAGATTAGCAACACTACAGGCTCCATGAATACAATTTTTTTCTTCAGGAGATCACACCCAAAATAAACTGTTTTTATTAAACCAAGGACACTGGCTTTTACCAGAGCTAAACTTGTCCTGCTTCTGTCTGTGAAGTAATTGATTTCTAAGCCTAGATCCACACTTTTGTATTAGTGGGGTTTTTTTAGCTTAAAACAGTGGATTTTTAAGCTCCTCTCACCAAGGCAAACCACACAATCCATTCCCAACTACCAGCACCAAACCACACAGCAAAACCCAGTGCAGAGGAAAACCCAAACTCTGTGAAACGCTATGAGATCACTTGGAACAAACTTTTATGGTCCCAACAGAAAGCCACGGAGGAAATAAGATGGCTAGTAGGGCACTGATTCAGTTTTGCTTTCCTGAGTCTTGGGGGTGCCTATCTGTAAGGGGAAGGAGAGAGAGTGAAGGAAAGTAAAGAGGGAAAAACTGTAGCAGTATAGTGTAAATACAGAGCACTCCTGATGAGTGATAGTTTCAGCATCACAGTATAAATACTGTGCACTCCTAATTAGTAGTAGACTGTTCAGTCTGTTATCCAAATGACCGTAACTAAAAGGTTGAGTACTATTCTAGGGTTTTTCCCTAGCATTTAATTCAGTAGAAATTAGAAGAAATAAGGTATTTGCAAAGCAGGAATCTGCAAAGTGCAGGAATTCTTCACGGACACTGACTCTTTAATTTCCTGTGGGGGGTCTGATCTAAACCTGGCAAGCTGCAAACATTTACTTGTTTATATTTTGGGTTTTGTAGTAACATGGATTTCTGCTTTGCAAAAAAAGCCATACTTGGAACATATGGTAAACAATATATATTCTCCTTCAGCCCTTCCCAAAAAGACTAATATAAACCACGAGAAGTCAATCACTCTCTCAAAAGGTAAGAGAAACACAAAGTGCCAGGGGGAGGCTTTGCACACACCTTGAGTTCATCAGGCTCCAACGCATGCTGAATGAAACCCTCACGCCAGTTCCTGGATCACCTTGTTGGTCTCATTGGCTTTCTTACACGTGTACAACCATTTGATTATCCGAGCGTTGCGCTCAATCACAGAGGTGCTGCTGGGGACCTGCTCTGTGAGTTCGTCCTCCAGCAGCCCCTCATCCCCGCTGTGCCTCGTGAACTCACTCTCCGATGTTGCCACGCTGATGCTGCGGATCTTGAAGGAGACATTGTCAGAAACCACGGAGAAATTCTCTCTCCCAAGATCCTCAATGACCTCCTGCTCCAGGCCACAGTACTTGAAAAATGTTTCAAACTCAGCGATTGACTTGGAGTAGCGAGAGCTGATGTCGGACTGGGAGCGATGGAGACCTCTCCTCTTCACCTCCTTGACCTCTTGAGGAGGTGTACTCAGTTTTGAGGGTCTCTCTTGCTCCTTTGTACATACCTCTGCCCCTTCAGTGCTGACAGGGATAGTCTGCACCGCTCCATGGTCACCTGGCTCACGGTCACCATCTTTTGCTGAGAGAGGCTCACTGCTCTCGGTGGCTGCGATGTCCTCCATGACTCTGGGCAACTCAGGGGAAGCCAACTGCTTCTCCTTTAAGGACCCATGGAAGATCCTCCTCACCAAGTTCCCCCGTGAGCTGTCCTGGCTTTGACCTCTCCCAAGCTCACATTTCTGACGATAAATCACCAGGGAATCCGGCCGCATCTGCCTCCTGGTGCTGCGCCTGGTGGGGGGGGGGGCCGTGCTGCAGGGGGGCTCGGCAGGAGTTCACCGCCCTGCCCAGCTCCAGAGGCTTCGTGCCCGTCCCTCTGCCCAGCTCCAGGGGCTTCGTGCCCGTCCCTCTGCCCAGCTCCAGAGCCTTCGTGCCCGTCCCTCTGCCCAGCTCCAGAGGCTTCGTGCCCGTCCCTCTGCCCAGCTCCAGAGCCTTCGTGCCCGTCCCTCTGCCCAGCTCCAGGGGCTTCGTGCCCGTCCCTCTGCCCAGCTCCAGAGCCTTCGTGCCCGTCCCTCTGCCCAGCTCCCTGCTCGCTGCTTTGCTCTCCACCGAACAGGTCTCGCTGCTGCTCTCCGAGGCTGAGCTGAGCGCGATGATGGGATCCTGCCTGGTGCTGATGACCTGCTGGCTCTTTACGTACTTGGCCTTATCGGCGGCCAGTCTCTCCACGGCACTTTTCCTGCCCGGCCTGCCGGCCTCCAGCTGCCTGCGGAGGTACTCGGGCCCCTTGTTGAGGAGCCGCAGGGGGAGGGAGGAGTGGAGGTCGGAGATGGCGTGCATTCCCACGGCCCGGGAGAGTTCAGCTGGCATAGCAATTTCAGGGGCGCGGATCCTGCTTCCAGTCCCTGGAGGGAAGTGGGATAAGTTAAAAAAAAAAAAAAAAAAAAAAAAAAAGGTAAAAAGGGTAAAATCGCGGTGTCGGACAGCCCTGGCGCGGAGGCGGCGGCGGCACGCTCCGAGGGCCGCGCTCCCCGCACCGTCGGGGCGCCGCGTGTCCCGCCCGCCCGGCGGCGGGCACAGCCAATCCCGGCCCGCAGGAAGGGAGGGCAGGAGGGAGGGAAGCGGGCAGGAACCGCCCCGGGGGGGCAGCGGCCCGGCCCTCGCCACCTCCCGCGGTGCTGGGGCGGCCGGGGGTGCGGGCACAGCGCTGCGGTGGGCTCCGACGGCGGGGCTCTCAGAGCGTCTGCTCCCCTCACAAACATCATCTCCCGGGCCGCCGCTTGGGGATGGGGCGCTGCTTGAGAGCCTGACCCGGCAGACCTCAGCGCATCTTCCCCTTCGCGGGGCACCGGCTTGCCCCGCTCCTTTGGCGGCCCTTACGCGGTGCGTTCCCCCGCGGGTTTCACTGCCCGGCCGTGCCGGGCGCTGCGCCCCAGAGGGAAACCTTGGAATGACCGGGAAAGGACGGGACGGGCTTCCAGAGCGCAGCGGCAGAGCAGAGTGCGGGCACACAGCAGAGTTGTGCCCCCGGCTGTGCGGGCGGCATGCTGCCCTTGCCGGGGCAGCGGCAGCAGCGGGCACACGTCTGTCCCTGGCCCGCGCCTGTGCGGTGTAAAGTGCGGGGCCACGGCATTAGTCTGAATTGCGTGTCGCAGATCTTTGCCCTTCGGAAACATCGGGCAGAATTCCCATCTGGGGCTGGCAATTCTCAATAGGCAAGACGGGGCCATTGGCTGTAATGTAAACTCAAGGAAATTAGACTTATAGGTAATCATCTGGGGCAGTCCAACTTTAACTCGTGATCTCATGTGAAATCTCATGTAATAACTGAATTATAGATAACTTTTGTTCTAATACAGGAAACAAAAGCAAGTTTATATTTGCCAGTTTTTTCATTAATATTTTTTACTGGTTTGGTTTAGCTTTAGTCTGTCTAGTACTTCTGGGGAAATACTGGAATGCTTTTGTGGTGATTGGTTCATACTTCATCTTCACAATCACTAAATTGTCAACAATCACAATAAGCAATAGCTAACAAGTTTAGAAAGGTAGAGATGAGCCTCCCTGTCCCCGGTATGAAGTTTCAGGGTACACCACTTTGCTACCAGCAAGGTTTCCATTGTGACAAGAGAAAGGTTACCAGCAACTCTGGAGTCAGAGTTTGGGCTACCTCTTCAGTGAAGACCTTAGAAACACACAAAGCAGAAGTGCTCTCTTGCCAACATGGTTCTACTGCTGGTTTTCACCTTAATTTTACATCATCCTTGTTCCTAGACATGTAGGTCTGAACTCAAGAAGCCACATAACACATACAACTGCCTGTTCACACCGAGGATCCCAGATATGTTTGCCTAAATCATGACTGAAATTTGTGACATGCCTTGAGATCACTTACGGTGAAATTCTTGCTGATATGTTGGATGGGTGCAGCTTTTTGAGAAAGAACTTTTTTTTCTTTTACAGGTATACAAGTAGAGCTGATTCACATAACAACTTACCTAAAAATCAATATTCTCGAAAACTGAGAGAGTAATTAAAGTTTAAGTGCAGTTAATTACTAGGGAGCTCTTTCCTGTTAAGGCGGTTCATACACAGATGTGTAAGAGTGTAGTTAATATCATTACATATTTAAAAGCTTCATGGGATGCTGGGCATATAGCAAAGGCATAAAAAATTTAGTAATGAGATACTAAGGTTTTATTCTCATATTGACAAATCTGCCTTATTTTTTTTTCCTTCAGCATTTTCCTTGGAGTTCTAAGGCACTGAATAATGTAATAACACACTTCTCCATTTTAATTTGTATTTGTTCCAAATTCTAGTGTCTTGTAGAAGCTTTAAGAACTTACAAAAAAATCATTTGTTTGCAGTCATTTGAAATAATAAGAAAATTAACACACACAAGTGTCAGTAAGAGGGGTCTTATTAAACAACTACAATTCATTTCTTCATTAAAGCTGTTCATTCACTCCCTGCAATATTGTATAGTTCTTCTCAGTGGGAAATAGCTTTGTGTTTAGAGTTGATATACAAAATCAATTTAAAAATGTTGGTTTTGATGGAAAAAAAAAATTGATATATTTTCCTTCCTCTTAAAATATCCTTGGCTTTAAATGCATGCCTGAAAGACTTTTGATGGAATATTTTCATTTTTCAGCCAGTTTCATCCTCGTCTCACTGACAAAAGTAGATGTGTTTTCATTTTCCATGAAGTGCCTGTCACAAGAAATTTCTCATGAAAAATTGGAACAGCAATTTTCAGCTGACTTTCCTGATACGTGAGATACTTTTTTCTGAGAATCCTAGGTGATGACAACAACATTTAAGGGAAAGAAGAGTCTTCCCAGGGTCAGAAAACATGGCAAGCAACAAAATTTTGTAATCCTGTTTCCTTTTAGTAAGGTACATTAATATAGCAGCTACACAGTTAAGTGATATTTTAAATATATTTAGGACACATATTTTAAAGGTTAAATGCATTTCAGTTTAAAATATGATTTTCTGATTTGAAATATTTATATTTGTATTTCTTGAAATCAGCTCTTAAATTTATGGATACACTCTTCCAGTATTCCAAGAAGAGGGAGCCATTGCATTTCTTCCTTCCGGAAAGCCGGGAGAAAGAGTATTATGACAGTCCCAAGCAAACCACCTTTGCCCCTGTCTCAGAACAGGCTTGCAGATTATAAAATGGAAATAAAAATGGGTGCAGCAGCACCCATCCCTCAGCCTGTCAGTTGCCATCAGTCTTCCTCTGGCACCAATGCATTATCCAAAGGTAAAAGAGGCAAGTCCTGCACACGCTAAGCCTGAGCTGACACAAAGAGTTTTGCCACAGAGGCAGAGTTCTACAAAGCACCTTGGAGTCAGCTGGCTTTTAAAGTTATCATGAAACGCAAAGCAGTTTAATTTTATGTGGGGTAAGAAAAACCACTTCTCACTCAGTTTTTATTAATAAGGGATGTTTTCAGAGCACAGCTGGAGTCTGGGCCAGAGGAAAGCCAGGAACAGGATTGGTACAATGGCACTGCAAGCAAACAGTACAATGTGTGCAAAGCTTAGGTCATTGCTGTCACTGGTCCCACCCCACTGCCAGTGTCAGTGACACTCTGATTTATCGTGGTCAAAGGGCAGAAGTGAAGTGGTGGCAGTGGGAGGTAAAGGCTAGGAGGAAAGAGAAACGATAGCTCAATCCTTAACAGAAATAGGAAGCTTCCATTTTGGACACCACCAGAACAACTGTGTCCCAGGATTGAGGATTTTCTCCCCCAGCAGCTCCCAGTGCTCAGTGCAGGTGTTGCAGCCCACCTCAGCTGTGACACTGAATGGTGCCACTGTGTGTCCTGTTTGCTGCACTGGGAGCATGTAAAACAGCCACAACACAGAAATGAACAGTTTCCAAACAGCTGTCTCCAGTGGGGAAATTTTAGGCCTTTCTACATGAAATCAGTGACTGTCCCAATTCTCTCAGATTCACACAGCAGAAGATATAGGCGTGCCTGTACACCTTCGGGCATACTTTAAGACGCTGGACTTGAGCACTGTATGGCAGAGGCAGACCCCTTGTACCCCATCACTTATATGTCTTCTTTTAGCCTCTCCCACCACTGCCAGATTGCTTAGCATCTTTTCCCACCCTTGTGATTTTGTGTTTTTACTTTATTGAACAGCTTGGCATCTTAATCAGAAAACATCTTCCTCCTAAAGTGAATCCAGCTTGCTCACAATTGTCATTAGTGGGCTTCATGATTTTAGTAGAATTCTGGAAATTCACCCCAGGTGTACCACTTTCCAGGTTGAACAACCATCATGGATCTCAATGGGACTGTGTAATTTTCACGACAGTGATTCATGGCAACATATGAGGAGCCTTATTAGAACAAACACCAAAAGTGATGGAATATCCCAGTGAAAACAAGAGATGAAAGGGAGAGCAAATGCATTACATTGCAAATGCATACAGTGGATTTGCATTACAATGCAAATGCATTGTAACCAGGCAGTTACAATGGGGAAGGTGCAAGCCATGGTATGCTTCTTTCCCTTTTTATGCTTTCTTGGCCCTGCAGTACACTAATTACACTTAATTCCTTTTTTCATGCACCTCTCAAATGCCTAAAATGTAAAAATAAAAAAATCCAACCCAGGTTTGGTGCCTAACATATTCAAGTGTGTGTTAAAATATTGAGATTGAATATTTTAATATGAGAAGACTGATACGTTTATCATGCTGTCTGATTAAATTCACTGAGTAATTCGGAAAGGAGGGGAAGAGCCAGAGTTTTCACAGTAAAATACAGCTATGATGCTGTAGAGGAAATAAATAATTTAACTCCCAGAACAACTCTGTTTGATCCTAAAAGGGATTCCTTGAAGTTTGAATTGAGATACTTCATGAACAAACGCATGTTACATGTGTTAAAATAAACTTCACACTCAGCAAAAGGTTCTTACTGTTGCTTCTGTCGTGTATGAGTTGGGTAAATGTTCCCACAGAGTTCCCCATAGGCCCAGTTGTAGCTTGCAGTTGTAAAACTGCCTCTCAGTGCTTGCAACACCCTTTACCAACCAACCAAGCTCATACAGAGTCACTTCACCCAACACAGGGATGGGTCAGGGCACTTCTTAAATGAATTTTATAGGCAGCATTGCTGCAATCACCAGCATATTTCTCCGCACAGTTTTCCTCTTTAAAGGTCCTGCTAGCCTACTCTCATGTATAGTTAGCTTTGATCATAGAAAAGCCCTTTCACCTAATCTAAAGCTAAAATCCTTAAAGAGTTCAAAGCCATCCCTGATGTTTTAGGGAACTTCCAGCATCTGTGTGTCATCTGCTGTCTGCTTGCCTGACAGATGCCTAAAACAATCAGAGCAAAGTTTTTGCTGCTGCTGCGCCAAGGCAGTACATGTCTCTCCATGAGCCTAAGCAGGTGAGAGATATAGTGCACGCTAATATTCCATGAATTCCACTGTGTATTCACATATAGGCAGATGAGGAAGCATATGAAAGGTCACTTCTGACAGAGACTTGCCTGTTGTCTGCTACATATAATCTATGTCATTGGGGTACTGACCTGGCAAGTGTGAAAGACAACCTTCCCCTCCCAGATTTGCAGCAAACTTTCAAAACTGGATTTTTTGCTTCCCAACAGAGTAGTTATATTCTGTTGCGGAAAACATTTATGTTTCGCTTTTCTACTTAGAAACTTGCTGAAGGTAATGGTCAGAAGATACTAATTCTATAAGCTAGTGTGCACACACCTAGAAAGTTCATGGATTTTTAGTTACTCTTGCAAAGTGGAAGGATTTAAACAGAGAAGGTTGAAAAAGTCTCACCTTCAATGTTGTTTAAGGTGTTCACTGGAGATGTGTGTTCAAATCACAGAATGGTATCTGAAAACTTCATCCCTTCTACCATACTTGCTGACACGCTGTTGTAAGCTCTCCCAGTCTCATTTTCAATGATACAGACTTGTGTTTAGAAATCAAACAAAAGATTTCAAAATCTCGGGGATGCACAGGAACCAAACAACACTCAGAGCATTCTTCAGACTTTTGAATGTCCTACCAGCTTATGCAGGTATTGCCCCATTCAGACACTGACTGCTGGAAATCCCATTCCCTATTGGTCTTATCCATTTTCTGTAGAGTATATTAAATGTTTTACAAGTGGTGAGTCACTAAACTCAAATTGTTTCTATTAAGTCAGAAATTTTGTCACATTTTCCTTGAGAGAACGCCTATCATAGAGCTCCTTTTAAATGTAACTGAATAAATTTGTCCAATACTATGATGGACACAGCTCCTAATGTTTAAAGACACCATCTGCAAAACACCAAAACACTGGAAATATCATCTAAGGAGCACATTATCAGAACTTGGAATGCATGGGTATATATAACATGTGAAGTCTGTCATCTTCTGTCTAAGGTTTTAATAAGAAATTGGATGAGATTATGCTTCTTTCCCAAGGATTTTTTGTGGTCCCTGTGAAGATACAGCTAGCAGTCATTCATTCTTTCTCATCAAGTGATTGCAAATTTAAGTCTCTGTCTTTATGAAATCTATGGAGAACTGACCAGTGTTTTGTCTGTATTTCCTATGTATTAATTTGGGGACAGAAGAGCTCTTGCATGGTTTCTCTAGCAGAGTCATTGGCAAGTGAAATCTGCATGTTACCTTTCCACAGAAGGAGCCAGTGCTTTTCATTGCTGAGATACCTTGTAGTTTTCTATGATTTTCAGTGCTTATAATCTTTCCCAAATCCCTAAGGATGTGGGTTTGTAGTTCAGTTCTTGATGGACATGTGATAATTAAAGGAGACTGTTGGAATACAGGCTGTCTAAGGACTCCAAAGTGTGATTTTTTTTACTGTTTAGGCACAAGAAATATGCAAATATAGGAAAACTGATAAATGTGCATGTTTGTATTAATAAAGCTTTTTTGTTTCCCCTTTATAAGTATTTTCAGGTCTCCTTCAGTTTGCTGATACAAGAGCTCCTTTCAGAGTTTAGAAGGGAAAATTAACTAATTTATCAAGACAGTTGTCCTGTCATGGACAAAAGTTTATGTTTAATAATCATCAGTCACTATACTTCTGAAGGTGGGGTGGTTTGTCCTGTCACTTTCTAATGGACTCTTATACAGTTCAGACATAAAAGGCAAATATCTTCCAAGCTTAAAAGGGAGCCTGCACCCTGCCCTGTCTGTATGTACAGAGATGATAGATAAGCTATGTCTCCTTAGCCTAGCTTTGGGCATCAGCACAGGCTGTTGGCTATTCCCAACTATCCTATTTGGCTACCAAGTGAGTTAAATAGTTTAGATTTTGTCAAATCACGCCTGGTTTAGTCTTGAGATCAGAGAATAAATCTGAGCCCACAGATGCAATTTTGAATCCTCACTATGAATTTAATTAATTGTCTGCTCGACCTTCTCTAGATATTCACCATGACATGCAGCAGTTCTGTGCATAGGCTAATTGTGAGTTCAGCTGAGTCTATTCGATAATTTTTAGCTTTGGTTTAGGGAGATGAGTAAGTTTCTGTTACACTATAGAGTTGTGTTTTGACTAAGCTGGGCAACATCTGTGTTGCAAAGTGGGTTCTCTGACAAAGTTGTTTACGTGGTGAAATCGAGCCTTGTCTTGCCCTTTGCATTTCAGAGTCCTTCCAAATGCACCCCAACATCACCTGACCTCCACATAACAACAGAGGAACATTCACAATACTCTTGCAATGACCTGACTATGAATTCTTGATGTACATGAATTTATCCTGAAAGTTATAACAGATTTTTTCTACTCTGATTGACTTTGAAGATTAAATAACATCTTGGATAAAGAGAGTAAAATAGCTTAGTTGTTCTGTATAATTATATCAATTCCAAAGCTATACAAAACAAATAAACATAAGCCCCAGTATTCAAGCTTCATTAGGTTTATGTTGCAACAGCTACATTAAACAAAATTACAGATTCAGTAAGATCTTATCATGCTGATGCTGCAGCTGCTGTGGACAGGATCCCATAGTTATTCTTATTTGAAGGTTTTTCTAGGAAATTATAGTCCAGACCTCTTCCATGAACAGGTCCGCTGCCTGCAAACTTTAAGTCAGGGGCTAGCAAGATGCTAAACCCTGGCTGAAAAAGTAGATTCAATGAGCAGAAAAGGGTTGGATATTTTAATCATTCATCCCATATGACTATTCATTTTACATCCATAAATTTACCTGTCAGAAAATGCTTGTCTATCTGTTGGTATTTCCCTTTTTGAGAAGTACAGCAGATACAAACATCTTATGTATGGCACCCTCTCTATAAACTAACCTATATGTTTAAGTCTTTCTAAGGTAACTTTTACAGACAAATATAAAAGAGGCAAAGCTTCCTGGATTTCTGAAGTAGATGCCAAGGCCATTTGGGCTTTACTAGAGCCTGAGCTGTGAGGTGGTGAAAACTAAACTAAGGGATGGGCTGTGACCTGATTGATGTGAGGGGGGAAAGGAGAGCACTCATTTCCACACTGGCTTTGCTTTGGGGCCTCCTGTCACCTTGGGTACTGCTCAGAGAGATTCCACCCATAGAGCCATTCCAAAGGGATACATGAAGAGGGCTCCCCAAGGTCTGGTTCCCAATGCCCACAGCCTGTGGTGTCCAGCATGGATAGTTCATCCTGTGGAACGAGCACAATCCTCACTTTCAGATGTTTTGGACAAAATGACCCCTCAGCCACTTACACAGATGGTAGTTATGTCTCAGAAGTAACACAGGAGTGTGGAGCAGAGAGGTGTGGGGTGGGTGTAGATTGGCTCTAGGAGTAGTGTGGGTGTACACATGGTACCCACACGTGGTCTGCTTTCACTTGCCAGTGCCCCTCTCCACCGTAGGCACTGGGGTCAGCCCAGGACCACATCCTGAGGGATTTTGGCACTGTAGCTAGAGCCTACAGGCATGCATCCACTCCAGAGGGAAAAACTGGAGCCAGCACAGATCACAGGATCAGAATGAAATTCATGTTGAATTCAGGTCTTCTAGTCCAGAGCTCTAGTCCAAACTCTTTCTTCAAGCAGGCTCAGCTGTGAGACCAGAGCAGTTTATGACCTAGACCTAAAAATAGTGTTGTGGGGAAGGATTATATAAAGACTGATAAGATTTGGCAGAACAAGACAAGACAAAAAAATAATTGTTGATAATACTATACTTTTGAACACCTATTTAATTTTCATTCTTAATGTGAGCCATTCATTTAGTTTTTCTATATAGATTTTAGGCTTCTATTTTGTGTACTTAACTGGTCTGTAAATTGCCTACAACATTGTTAGACATAAAAAAAAATTCTAGCAATATTAAAATCAACTGATATACAAGTAAATGTGATATGCTATTTACTTACAGTCTAAAGTAATTATTTATCCTCACTGAAACTGAGACATCACTGGAGAGAAAAGTAACTTCAGTTTATTGTTCTTTGACTTTGTATAGTAAGTCTCTATTATTTTAATACCAGCTGAACTTAGAGGGAGCATGCAATGTAGGCCTAATAGAACTAATTTCTTGTTCTAAAAGTAACTGCAGATAGTATTTTAAATTTGTCCTAGAAAATTGCTTCCATTTCCCCATCTGCTAAACCCACCAAATAAAAAACACCCTACACCCCTAAAAAAAAACTTTTAAAATATTTTAATGATTAGACTGTTGTGTTCTTTTTCTCTTTCACATGAGGTTAGCTTAGTTGGTTAGAACATGGAGCAAATAACACCCAAGTTGTGGATTCAGTCCCTGCATGGGTCATTTACTTAAGAGTTGGAATCAATGATCCTTCTGGGTCCATTCCAACTCAGAATGTTCTGTGATTCTGTGAAAGTATTTGATTATTCTATTGTCCTGTTCAGGATCTGTATCAAAAATTTTATTAAAGGGAAGAAAATAAGGATTAACACACAAGCTCAGGTCATGCAGTGTGTTGTAGAATAAAAGTTAGTTGAAATCTTTGTTCCTTTGGTTTAAGACTGGTACTAAATAATGAATGAACAGATAATCTGGTAATTCAGATTAGCATTCTGGATTACCAGGGAAAAATATTTCCAAAACACCAGGCTTGTTAAATTTTCTAATCTGGGCGTTTGTGCACCATGTGTGGTTCTCCCAGTAACCCCAAATGCAGAGCAAATTTGGTCCATCCAGTTGTGCAGTGTTGAGCATTCAGCCCAGACTGAACTGAAGCCTTTGCCCAGGAGGCAAAAGCTGTGTGCAACCAGGCACTGAAACACAGGGTCACACAAGATATGAGTCTCCTCTTGGGCTTCCTGGTTCCCCTGTGCAAGGTGCTGGCCCTCAGCACCAAGCATATTCAGTCCTGCTTCATGTGAGGGGAGGTGGGGCAGTGCTTGGATTAGCGCATCTCTTGTCCTGAGCTAAACTCATCTGCTCTGCTGGAAGAGTGAAGTCCAGCCATTGCAGATATTTTGTGGAATGGGGGCAGCTCTCCAGGGGAAAGAGCAGGATCCTGCATCCACCAGAGCCCCTGCAATCCCAGCACTGTCTCTGGCTTCGTGTGTTTCATGTGGCGCCTGGAACTGACCCTTATCTGATTTCAGCAGAGACAACATTTGCTGAACCATTTGTGAATCACTTGACACTTGCACAGACTTGTTGAGAAACCAAAGTCATCTGCCAGACCACAATGTTCCTGGCTTTTCTTTTGGACCTTCTTGAGACTGCTGCTTCAGCCAACTGAAATTATGTGAGCATGGCAGAGGTGAAGAAATAGGATAAGATGGTGAAAAATAATTGTGTTCTCATAGGTTTCCATGCAAAAATGAAGGTTTTCTTTGTATCAGTGAAGCTATGAACAGCTGCAGTTCCCACTGGCTTCAGTCAGAGATAAGGACTCGAAGCATCAGGCAAGTTTGTTTGCTCAGAGATACAATCACTCAAGAAATAAAAATAACTTACATCCTGTCAAGTTAGTCAAAGACGTCAATGCTCAGTGAACCTTTACAAAGGCTTTTGAAAGGAGATAAAGAGCTTAACTTATTACTTAACTATTTATATTTTATTTTTAAATAATTTAAAATGAATGAATTAGTAAAATATAATTTAATATTTATTTAGTCTTTTTAGAAGCTTAAAAGTACTGTAGACAAAATATGCACACATTAGTTTGCCTCTTAGAGAGAGGTTTATGTTTTGTTAATACTGTCTAGGCATATGACTAACACTGAGTATGTAAATGGATACAACATCAGAGTATGAGGTTGCATCTCTGAGTTTCAGTGTCAGAGCTTTGCCTTTTATGCCTCTATATAATTCTTTGAAAAGGCTGACATTATACACTGGTCACTAAGTAGCCTTTTTATGTTTTAAAGGATTTTAGAGAAAGGATGATCAGCAAGGATATCAGCTGGCAAAATCAACTTCCAACTCCATACTGCTCTACAGAGCAAGGAAAAAAAACCCAAAGATTTTTTTCCTTTTCTAGACAAGAAATAGAGATCATAGGCAATGTTTTTAATGAACACTCAAATCTTTCTACACATAATTTTAAATGGTGACACTTCCAAATCCTTCTCCTATCAGAGCTGTTACCTAGTGAGGGTCTTGTGTTTCTAGCTGGTGAGTATAAATACAGCACTACTACTGCTCACCCCTTGGAAGGCACCTCATGAACACTGTGGTCTACACCTGCCCCCCCCCACCTTCCTAGCAGGGCTCACCACCCTCCAAAGCCAGCACTGACAGCTCTTCAGAGAAGAACACATTTTCCTCCATATGATTATGAATTTTCCTTCTGTTGGAAACTGGAGTGCCATTTATATGAACAATATTTATCCTGCTTCATGCTGATGGTCTAATCAACAGCCCTGGTACCCTGCACAGGTTTGAAGCCTGGCCCCACAGCATGGAGTTCTTTGTGGCTCGACGCAAGAAATTATAGCAAAGCACATAGAAATAGTTGGGGGCTGTGTTCTCTAGTAAAAGAGCAGCGAGGGTTTGCTTTCTTTGCCAGCAAGACACAGCTGAGTTGCTCAGTGGAGCTCGGTGTGGCTTGAGGTAAGGAGTATTAGATTATTGGCAAAGTCATTTGACTAAAGCTTTGCACTGGGAAAGGCTGAAATGCATTTAACTACATAATGTGGTTGGTATTTTATCTTAGAGCACACACATCCACTGTCCATCTTTTCCACTCCCTTCTCCCTCTCAACTCTCCCCTCAGTTATCATTATCATTCTCCCTCACTGCTGTCTTTGGCCAAGCATTCAGCAGCCTGCAGGGGAGGTGGCCTCTCTAATCACGTTTGTGCTAATTGGGGCCTGATGAGAGGCATTTGCTTTCCCCTCTGTGCTGATGGCTCCCCAGCTGGGGCCCTGGTTGGCTCTGCTCTTTCCCTGTGTCTCGACTGTTCCAGGAGGACAGCAGATGCTCCCTGCTCCCCCACAGGGAACAGCTGGCTGCTATCCCTGCCGTGTCGCAAACCAGCTTGTGCACTGTGCCACAGAGCCAGGGCACTTTGAGTCCTCCACCTCCATCCTGCTCCTCAGAAGAGCCCCGTGCTGCAAAATTGTAATTTTCTCACAGAGAAAAACAAAACAGTTGTGTCCTGGTCTCAGTGTTTAAAGCAGGAACTCTCCAAGGACAGATAGTATCTCTATTGAAAAATGCACACACACAAGTGTGCAGATTGCTGTGAAAATGTGTTGGTTTGTTTTTGCTTTTGGTTTTTTAATTTTTTTTTAAATGGTAATTAACATAGCTTCTGAAAGAGCCATATCTGATGGCTAAGGGCAAGGTGGAACCTCATATACATAGAGCTCAATTACAGGAGTAACCCACTGGAGTTTCTGTATCAGCTTTTATTCAATTCAGTCATGGGATTTGCTACCCAGTCTCCTGATATCTCCTTTTACTGCACTTTGGTTTGTACTTCAGCATGATGTCAGATTTCCTGGATGGGATCCTATTTGATAGAAGTACCAGGGCACCCTACATCCCAGTTGTTGATGGGTAGTTGATGGGACCTGGTCCAGCCTGGGTGGCAGGTTGGTGGATGTGCTGTCTGGTGGATGTGCTGACCTCACCCACATGTCCCTCAGAGCAGCCAGGTCTGGCATGACTTTGCCCAAGATGGTAACAAGAAATTGACCTCCAGCCCCTTGGTTCTGATGGTCTGACAGAGCTTGTCCCCCTTTTCGTGGCTGTGGACATGTGTTTATGTGTGTACTATGGAGGGAGAGTGCCTTTAGGGCCTTTCCAGAGTCTGCAGCAGCATTAATCTGCTGGAAGCAGGATGATGCCAGGAACTCCATGCTCACTACAACTGCAATCCAGTTCAACCTCCCAGTGGTTTCTTCACTCCTCTTGATTAGATCATTCCTTCCTGGGGCCAGATCTAGTTTAAAAACAATCTATGGGAAGTTTTGACTTCATTGTAAGAAGTCACTGAGGTTTTGTTTTGCTTACAAGCAGAAGACTGCTAAGTTGGTGGTCTTTAGTGCACTGTTTGTAGAGCAGGTTGTGGCCATTTGGTCTGTTGTCACTGAGGGCACTCGCAGAGACCCTGACAGCACCACCTTAAATAGGGCCTGATGCCAGCTTTCTTAAAGCCAGCAGAAACAATGAGTTTTTGTCAAGTATGAGTTCTCCTGAGCATGTGGGTTGGAAAAGAATAATAGTAAAAGAGATAAAACTGTTATATGATTTTTTTTTAATCTTAAAATATTGCAAGTGGCTTTAATCACTGTATCCCTTAACTGCATTAAAGAAACTGAGGTTAGTAGAAGGCACTGGACACTCCACCTGAACAATGTTTCCTTTGATCTATTTATACATGCAGTGCTCTGCTGGAATACAACCAGCAGAAAGAGTATCTGATTTCTGCAAAGCCCACTTAAGGTGTGTTATGTTGTCAAGGCAGATCGGTAAACTAACTCTTTCTGATCAGGAGCTGTGTGTTTCACCTTAAATCTTCAAAATCGGGCATGTTATCTGAGGGGAGAAACCATCACTTAGTCTTTGTCCACATCCATTGTGCCTGCAGTAAGCCTTCCACTCAGGAGAGTATGAAATCCTATGATCAATACATTTTTAATAACATACTATATATCCATATGCACTGACTCTGTGTCTAGATTCCTTCCACCTAACAGTACCAGTGGGGTTCAGCAAAGGACAAAACGTTGTGTCCCCATGAGTGCCCCCATGTAGGTGCCATGAGCCTAAACTGTGCCCATGGGCAGTGGAGATCTAGTCAACACAATCACTTGACAGTTGTGTGTGTCACCCTAAAGCCCACCTAGGGTCAGATGCTTAGATGTAGACTTCTGCACCATTTGAGCTGCCATGGGATGTCCAGCTGCTGATCTGGAAGGAAATTGGTGCTCTACAGTATATGTGCCATATATGAAAGCTCCATGATGCCACTTTATGCGTGCTGTTGTGACTCAAATGACACCAGATGCCTATGCATAGGGAACTCAGTTTCCTTGTAACATCTGCATAATAGACTTCTGTGTTCTAACTGGTCCTTCTGTGTTCCCTTGCTGTTCCCCTCTTGCTTGCTGGTGATACCTCTTTTATTTCAGGATGAAGTGTGTCTTGTAATACTTCTTTTACTGCATCAGAACTGCCCAGGTCACTGCCAGGGCTTCCACGCTAAATGCTGCAGCTTTTCCTGGGAATATGTCTGCTCTAGGAGGAGGCAGCCTGCAGAGGATGATAACTGGGTGTAGCTCAGGTGTTGTGTGGAAAAGGCTCTCGAGTCACAGCCTGTTCCCACACCACTACTCCTGTCATCTAACTGCACTTTGCCCTTTGGTCAGGACTTTTGGCAGTTTTGTAATATGTCCTTTTGGCTGATACTGTGGCCAAATTCACCCAGGGTGTGGCATGGGCAGGGTTAGTGCACTCCTGCCTGAATTTCTAAAAAAAACCAACCAAATGTTCAAGGAAGGTAAATTTCAACAAAAAGCCCATAATGACAGTGTAATTGTTTGGGTTTTATTTTTTGTTTTGGTTCGTTTTTTTACTGGATTATCCTGAGTTTAAAACAGAAGCACTGACAATTACACAGTCTTGCAGCCGGTGGACTGTGTCATTATTAAAATAATAATCTACACTTTTCTCTGCCACATTTTCAGCTATGGCTGACCAGCTTGGAAATCCTCTTGAGTGTTCTTTTTACTCCAAGGTTATGCCTGCATGGGAAAGGTGTTCTAGAGAAAATCAAAATGTGAATTTGCAGTGCCAATAGCAACATAAGGATTTCTCCATTTGAACAGCCTTGTTCCCTATCCTGGTCACATCTAAACTGATGGTCAATGGTGCCTTGTTCTCTCTGTCCATGCTTGGTTGGAGCAGACATGGAACTATTTCTGTTCTGGAAATCATGTAAGTCCATTGCTGCAGCACTGAATGCAAACTGAGGTGCTTACCTGTGCTGACATGCCCTGTGAACTTTATGCACATTGATTTTATTCATTTCCAAAATGCACTAAGCTGAGTCAGCACAATGTATCATTCACAATGTACCATCATCTCATAAAGAGAGGTCCTAGAAGGAGATCTCCAGACTGTGTCTGGAAGACTCCTGTCACTCTGCTTAGCAGCCAGTGAGATAAAGAGCAACTTGCATAAAAATAAACCCTAACTGTGGTTTAGGAATTTTAAAAGATCACACTTTTGCCTAGGAACACCAAGAAGACACTGTTAAGTGGTTATATCATAAAAATGAACAGTGTTGAGGGTTCCTATGTAAACTTTATTCATAAAAATTCATCCACAGCCAGCTGTAGATGTGAAAAATAAATTGAGATACTAATTTTTCTTTGTGAGACCCTGATAGTGGATTTAAGGGTACAGTTTATGCTTCTGTGCCTTGGCTTGTGGAAGGCTTAGAATCCGAATCTTGCTGTCTATTCTGGTTGTTCATTTAGATAATGCCCTGGCAGTACACATGGGATTCTGTCTTCTGTCTGTCTCCACTGTCAAGATTTAAATTTCTGCCTTCTGGTGAAAGGCCTTTTTTTTCCAGCTGCTTACTCAGTTCGTTGATGAGACAGGTTGAAGAGGAGAAGCCACTTTGGATGCAGCAGGGCTGCTCATGCAGTGAGCAATGTTTTGCCTTTTTTGGTTTGCTTATATGTCTAATAGGGCTGGGCTCTAATACAAGGATAGATTGCAGCTGCCTGATTACACTAAGTGCACATACAGTAAATGACTATTTTACATTTGGCCTTAAGCTCAGCCTTTTTTCCCCAGGCTAATGTGGTTCCTCATACTCCCAAAACTCTTTCAGAAGTCCACATCACACAGACTACAATATCTTACATGTTATGTAGAATGCATTACATCTTGCTTCCTTGAGCTACTGTTTTATGTTTTAGCCTTCGCAATTTCTCTCTCTGAATTTTTTCCATCCTGAGAAATTGTATATTTCAACAATAAACAAATCAACAAAAATACAAAACCATAATCAAAAAAATAGGTGAAGCTTTACACTTGGCTACTTGTTTAGCTGAGTTTCAAAATGATTTCAAAAAAATTTGGGACCATTTGCTAATGGTCCCAAAGTGCCTTCAGCGTAGTGTGGTGGGTTTTTTACCCCATACTGTTCCATTTTAGATTCTTCATAATTCTTTGAATTTAGGTCTTCTGATTGAGATAATCCTGTGGAAAACAGAGGACCTTTGGATAGTAAAAACCACAAAAAGGTAATTAATGTCTTTAAAGACATCCTGAGTGAGTATACACAAGAAAGTAAAGAGTACCAGCTCTCAGTTTGCTAATTATGGCCGGGGTTATTAATGACATTCTTTGGATAGTTAATTACTCCTTTTCTTTATCTGAAGCCTAACTAGATGATAAGACCACCAAGACCCCATTTATTCTTCTTCCTATATTCGAAGGAAATATGTGCCTTGAAATAGTGTGCAGACACATACAAATCAGATAATGATGTCAGATATTTAAGCATATTTTCCAGTTTCTCCTTGACTATGCTGAAAAATTGATGTCTAGTATCACCCATAATTAAGTAGGATGTAAACCAGAGTGTTTTCTCTGCCAAATTCATAGGTGAGGTATATAATGAAGGTATATCTCGGGTTTATAAAAAAATATTTTTTGTGTTTCTCTGTTGATTGGCTGTTTTTCTGTGCCCAAGAATGTACAGTTTTGTTTCCCCAGCCAGAGATCTTGAAAAGGAAAGGGCTGCGAGTCATCTTTTCTTATGTTTTCTTCATAGTTTATTATTTCTTATAAATACATTCTTTACCTGACCTGCAGAGCTCTTCATTGCAGGTCAGTCCAAGGCACAACACCCTGAATCCCAACTACCAAATACCAAGTCCTAAATCCTAACTACTCCCACCGTCAGGGTGGCGTGGACATTTATACTACAATCCACGTAATCAGTATTTATAATACTTCTCCAATAACTATTATCGATGTTAGAAGGTTAGACTCTACTCTAAACCAACTATAATGTGCCACCTCACTGCAGAACATGGAGTAAGAAGTAAGAAACCCAAAAGCCATGCGGTTCCATCTTGCCTTCACCTGTCTGCCATCCTAAAACCCCATATATCTAAAATCCTCACCCTGTGATAAAACTACACACTATTCTACTGTCTAATACACATTCTTAAAAACTCTGCTTCACTCCAGAGCCTAAAAGCCCTTTTTCCATGAACAAAGGTAAAAAACACTGTTTGTCAGAGATCTTAAAATCTCTTAAACATGCAAAGAAATATTTCTCATAATTTCAGACTCCGACACGTATAAGGTTCACATAAGTTACCTGTTGTGTGAATGCAGGAGGTTTAGTTTAGTGAATACAGAAGGGTGGATTGTAGCAACAGATGCAAATGGGTGTATTAAAATCATATGAAGTGCAATACTTATGAGACCAAAACCCAAGTATCCCAGTATAGTGCCAGTGGTAGGGCCCATAATGGATGCTTAACACACTCAAGAAACTTTGCTCAGGAATTCTGCCATGCATCTGTGTCCCTCTGGTATAAGCACACTTGTTTTCATTAAGATATAGGCTGTCTGTATTGTGCTTCTCCTTAACTCTCATCCTGTCCTCATTATGCATCTTTCTCTAGACTGTCTGGAGGAAGACCTTTAAATGAAATTTTCAGAAATGCTTCAGAATGAGCAAAATTAAAATAAAAGTGAGGGAAATCCCAGTGTAAGAGCAGATGAGAGACACATGTGATAACATCAAAGACCGGTTTTAAGAAAAGCCTCAAAGAATGGGCATAAAGATCGCAGTAGACAAGGTCTTCAAGCAGTGGAACGCAGGACGGAAGGGGGTTGACATTAACATAGAATTCCACCAAAATCTGGCACTTATGATGAGATGTTTTAGCCTGGGGCTTTAGTGAAACGTGTATTAGTAGAGCATGAAATCTCTATGGCGGAGGTGACATCTGTGTTTATTGGCTGTTTTCTATGGCTCACATTTGTGAGTCTGTAGTACCCTTAACTAACCCAGCACTGGTTTTTGGGATGTGACTGTGTTGTTGTTGAAGTTTACAAACAATTCATAAAATAAAAAAGGAAAGGAGCAACAGGAGCAACACTTGAAAATAACAACCTAGCTGCTATTTATTTCATATAGCTACAAAAAATACATATTAGAAAATATCAGTGTGTTACTTCTGCAACAACATCAGGGTCATAAAAGTTGAATGATTATATAAAACTGGAAATAACTTTGAGGATGGTAGATAGAACAATAACAGTGTCTAGCAGATGCAATAATCTTAATCTTTCAATTTTTAAATTGCCTGAAATCAGCACTTTCTACACCTCTTAGATAAAAAACTAGCTTAGAGGACTCAAACTATATTTATATGACATAGAGTACATCTGGGAAAAGGTTTATGACAACAAAAGGTACCACTGCATCTTGCTTGAGTGTTTCTCAGACCTTATACAGAGTACCAAATTGTGCCAATGCACAATGATGCAAAGGTGGAGGAGACGCTGTCTTCCTGCTACTATCTTTTACTTGTCACCTATAGCACTTCTTCACTTTACAAAAGTGATATTATTACGCAGGGAGAAAAAGGTGTTTTTACCCACTGAATCAAAGTAACCTATTTTAAATTATATGGGATTTTTTTTTTAAGAGGCTACAGGAACATTTATAATCACTGCATTCATCTGAGTGTGGAAAATGTCTCCAGATACACCTCTCTGGTTAGGGATTTCTGCAAAATGAATTGTGCTAGAAGGAGTATGGTTGTTTTCTGTTCTTTCTATCTAGTTTCTTTTACCTAATGTGGTATAACTTTCGGACACCCATTTGGGTCTTGGTATTACATTGAAAAATCAGACTTCAAGTTCAACTGAAAATTCTTACTGCAAGAAGGTGAGAATTTTTTTGTCACATTGGCACACCAGATGCACTGCTCTACCACACAGGAAAAATTATACTCTTGCTTAAATGAATGTGCATGCTCCAGATGTAATGGCTGTTCCTGAAATAAAAAATGCACTTAAATTATGTCTTGAGTATGGTCTCATTGTCTTCAATGGGGCAGTTCATGTGACTAAAATTAAACAGGTATAGGCACTTTCACAGGTTGCAGTCATCAGGACATCATTACATGCCCTCAGGAATTCCACAGCTCAGTGAGATCAGCTTTCTTCTGCATAAATAAATAAAAGTTTCAGGATTAAAAAATGTTTTTTAAGAAGGAGGAGGGAGAGTGATGTGGCAGGAAACAGATTTTCCATCTTGACTGACAGATGCTGGAAGTGTGAAGAGTGTTGGCATGGGACTGTTACAGGGGCTCAAGGTCTGCAGTCCTGGAGCAGCTCAGGTTTCAGAGGGCCCTGTGGAGCTCTATGAGCACAGGAAGCATTGATTGCCTGGCCAAGGGAGGAGGCAGCCTGCACAACTTTTTGGTAACCAGGGGCTGCAGCTGTCTTGGGGCTGGTTTCTGTTTTGTTGGCACCTTAACTTTTGACCAGAGCATTCAGAAGCCTGGGATTTACCTCTGTCCTGACTTACAAGATGTAGCATCCTTTCTTTTGATGATTTATCTGCACTGAATTGTGCATTCCCCAGTGTCCAGAGTTTAAAGAAAAATTAAAGGAAGAGTCCTTCTTCTCAGTTATTTTGTATGAATTGATAGCAGATTAATTTGAATTTAGGACCAAAATCATGGCTTGTGTCAGCAATTAATTTGGGTCAGCACAGAGTGATATTATGAAGCTCTTGTATAGCTTTTAAATAATGGTGAACTTGGCAGTGCATTGGCAATGGTTGGACTCAATATCAAGGGCGTTTCCCAACCTAAATGTTGTTAGAATTCTACACAATCAGGCAAAATGCAACTACTCTGGCTTACAAAATTGTTATTTGCTGCAGGTCAGTTTGAAAATTTGTTCTAATTGTGGTAGTGCATAAACGAGAATGCAAAGCTTTGTGGAGATTCAGGGACAAAGCCAAAAAGTTTTGGACAACCAAAACTTTGTTGTTAAAAATGGGCAAAGTAGACTTTTTTTTTGATCTTTACAATGAAAAGGAGAAATGGTTCCGTGGAAGCTGATTGCTTTGCTGAGGGTGATAAAGGATGTACCACATGTCTGAAAGCCTCTTATTCAAATTTATGGGTTCCTCTACCACTGCATTTTCTGTGTAGCCAAAACATTATCAAGGAATTTGTTAAAATACCTAAATTTTACTTTTTGAAAGAGTAAACAAGATTCAAAACTGACATTTGAGCAGGGCATGGAATACAAATCTTGATGTGGTTTGAATAGACATGAGTATTATTGGATGTATCCCATTCAATGCATTGTTTTGACAGCTTATCCCTTGGAGTCTGAATGAGTTGTAACTCTTTTATACAGAGGCTTCTTCCTCAGATGTTGCCTTAAGGGAATGAAAGATTGGTTTGTAACAGTGGATGGGGAGCTGAAGGTCGGGAGTAAATTCTGTTTACTAAAACATATTCTGGTGCTTAATCTAATCTTGTGTGAGCTCACTCACACAGCAAAGTTTAGAGAAATAAAGGGGAAAAACCTTGGCAACTTCATTAAAATGATTGGTAGTATGTGCAGAGAAAGAAGAGAAGGACAAAGAAAAGTCCTGCTAGTACAAGAAGGGTAAGCACTGGAGGAGATGAATTTTACTTTCAAAATAATAACTGTGTTCTGGCCAAGTATGCCCATAAATCTGTAATATAGCTTAGGATTTCAGAACTAAACCTTTTTTCTTTCTGAAATAAATTTTTGAGAGCATTTCCAGAGATCTTTTTAAGAATCCAATGCAGGAAAACCAGGACTGCTATGTATAAATTTATTCAGCAAACAGAAATTGTATTTTTCATCACTCACTCAATTTATTTATTTGTAAAGATCTTTCTGACATCAGTTAATTGTTATTCAGTACCACATTACATTTTTTTCAGGATTGTCCACTGACCTGAAAAGAATATGGTCTATTAAAGCACCTGTTTGGAGACATGATGCAGGATCTCTGCCCCTATTTCCATTGTTTAACATAGAAGGCTTTGAGTTTAGTTGGTTGAGTCTTCAAAAATAAGGTACAAGTTATTTCATACTCTTCTACTAACATGGTGCATTTTTCTAATTTTTTGAGCATAGTGATCACAGAAAGTTCAGTGTGGATGGGACACAGTCACCATCCTTAGAAATATGCTGTATAGAAAGTACCTGTGGAAAGTGTCTCTGCCTTCTCCCAGCAGCACACAGGCACAGTGTTTGTCCTGCTGAGAGGCACTCAGAGCTCCCATCCAGCACTGATGCCAGCCCGTGGCAGATTTGTTTTGTGGCTGCCCTGCTGAGCCTGTGTGCAGCCTCCTGCCACTGTCCTGATGTCTGCTAATTGATAGAATCAGAGTTACACATTGCCTTGGGGAAGTTTTTAAACTACTTCTTGGTCAAATTGTAGGTGACACAGATTCTGACATATTTAGCATGAAGGGAAATAACTGCCAAGTCTCTCGAGGGGCTGCTTTGTAATTGCTCTCACCGAAGCATTGTTATTATCACTAATAAGAGGGCTGGAGCTGAGAAACAGCACTTGTGTTTGGGAGCTGGATGTGCAAGGGGAAATGAAGTAAGTAAGGAGATGTCAACGGTTGTCAGCACCCAAATTCTCCAGTGGTAAAAATACAGGAGATGGAATGTTAATTGCTTTCCTGGAAGATGCCTTCTAATATGGGAATTGCTTATATAAGTATTCTGTAGTCCTACAAGCTTTATTTGAAATTCAAAACGAGTTTTTCTCATCAGTGCATACCAGCCAGAGTGAATTTTAATTTCATGTTACCCTACAGACTTCTACCAAATGTTAATAAATGATTGTACACAGCACAGGTGTTTGAAGAACACACCTCAGAAAAGGTTGCAGAACTATATTGTGCTATAATTTGTATCGAGATAGTGTCCTGGGATCAAAAATTAATTTGTATTTTTGCAGTTTGTTTTCTGCCTGCTTTGCATTTTAAAATGCTTCTATATACAAATCCTTCACTACCTCAGCAGGTCACAAATATTTAATCTCCATGGAATGGAGGGAGAAGAGATAAAGACAGAGTGGCTGCCCAGCCATGTGTGCACCTGCAGGGCAGGGTGCTGGTGACTGAGATGAAACAGGAGGATATTTGGAGCCAGTTGTCTTAGGCTCTGTTTAGATACCTGATGGCAGATAGTAAGGGAGATAGAGAATTTATAGTTTGAAAGAAGAGGTAAATAATGGGAGAAATGAAGAAATCCATTCAAAATGACACTAAGTGTTGTGCAGTACCTTAGTGCATAGCAGAGTACATACTGTACATAGCAGAGCCTTTTCAGCATCACACACACAAACGACAGCTGGTAGAAGGTAAAGCCCTTCTTTGCCACTTTGGTTTTCTGTCAGATGGTACCAGTAGCACAGATCTACATGTGCTTTGGGGTTCAGAGCCCACCACTCACACCTGGGCTGGCAAGGCTGAAATGTGTGCAGCTAGCAATGAAAAGGAGATTGAAGAGCACAAGTGATCCTCTGCTGGTGTGCTGCTGCCGCTGGGCTTGGATGGGCAGGACCCCCCCATAGCCCCCAGCTCTCCTTGCCTTCCTCACTTTGCCAGCTCCTGGAGGAGCTGTTGCTGCACTGAGGGCAGGGCAAGACAGCCCCCTCCCCTGCCCTGCAACATCCCCACTCCTGCAACCATCCCACACCGCTGCAGCTTTCGAACTCACCCTGCTTTGATGGATTAAAGCCTAGTAATAATTTACTGATCCGTGAAGCCTGATATTTCATCCGGGAAATGAAAGAGACATTCACAGGATTATGCACTCCTACCATCTATATCATCAGCCTTCCCTCTGGATTTTTTAGGTAGCAGATATATTGGGATTGTGTAGTACATAGAGAACAGGAACTTGAAACTGAGCAAGGCTTTCAAATGCTTAATTTGAAAACAAAAATGAACATACAAAAACATGCAATTTTTCCTGATTTTTATATTCCAAAATAATTAACAGGGATGAAAAGTTCTTTTTTCTCTTCAGACAATTCAAATGATGTGCTGTTTGCTGTTTGCCAGCAGAAGTCACAGTTATGTCTTTGGTCTTTTTTTTTAATACAATGATATTGCAAAGAACTATATTTTTTAATCATTTAGACTAATGTTTAGTTTGCCTAATTCATACACAGAACTCTAGAGTCTCAGGAGAAAGAAATTAGAATAATGTAAAAATGCAGCACACATCAAACATTTTGAAAGAGATAGAAAGCCTTAAATGCTGTTTGAAAAATGGTTTTTATCTAGAAAATCTTGAATTAAATAGTCTTAGAAGATTTAAAAGTTCTACATATTTCTTTATGTACATATTCTTCATGTGAATTGTTGCCAGTACAATATAGACCCTTATTTTTCAAATAACTTTACATCAGAAATGCATTAACATCTAAATTTGAGCACAAAAGAATTACTTATTTGTGGAAGTATTTTTTTACCAAAACTAAAGCAGTAGACACCAGTTTACTAATTTTACTTTTCCCAAAATTTGAATGTCCAAGCCTTTGCTTAAACTGTAGCCTTTTACTGCCAAGAATGCATTATCAAGAAAAAGAGTCTCTCACTTATCTAAGCATTTTTGTTCAGATGTCATGTGTCACAGGTGGCAGTGAGCAGGGGAGCTGAAGTCTGGAGAACAGTACAACATTCTGAGTCAAACAGATTGCTAGCTGCAAGACAGAGCACAAAATTAAAGTTGCCCACAAAGTAATTTATGTAATGATGGTACAACTCCCTTGTTTTTGTTTCACATAATTTCTCAGTTTTTGTTGCATTTTCTTTTTATGTATATTCTGTATTGGCTTTAATATATATTCTATTCATTTTTCTCTGTCTGACAGCATGGTAATATTCTTTCACTTCCAAGAAAGGTCAAACCAGCTTTTTTGTCTGAAATCTTAAACAAGAAGCTCCATGCATTGCATTAGGTTTTTAACCCCAGAAACTAGTGGTAGACATCTTAATTTCAATACTGTAACCAGTTGCTGCACAGGTCACTTTACCACATTCCTGCTATAGACTGTTTGAACCAGAATTCACTCCTAGGTTAATTACTGAAGGAGAAGAGTTGAATAAAAATGCCACTCCTCTCCGTCCATGGCAGTTGACAGAGGGCAAGAAGCCTCAGGATCCTCTCTTCCTGCACATTCTGCTGGCATGTGGAGGAGAGCTGGGGTAGGATTCTGGGCTGTACCCAGTGCAGGAGTCTGCCCCTTGCATGCCCATAACTATCACCACGTATCACTGAACTGGCCAGCACGTGCAAAACTCACAGCAGGGCATGGCATAAAGTGGCTTTTGGCACGCTGGTGTCTGGGGAGATGGGGACTTTGATGGAATGGGGGATGTGTGTGTCACTCAGAGAAAGCGACATAAACGGAGGCACTGTTCAGCATGGATTATGCTGGAAGGAAGGGATGGGCAAGACACTCTTGGAGGCACATCAGGTAGTAGGAAACAAGGCTGTGGGGAATCACATTGGCAAAACTATTCATCTTAGTATATTTGAACTTTAACCAGCTACTGGCCTTGAAAACTAGGAACAAGACTTGTGAAGTAGTTATTGGAAAGATTCAAGAGGTAATAGAGATTTCCTAGAGAGGAAGCAGGTGAGTAGACACCAAGAGCCTTTCCTTTTGAGAGCTGACTAGCCAGGCCCAGGACATGGTGAATGAAAGGCTGACAATAAACACAGAACTAAAGGTACTTCTCATCTCTGAGGCTTTAATTTTACTTGTACCAGGCTGTTAAAAAAGATATTACAGCCTCTGGAAGGAAGCAATAGGAAACTTTAAACTCCAACGAGGAGATTTTTCTTTTCTGTCAGAGAAAAGGGCAACTTAATTACCCTGTTCTGCTTTGCTCAGCCATCATCTTAGTGTTCCTGCTGAATACAAAGTGCTGAGCAGGAGTGAGGGCTTAATAGAAGAACCAGCACTGAGCTGATTCAGTCTGTTTTAGAAATTACATTATTTATTTGCTGGTATCAGTTTTGCCATTAGCTGTAACGAAAGAAGTAAACAATATTTTTCTGAGACACCCATCAGTCCTTCTTCAAAATGCACAGTTCCTCAGTTCTTAACTGGAGATATTTTTATTGTGGGATTGCAGGCGTTTTAGCTGCCCTGCTGCCCTTGTGCCTATGGCCAGTCTCTGATGCTGTTGAGACTTTACTGGGCCTAAAAGTTTGTGTTTTAATGAAAAAAGGTTTGCTGGTTATATAATTAATCTTTTATGTACCTTCTACCCCATTTTCTTCCTTGTCAAAAGATTCTGTAATTTTTTGCAGTGATTTTTAAAATGCAAAAATAATGATTTCCAAATAGCTGTTCCTGTAATTAATGTTCCAAAATGTGCTTTTCAAAGCTTTGTAATTTTTTTTTTCCATGATCCTTTTTTGTGTGTTTGAGGGGGAGGGCTTGTTGGTTTGGTTTGGTTTTGGGTTTTGGTTAGTGTTTATTTTGTGGTTTCTTTTTTGAGGGATTTTTAGGTAGAATCTTCTACGTCATTAAGTCCACTGTTTTATGCAGCAAATACAAACCAGATTCTTGTCGCAGCACACCCTAAATAAAGTGAATGACTGCCATAGAGATTCAGCCTTTTAAAGAGAAATTGTACAACATTATCAATGAACATGTTGGCTGAAAAGCTAACTTGTAAATTTTTAAATTAAAAAAAAAGAAGAAAAAAAGGTCTGCTATCATTGTTTTTCACCTATCCATAACTAATGTTAATCTTATAAGTTTATCTAATTCTACTATGGATGTTTTGTTATCAAAGGGAAAAGAAAACAGAAGTCCTTTATGCATGCCAAAGAGCCATTTACAGAAGATCATTTCCTTTATCTTACTGGAATTTCAGACAGGGAAGTTGAGTCATTTACAAAAGGAATTCTGATGTAAGTATTGTAAAAATATACATTTTTCTGCTGGTGAAGGTTCATAAAGTTGGAAAGTCTTAAAGGTTTTCTACCATCAGACAAAAACCGGTGAAGAACTCGCAGACCAAGGTACTTATTCTTCACTTTTGACATTTTATGACCCCATGCAGACTAGATGAGTAATTCTATCAGTGCTAATTCTAACCAGATAATCAAACAAAGTGTGAGTAAAAACATTGCTACTGTGGGACAACATCCCCTCAGAGACCTAACTTACAATTTCCTTCCTCTGAACCCTTCTTCTGGCTCGCATCTCTGTCCTCCACATCCTGTTACCACAGTAAACATATAGCATGACAATGCTGGGGAATAATCTTCTATGACAACAATTTCTGTATTTGAAAGAAGCATATAAGCTTTCAGGAACCCAGGCCCTTCTTTGGATATAAATTTGAAGCCCTGAGCTCCAGAGCTAAATCCTAGCTACTTTGTTATTAATTAGATGTGTAAATCATTTAAGACAACTGAGAGTGGCTGGGCAGCTTGAGCCTCAGGAATAGCATGGGGAATGCTAGATAAGATAAGAAGGTGATTATCACTTACTGGAGAAAAAAACCCCAGCAGGTAATGTATTGCCTAAGGAGGAGGGGAAGGTTGATGGGAGAAGGGAGGAGAGATACCACAATGTTCCATTAAAATGTTCCATTAGAAAGTCTGTGACTCCCAGTTTTATGGATTTGAGTTCCTACCATCATCTTTTGAAAGTGCTTTGTTTACATAGTAAGGAACAGGACAAAAGAGGAAGCAGTGAAACAGAATAAGAAAGCACTTCTGCTCTGTGGCCTCAGGGTTGGAAAGCCATGCTCCTCCAGGGCAGGGCTCAAAAAACACATGCAGCCCCTAAAAAGTAGAGAGAGAGAACAGTACTGGAGAAGAAAAAGGAAAATAAATTTTGGCTGTGGAATGAGCCATTGTTTGAGGTGGAACCAGATCCACAGCTGGACAGCTACAGGACGAGGTGCAATACATTGATTTTCAGTTACAAAAATGTCTCACAGAGCTATTTTGTATGACACTGTATGCATGTACCTAAAGGAGAACTGCCAAGAACAGATAAATGGGAAAGAGGAAAATTCTTTATAAGAAAACAGATATAATAAAGATTATGAAGATGTATCTTTCCAAGAAACCATTATTGTAGAAAGGCTCTAAGTGAGATAAACAGTAAGACAGCTTGTTCATTATAGGACACTGTGCATTGTATATCATAATAACTGCACTGTACTGATATTCCAGTGCTTCCAAGAAGCTTTATATTGTTGTTTCTCTTTTTTTCTCTGTAGGCTCCTGATTCAGGGATGAGATTGTCCTGCACTAATAGAGATTTCGAGCACACCATCCTTGAAATTATTTGGCTCGTTACAATTCTGTAGAATGTCTTCTCAAAATAATGTCTATTCAATAGTATATCTTCTGACTGTAAATAAAAGCCATTAAAAAGCCTTATGAATCAACACTTTGGCACAGCTCTGTTTATAGTACACCTCTCTGAATGGAGATTGTCTGATTATGCTTTATATTCTAACATTTAAAAAAGCATATTCTGAGCTTTATATTCTGAGCATTTAAAAAGCTTCTTAAGAGCTTAAAGCACAGTACTGCAAAGTAATTTACTGTTGTTTGAAGAAAACTTTCAAACAACTCTCCAGGTGGCTCTCAAGTGAGTGTTGACTGTTTGCCTGCTGGTGTGAAAGCTGGAGGATGGTGATGCTCAGTGTCAGGCGAGCTCCTCAGCATGTGGGATCAGCCTGCTTCCTTCAATCCTCATGAGCCATAGGCTTGGCTTCTTCCATGCTATGTGAGTTATGTGTGAGTACAAAGAGTGTCACGTCCAATGACCAGTGGCAAAGGAAATAGATAAAATTTGTAGAAATTTCATCTGTAGCTCGCTCAATTGCAAAAAATGCCCTAAAATAAACCTAGCTTTAGAAAAAGACAGCTGTCCTGTGATATCTCATATCTGAGGATATTTCTCCAGCTCCTCTGAAGTTTCCATGTCCTTTATTGTCTCAGAGGTATTTCACAATAATAGGAATCTTCCAGCAAGAGTCTGAGTAGTGCCAGAGATTCAACAGAAAATTGGACTGAAGTGGACTGAATAACAGATCCTGGGCTGTGCAGCTTTCTTCAGTATCAAATAATTTTATGTCTATAAAGAAAACCTCCTTTTCCATGACAGCAGACGTAGGACTGAGTTTCATGACTCCTGCAGCCAGTATCACCACATGCCCTCTAAAGCTTTCCCCTGTGCTTTAGCATCTCAACCCATCAGAAGGAGTAAGACATACTACTCAGTTAAAACCCTTCTTGTTCCACCCATTCCAGACTGAAGGCTCTTCTCCAGAGAAGAAACTGCATTACATCAACACAGACCCACTGGAGCAATTGTCTTCACCCATTGTGTAGTGGTTGATGGACATGAATCTCACAGCCACTGTGGGTCATTCTGGCCCAGAGACTCTTGCTTTGGGAATTTAACCTGGTCCTAAGCAATGCCCAAATGACAACTGTGCCTCTCAGTTACTCCTTGCCTGGGAGAATTGTGCCCCAAAGGGTCATCAAGAACATGAAACTTTTACAATAAAGAAAAAGGGAAAAGCAGAGTGTAGATTCTCCTGTCCCTTCACCCCCCCACAAGCTGCCAGCCCAGATTTAGGGGGAGTATTGGAAGAGGGAATTACAGAATAGGGTAGAGAGAGTTACAAAAGAGCCCCCCTTACCCCAGGATGTATTGCAAGGCCTTTATTCCTTGAAGGGAATCTAGAGCGAGAGAGCTAGCCATCACATGGGGGGAGAGGGGTTTTTATCACCTTTGGGGTTGGGGTCAGGTTACTTGTCCGATGGCTATAGGTCAGGAGACCAGGGGGCAGGTAACCCAGGCCAGGTTACAGTTTCTGGGGGAGGGGTTTCGGGGGAAAAACATTCCTAAAGGGAATACAACAGCAGAGTTTTCTTCAGATGTGTCAGTCCTACACAAAGTCTTCTAGTGGTGTTTGAACAGATCCAAGCCAGTCTTTTATTCACAGGGTACTTGACAAGAGCTACAGCTCTTGAGCCAGTCCCAGCTGGAGTCACTTAGCCCTCTGCTCTCAGCTGTGGCAGGTGTATGTGCCACCTTTGGCTGGCATTTTTCCCAGAAATACCCAGGGGGTATGAATGATACTGAAGAGACACACTGTGTGTGTTATATATTTTCCCCAGATGTTTCTGTTCTTAAACTGTGTTTGTTAGTATCCTCCAAAGCTGTCATGGACCTTAAAGTTATTTCTCTATCACAGAAAACTTTCTACTGGTCGTAAACTACTTCTGAGTTTTAGTGGGGTCATTAGTCACTTTCTGGAAGAACACAGTTCAGTAAAGTGCACCAGGACACAAAAAATATTTCTGGCAGAAGAGACCAGCATGAAGGGTGATTCACCCACAGGAGGATTACAGTGAGTTACAAAGCAACCTGGAAAGCTTACAGCAGGGATGAACACAGGAAAGCAAATATGATTTTATATAGTAGGAACTTGATATATGAAGGGAAATTAATATCAGGTTTAGAAAATGATGACTGAGCACAATCAAACTACATCCATCTCATTAAAGAAAGCTTATTTTCAGCTTGTTACTTTGATATAACTTCCTTATTTTTTCATGCTATATCTTTAGCCTTTGATGAAGGAAGCTGAATAAAACTGTCCATCAAAGGTTTATTTTACTCATCTTTGGAGATGTGTGAGCTGTATGTATACTTTGACAGCAGGAGATCTTTCCCACAATACCATGACCTGGAGGATTTTCTAGCCTGCTGTAACTGCAGATGCACATCTGAGGCTGCACCCTCTGCACCTGCCTCCTGTGGCTGCTGCAGGGGCAGATCAGGGCATCCTGACACCTCCTCCAGAGGCAGAAACACAAAATGCACCATGACTGCAAAGAAGGGCAGGAGTAAAGGCTGTGCACATCAGGAGCACATCAAGGAGAGAGCTTTGGGATAAGAAAGTCTCCTCCTTCATGCGATTGTCTACAGATACATTCACACTGTAGGTCACTCCATGGATCTTACCTACTTTCCCAGAAAACTGCTATCAAAAAGGCTTTGCTCATTGAAAGCTAAAGAAAAGAATAGGATGCATAGACTGAAAAGTCTTTGTTACAAAAGGTGTAAGAAGTGGGCTCAAGTCTCACCAGGGATTTTTGCTTACAGAGGAAACACTAAAACCTCTCTTCAGCTGAGTGACAATACAGTAAAATGAGAGAACACTGAAAACTCCACATTTTGTGGGTACAAAGCAGGTATGTGTTTCCTTCAGTTGAGGGAAGTAGGTCTACACCTTCTACAAGGTACTGATGATGCTCTACAAGGGGATTTTAATAGAGATTTAAAGATGGCTGAAAATCTGTTCTACTTGATCAAATACTTTTAAAAAAACTCCTCCTACTATTACTGAGAATGCCATTACCAAGAATAAGCAAACTTGCTTTAGCTTAAGAGCTAGCCCAGGATCAAAAACTCAACTGCTTTTACGACATCCGGGTGAATGGAGGAGGATTGGATGTTCTCCAACGGCTCTTGTGAATTTGAAAATCTGTTTGGGTATTAGTGTATGGATATAGAAACATCAATCACAGTATTATACTTATGCACAAGTGCTTGGAAAAAACACAGTCAGGATGTTTCTTTGTTCCTATGTATATTTAATAATAATACATTCCCTACTGAGTTGTCTCCTTTAAATAGGAGTATCTGCCTGCAGAGCAATGTGCTGTTGGATTAAAGCTACAAAACATGCAGACATCAGCAATATATTGCTTTCTGGGAGCAAGGGTTTGTTGCACCTTGTTAGTAAAGAATTTTCATTTTCAAGCCCAGTATATTGAGTGCAGGATGGGCTGGCCCCTCAGGCTTTAAATTAATGTTTTAAATGAGACAGAAACATTCCAGGGAAATTACCTGAAAATCATTCATATTCTGGCATATAATTCTACTCCATAATTTTGACACCTGAATTAAATGAGATTTCTATCTCTATTCCTGTTTCAGAAGGATATTTTTCTAAGTTTCTGATGTTGGAATGAAGGACCAAAGGAAAGAGAGATGCAAAAAGAACCAGAGAGGACTTCCATTTGCACATAACAAACTCATTATAAATACCAAAACAAAACGAAGGCTCAGTAGAGTAATCACCAGGACTTAGAGACAAAAGAGAGCCTGAAACAGTGATCCAAACGTTTAACAAGAGGAAAAATTTCAAAATCTGGATGCTTTTGTATTTCAGAAATTGTGTACTGAGAAATTTGAAATGAAAATAGCTGATTTCTTAAACCTGAAAATTTACTGAAGGTAATGTGGAAAGCAATTGTTTAATAATCATTACTGCCCAAATTTTCTTGTTATTCTTTCCATTAACCAAGGAGAAACAGATGATTCAGTGAACTGTAGATACTTTATAATATTTGTGTGCTTTATTCTTTGGGAAGAACCATAACAAAATGAGTGAATTTTTCATTGTCAAAGTTTTGCATGGACAATATCCTTCCACATTAAAATAATGTGTCTGGAGATAATGGTGCAACAAAAAATAAGATTAGTATTAGGCAAGACTTTAATGACATGCACGGAGGTTTCATGTTTTATCAACTCTGATTTTGGGCCCAAAAATTGCATCTGTCATTTTAGAAACACACAAATGACAGTGCACTTTGAAGGCAGTCTCTTTTGTTAAACTAAAGGATCATTTAATTTTACCAGAATAAAGGGGGCATAAAAAGAAGTGGGATCTACAATCATCTAGGCCTCATAAAGAGTGAAACCCAAGATAGAACCCAACCAGCTTCATATTGTTTAAATCTTTTTGTTTGAAGGATTTGAGATTTCCATACCATTTGAAAATGCAGAAGGCTTGTGTCAGTTCTGTATTCCTCATTCACCATTTGCTTTTATCTCATGTCTTTTTGTGGCATGAATTCTGATGTGGTTGGAGTGACCAAATGCAGCTGATAAAACAGATAATTCTGTCCCTGACTTTCAGCTTTCCTAACACTGTGTGCTGGAGATACTGATCAACAGAAAAAGTAATTTATTTAAATATTGGATTTTGAGATAAACGTTGGTCACAGTACTTGTCATGATTTTTATTCCCCCTTAATACCTTTTTGGGAAATGAACAGTGGCACAGTACAAGGTGGGAGAGGATGTTGATTCTAGTACATGTTCACACAAAATAATTTGGCCATGCAAAAATAATCAATCCAATTTCCAACTTCATAACATGACATTACAGTATAAATATACTTTTTAATCCCACTTTGGTAGAAGGTTGCTAGTGGATTGCCCAGGACAGATCCACAGTTAGCGTGAATGAATGGCCATGGGAAATTGTATTACCTTCAAAGGAATTTTAGTCCTTATAATGATAAATACGGGGAAAAGTCAACCATTTTAAAATGCTACTGCACTACCCAGGTTCCTTGCTTTGCATATTCTGAATACTCAGAAATTCAGACTAAGGAGGTGTTGAAATCACTTGTGCTCACTTGGGAAAAATGAGGGTTCAGAGCTTTTCAGACATTTTAGCTGCAGCTGCAGGTGAACTTAATTAAAATGGTGATTGTTCACTACTTCTCATGAGTCTTCCCACAATTTCAGGAATGTTTTTGGGGGTTACTTCAACACAAGCAAAACATGTGGGACAATGTATCGGTGTGTCCATTAGAAAATAAGCACTGCAAAACCCGGGTTGATTTTGTGCAGTGTAAGCATACATTTCTATGACTGTTCCTCAAATCCTGCTGTATTAATTCTTCATATGTCAGAATTTATTTTCTTCTTGCTTCATGTGATTAATCTCTTAGTGAAAGAAGAAGAAAAAGAAAAAAAGATTTCTTTCCACATTGATTATCATCCAAAATCTTAGCTCTATGATGCAGATGAATTACCACGAGCTTTATTTGTAGATGCATGGTCTTGGCAAACACAGCAAGATGTGAGAAGCTCAAGGTCAAACAGTGAGGCAGCACTGAAGGAGAAAACACGTCCTGTTCTTCTGATTCCTCTTCCAGCACCTCTCTGCTGGTTCATCCAAATTAGTGTGGGCTTAAGAAATATGCCAAAAATCAGTCTACCTAGGCAGATGATAGACAGCAGAGGAGAATGTACCATGTCTTTGAATGCCTGCTCCTGCCCAAAGGCAGGCTTACTTATCTCTGGTTCTGCCAGTTCTGTTGCTTTTTCTTCCAACGTGTTCTTTAGAAACAACACTGGCAATCCCCTCCCTTCATTAGGCAATCTCTCCTGGGAACTGGGATGTATATCCCAGGTCTCCAGGTTTGCTTTTCATTGCAACAGCTCTGGGGAATTGCCATTCACATGCTGACTTGCTGTGGCTAGTCTTCATAGAGCTCCTGAGATAAGGCATTGTGTGGGCTGCTGCCATCCAGGGCGTTTTGTCCCTGGGTGAGGGCTGGGGCAGCTTTTGGCTGAGGGAGCTTTTGCATTGGCTGGCAAAGGGTGGCTCTAAATTGTGAGTGTGCATGTAGAAGTTTGCAGATGTACATAACATAAATTCTGGCAGCCTGAGCCCTTCAGCATGAGTTATAAAATGCTCTGGCCCAGACAGAGAGCTGGGCTAATGTTGCTGAGCACAGGCGCAAGTAAGCAAAGAATTTCAGCTGGTCTTTCTGAGAGAGCAAGGGCCCCAGCAGCTTTGGAAGCAGGGGAAGGACAGTCTTAGGAGTGAGCAGGGAATAGGAGGGAAACAAAATATTTAGAAGTTTGTAAATTTTAAGATGATACAATACAGAAATGATAGGGTTTTCTTGGATAAAACCTAAGGGATGGTTTTCTACCTTACAGCTCTAATGGCAGAGAATAAAATATTGATACATAACATTTCTTTTTCTTTTTTTTTATTGAGTCTAAGTGGGTGCTTTTTTAATACCACTCCTTTTTTACCCAGTACTTATTCTGTCTAAATAGCATTACATCAGTTAATATCTCTAAATCAAGACCAACATGTGTCTCTGAGCACATTATGCATTCCTAGTGACATCCATTGTAATGAATATTATATTTTAATAATTGATGTTCACATGCCCTATTTTACTCTTCTTTGCACAGGGACCTTCTCCAAATGCATCTGAAGCACTCCTGGTAAATGGAAGGTAATGATGAAGTGAAACTACGATGTAATCTTTTCCCTTTTGCAGATGGGCAGAATTTACATATTAAATTAGAGTCAGATTTCAGCTCAGTCATTGGATTCCTCTTGCAATGCTAAGGAATTGAGGTTTTGTGATGCCTTCTCCAAATTCACTGGAAAGGAAATAATGAAACATTCATGTAAGTAAATTACAGCTCCACACCCTATTAGTCATAGAACTTGAAAGTAATTTGAAATCTTGAGTATATATGAATTATTGAACAATGAGTGAAAATGAAAGAAAATGGGGTCTATAACTTGTGTTTCCACCATTTGTGTAAATTGCTACTGTGATACTTCTGTTCAGTAATTTCAGGGCAGTGTTGAAAGAGCAGCAGAAACCTATAATATTCAAAAATCGTAGGATCCTGATTACATAGCAAAGCCAGAAGGCAGCAACAGATCAAAGATGAGAAAGGACTTAAAAGGGAATGTGGATGGTTCCAGTTAGTCCCACCTGAGCTCATGGCTAGGCTGAGTTCTACACATCTTCTGGTTGCCCTCCTTCCATTTGGCTGGTGAGAAGGACACATTGACACATTTTGTTAAAGACAGCTGGGGCAAGCTGAGAACAAAGGTGTGCCCCAGCACCATCTCTGGAAGTGGATGTAAACTCTGACCAAGAGTTACATCTATGGGATGAAAAGGTGATCTAAAAAGCAGATCTAGGGTAATCTAAAAGCAGATTCAGCTTTTAGAATGGGTGTATTTTGAATTTTGTAAAAGGCCTTTTTTCCTGTTATTTAGGTTTTAAGATATTTCCAATTTTATGTGGCTATTTGCCTAAGCAAGTTTAGGACCCTTCTTTAAAATTTTCTCCTTTTGTCCATATGAAGATTTGAGTAGCACTTGTTTTATGTCCAACACCCAAGTCTCATTCAGTTTTCTGAACTCATGAGCACCTGTGCCTTCGCTCATTTTCTCTTCCTGTATCCTACAGATTTTCCTTCTAGAATAATCTTTAATATGGGCTCTTTTTGTTGATCCTTCTAGATAATTTAACTCCACATGAGGCAAGACAAATTTCTGCAGCCACCACTTTCATGGTGTTTTATCAAGACCAGATACAAAAACTTTGTTCATTTAGTAGTGTGTTTCTCAGTCGCAAACAAACTTCATGGCTATCAAACTAGATATCTGGTTTTCATGTCTAATTGATATTTGTGAACTAAAAACCTTCCATTGTCATTTGTAGTACTTCTCTTACTATATTATTAATATCTATTCTAGTAACCTTAAGGAATTTTTTTTCTATGCCATCACCACTACTGAAGAGATTACAGAAATCTGCTGTTTATTTCTCTTTTCTCATTATTATTACAGTCTCAGAGATGAAATCTTGATTGCTATTTTGATTGCTTTAGTTTTCTCTACAGTATTTATTTTTAGATTCTGCACAGTAGTTCCAGTTTCCAGATTTTATTTTCTGGACTTCATGAACTTCTTGTACATCAATTTCTCCGTTGTTTCTCATTGATATTTCTTAGTTTTCTCCATGGAAACTCATTAACCATAGCTTCTATCTGATGACTTTTACAAGAATCGTTCCTTTTCCCATTTTTGCTTCTTCTCTGCTCTCCCTTTCTTCTTTTTATTCTTGTTTCTGATCAATAGCTGAGGTCTGCAAGATCCTCTACCAATCTTCTCCCTTTAGTCCATAAATTAAAATTCATAGTCATGCACAGACCTCACACACAGTCTTTGATAGAGTTCAAGAGGAGTCCTTTCTCTACAAGAGCTTTCTGATATTTTCTAATGAAAAACTTTCTTCTACTATCAAACTTTGTGCTCTTTTAATATTTATTGTTTTGACATGTCACTTCATTAAATCCAGCCAAACTGCAAATGTCTGTTCGAAAATGAGTTTTCTAACCCTGTCTATACCAGAACAGTTTCTTGGCTGTTTTCTCTGAGAGAATATGATCCGTCAGTTTAAAGAAAAACTTAGGCTGGCAAAAGGCAAAGCTGGAAAAGGCAGACAAATTTTGCATTTGTAGTTAATTTTAGAATGAGCTGAAGAAGCTTTTGGCAAGTACAAGCTGCAGTTTCATAATGGCCACGCAGGCACAGCACATTGTAGCCCTGGAAGGCCAAGTGGCAAGTTCCCTCTGCAGTCATGAAATGAGATACAGGCCCTTGTCTGCGAGGGCACACATGAGCCTGGGTGTGCTGTTTGCTCTTTGTCACAGGAGACCTGTGAGAGAGGGCTCCAAGCAGCACTTTGGGGATGGGCCAGGCAGCTTAGTTTGCCAGTCAAAATCAACCCTTCACAAGCAGGTTAGCTTGTGTAAGTTATCTGGCACCTAGACAAAATTCAGGCCAAGGGGAAACAGGAGTCCTTTGTGAATGTCTCACAAACAAGAAAAGAAACTAATTTAATCAAGTACTCTAGAAAACAGATAGTATGATCAGGTTCAGTTTTAAGCCAAAGCAGTCTTATTGAACCAGCTGTAAGAACATGAATACAGATTTACCTAGTGATAACTTGCTAGCTATCTTTTGCAAAATCATTGTGCCATTTTTAGATAGGTTATTAAGTCCTTTAGGTATCAGGGCTTCAGGACAGCTTTTAAGGCAGCTTGTGAAAAGGCAGCTTGGGCAGTTCAGGTGCTTGCTGCTTGGTAAAGTATTTTTAGGATATCTTTGGTTATTCCAGGTGAGATGGACTGCACATGGCCATGCATACACAGTGGCTAGGTAGGACTGGGAATTCCTCGAAGAAAAGTAGAGTTCTGAGTCCAGGAGAAAAGGAGGAATCTTACTTCTCCTTTTACTTGTGTCAATATAGTGCATGACTTCTTGATTTGTAACATGAAATTTCTGTGCATGCACTTCCAGTGTAATTGAAAAAATAGATATAAAGCTGATGATTAAAAGTATCACTTCAAAAATAAAAGCGCATCAGAGGTTTTACCCTCCAACTCACCAAGGACATTGATCAATGCTCAGCAAAGCCTCTTCATCTCACCTCTCACCTCACCTCTCACTCACCTCTGAAGAAATCATGGAATAACAGCGTAAGTATCTGGCTTCCTCCTTGTTTAGGCTTTTAACCTCATTGTGCAAGCCCAGGAAAGAAGCAGCAATGATGTAAGTAGGTAAATTAAAGACTGAAAACACTTCTGGTCTCTGTCCCTCCTCCTTTTTTTTCCACTCCCAAATTAAGAAAACGTATACCAGGATTTTTAATGAAGATCAAGGGGTTAAACCAGGACGTGACTTTTAGATGTGACCTGAAATAGGACTTACCTTGCTCTTTTCTGTTCACCAGACTTCTATGACCTGAAATGGGGCTGTGAGAATTCAGTTCGCTTGCATAGGGCATGACATTTACAGCACAAATTTTTCTGTTGTTATTTAATTTAACACAGCAAAGGACCCACCAACTCTATTTGAGGCTCCATCAATGCTTTTAATATTGCCACTTTGGATAAGCTGTTTATTTCAACAGATGGTCCTCAGAACCTGATAAATTTAAAAAGCTGATACTAGTGTTTGACATTACACCAGCAGTGCCAAGCCAAAATAAGATCGAGATAAGTGGAGCCATTAAAGACATCGGAAAAATCCTGTTTCCTCTTTCAGCTTTTATTTAAATGACAGCACACAAGCACACACAGTTTACTGAAACTAGTAGATGGAGATGTTTTTCTTTTCTTTTTTTTTTTTCTTTTTTTCCCTTGCTTTTTATGATCAGCATTTCACAAAGAGTGGAAGTGGTAATGAAGGCCTTTTTCATTCCTTAGTTTTAATTTTCTGGCACTGGACATGCCAGCACCTGTGTGTGAAACACACACCTCCCACCACACAATCCCAGAGGACTGTCCAAGTTTCTACCTGCTCTCACTTAGTGAATGTGCTACCCAGCACAACCCAGCTAGACACTGTTGATGGTGTGGAGTAGGGGAGGGCACTCAGTCGTGGTACATGACTCACTGCTGAACCATCACATCAGCTGGTGACCCCTAATCTGTATAAATCCTATTTAATATATGCCTATTCAAGTATAAGAATGAAGCATAGTGAAGGCAATATGAAGAAAAGGAAATATTATGCAGACATCAGTGCTATGGGCTCTTGTTGTGACATACATAGTGTGTAGTTGGTGTTGTAGGTCCACCCTTATTTCAACTGTGATATGCCAGGAAACTTTCCCCACTTTGTTCTGCAACCCCCCACTGCATGTTCTTGGCAGCACCTTGCTTTTATTGTGGTGAAATATCACTTTACAGAAAGTGCCCAGGGACATAATGGAACATTAGTCTCACCAGGAGACAAGTATTAAATACCATGCACAAAATAATAGTTGACAGCACCCAAATGGATTCCCATAGGAGAGGGAATTGTTTCCCTGTTTCTCCAGTGCATGTGTGCCTACACAGCTGTACCACCTTTCTGAGTCTTCCTCCATAAAAACCCCAAAAGCCAACCGGTTCCCTGTTTCCTCCTCTAAAAGGCATCTGATGCTTGCTGATGGAGGAATATCCATCCAGTGACTGAATCTTTGAAAGCAATCCTTTTTGCCCTGGAAGTCAATTTAAAATGAGCTGCATTTTTGATGCTGTCAGAAAGCTTGGCTGGCTAGTCCTCAAAGGTCACAAACAACAGGAGAGAAGGGAGGGTTCCTCTTGTGCTATGGCAACTGTCAAAAACTCGTGTACACATTAGCAAGATCAAACGCTTGCTCAGCCTGGGCAAGAGCAGGTAAACACCACACTAATCCTTCTGGAGCTGTGAGACACACGGCCTGCCAGGATATATGGCTTTCGTCAGGAGATGCAAGAAGTCAGTCAGGATTCATTTCTCTCCTTGCAGTTTATTTATTCAAGGTTCGTGCTTTGCAAGGCTGCCCCACTTGTTCCTTGTCATGTGGCTGCACTGACTGAAGTACAAGGGAGTGTAACAAAAAGGGAGAAGGAAGCTTCAAGAGGTCAGCTTTGCACTCGAAAAGCAGAGAGCAAGCTGATAGCAAGGTACCTGGGACCTGTAAGTCCTGGCTGCAAGCTCTGCATTTCCTTAACCATCAGACCTATTTGGCTCCAGCAATATGTTCCCAACAAGCTGAACTGGTGTTGAGGATGCATTTATAGCACACGATAAAATGCCTTTGAGCTGATGTAGAAAGTACATCCATCATCATAAGCGATTTGGTGCCTGAGTCAGGGTTTCCCCATGGACACCTTCTTTCCTTTGGGATCCAGGCTCCAAAGGCTGGGTTTTGATATGATCCCAGAAAAGGTTAAAATGATAATGGTTAACTTGAGTGAGAAATGACCAAGGCTACGTTAATTCTATAGCCTTCTAACAGTTCTGAAAAAAGACTGTGAATCTGGTCTAAAACCTGAGACAGTACTACAGGCTGTGCAAAACACAAGCACAAAATCAGATTAGCCTTGGATGCACAATTATTTTCAGGCCATGTGAGTTAAAAGAAAAAAACTCTAATTCAGAAATGTTATTAAGTATTGAGGTGGATATCTCAGAGGTGCCTTCACTTTGAATCAGGCCAAGTGTGTACTATGGGGGAAAAAATAGTCCTGAAGAGCTGAAAAAGCAGTGCAAGATTCTGGTGATATTGGAAAGCTGCTTCCTTTTTTATCCAGATCCATCAGTGTCTAAGGAGCAGTGGTTTGGCTTAGCTTGGAATATGTTAAGAGAGATTCATCTCTGTGTAAATTGTTTAGGTTTTCTTTTAAATGTCTTTCCAAATTTGTTTTCCTAAAATCTTAATCAAAACTTTATAATAAAGTAAGGAAAGATACATTTAGCAAGGTTTACTGGGTGTTAGTGGTCGATAAGACCTGCTAAACCTGGAGGAAATGCTGCTTTCAGAAAATGAAGATGTTGACATGAAACAGAGTGTGCAGGGGAAGACCTGCCCTCTCCATCCATCCTGCTGAGCTAGACAGACACACAGCCAGGGATTCAGGACAGGCAGTGACAGTGGAGCTGTTATTGGAGCTTAGTGGCCAGGACATTTCAATAAGGTACAGAAGAAAACCAGGCTGCATTCCTGTGTCCTGCAATGTTTACAAGTGATTCCTGAGACACAGAGAAAAAGAATAATTTGGTTTCCTTAATCTGAAGGAGATGATACAGACACTGCTTCACCCACACCACCCAGGTGAAGATGCAAAATCAAACATGCCCAGAGCTGGGCCATTCTGCACCTTCTGCATTGAAAATGTGTCCTCAGCTGAGGGGCAATGGATAGAGGGGATAGTGAGGAATATTCTTCTCTGCCTGAAACTAAGGGAGGTTTGGATTGGAAGTGCAGAAAGGCATCTCAGTTTGTGACATTTCTTGAACTGCATCAAAGACATTGATCAAAGTCCAAAATTTACTTTTCTTCCCTTGAATCCCATGGTCTGTTGCTTGTGTGGAAAAATTATGGGTTTTGTGCTCTTAAGGGGAGGAGATAATGAAAAATTCAGAGGGCTCACTGCCTGTGGTAAGGTTGATAAACTGGCTGCTAATGAACTGCCAGTTCTGAGAGCAGGGAGTGAGTCTTCATGCTGCAACCTGTGACTGCAGTGAGTCTTGTTCTGTGGTGATACAGCCACCTGACATGGTAAGAGGATGGTAGATGACTCAAAGCAAAGCAAAAAAGCTTCAACATTATTTTGTCTTACTTTTTACTTTAAAATGTGAAAATCACAACTGCAACTGGCAAGTTTTTAGCTTTGTGAGAGCTGTCCTTTGTCTAAATTTTTCTAGCATGTAGTAAGTAAAAGGGACCTTAGGCTACAACTCTTTACCATTACTTCCAATACAACTTGTATCCAGAGAAACTGGTGAAGGTTTTCTGGAATAAAATATCTGAACACGCTGAAAAATCAGTGATACATTCCTGATACGACAGGCAATCCAGTTTATATTTCACTGTTTACTTTGTCAGCAGGGAAAGCTTTGCTCTTAAAAGATTTTTTTCCTTACGGTTCTTAACAGCAAGATGAATGTATGGCACTTTGTGAATGTGACAGCTGAGTTCTGTTTCACTGCTCTTATAATGTTCTCTGCTTTCTGTCTGTTTAAGAAAAATCAAAAAATTATCAGGGATTTGCTTTTTCACAGCAAATGCAAATGCATAGAATGACAGCTGAGCCTCCCTGATTTAAGGCTTCACAGACCTGTCTTGTAAACATTAATGGCATTTGAGTCATCTTGTCTGCCTCCTCACTCTCACACAGCAAATATTAAATGTTGGGGCAATGGGGGGAGGCAGGGGAACCCTTTGGTTTAAGATGCTGTCCACAATGCTACAGCTGTCATGAAAGTTCAGTCTAACTTATAAGATTTAGAAAGTTTGGAGGCCTTTTGAATCGGTTTCCTACCTATATAAAATGAATAAAAAACCAGACAATAAGGCAGTCTAAATGTGAAGAGCAAATTAAGGTCAATTCCTGAACAAAATTGAAGCGTGAACTACTTTTCTTTTTCAAGTAGTTTTACTTATGTTAATAGCAACTGTTCCTTAGTTTATGAATAATTCATGTGTATGATTCTCTCAAAGACTCGAGCCTGCAGGTTACAAACTTGAGCACTGAGTGGCTTAAAAATACATTGGTAGAGAGGTACAGAACAATTTTTATTTGGTGCTAAAGAAAATTACAATGCAACAGTTAATTATTGTGAATGAAGGTGGTTAAACCAACACCATCTACATAAGCAGAACGTAGTAAATATCTTCAATATGTCTTCAACCTGCTGTATTGCATATTATGCCTTTATTTTATGCAGGAAAATTTAAAAAAGGATATGGCTACATTCCTCCAAAGGAAAATGCACACACATAACAGACAAAGGTTTTGGCAGAAGAATGATGACTTCATTTTAAAATCATACTTATTTTCTCTTTATATCCACCAGTATGTTCTCTACACTTCTGAGCAAGGTGAGCCACATTTTGAGGGCTTTGTTCTGGTGATGTTTTTCCAGTGGTTGCCATTCCTGGTGGTTCCCACCACAGTGCAAAGTGAGAGCAGTGTTAGTGTCCCTGGTTCCCACTCCCCACAATTCATGTCTCTTGGCGTCATTCAGGATCTTGCACAGGTTGACTAAACAGTATCTTCAACATGCATGAGGAGTCTCACCTGGAAACAGGATCCTAGGCAGTCCTGTCTTTATTTGATCCAAAGTTCTCCTCAAAGTGAGAGGTAGCTTGCAAGACCTGATAATCTCTTCCATTTGTCTTAGCCATCAGTCCATAGTCACTCCTCCCTGCTTGTAGGGATTTCCCACCCACTGTTCTTCCATCTGCTATGAACAGCAGGATCATGGAAGCAGGGGCTCAGCAGGAGAGCACAGCATGGGGGCAGAGGTCAGTCAGGGAAGGGGGAAAAATAATGGAGAGTGAAGAATAATGGGGAGGGTTACAGAAGAAGAAGAAGCAGAGGCTGTAGGAAGGTGAGAAGGGAAAATCCCAGTGCTTGTGGGAAGCTTGTGAAGTTCCATTTATCTGTACATGGACATGCTGAAAAGGAGGCTGAAATGGCATCTCCTCCATACCGTGACTGCTACAGATTTCAGTCATGACTCAGTGAGGCCCCTGCATCAAATAATTTTTGTTCCACCTTGGCACACATTCATTGAGTTTGTTTTGAATAACTGACATGTGACAGACTCATCACATGCTAAAACTCTCCAGGAAGAGCTGAATTGTTTGTTTAGTTGTTTTTTTTAATCTATATACCATATCTGTTACACACTGTGTGCCAAAAGATATTTAGCTCCGGACAACAGGATGCGTGTTTTGGAATTAGAGTGAAGAGGTCATCTGCACTTAGCAATGACAGGCTGCAGTGGATGTAATCCAGTCCTTTGCACTCAAGAGCTTGTACTTTTGAAAGGCAGCTGCACTCAGAGCAGCACTGTGAAATTTCAAAAAAATAAAAATCCCTTAGCCCAAAGTCAGGTTGTTCCTGCCAGTTTACTGAACCTGGGAATATGAATACATATTCAAATAGCATTGCAAGAAGCAATGCAGTTCCTTGGATGGGGTGGCCGTGGCATGGTGGAGGAGAAATTAAGCTGGAAATTGTTTGTAGTCCCACCTCAACAAGCTTTTTTAAACCCTGGGTCCTTGCTATGAGTGAGGGGTTGGGGAACACTGCCCCCACCAGCTGCAAAACCCCTGCCCCTGGCATCCTCAGCCAAAGGACCTCTGGTCTTTTGTTCTATAATTTCTGCTGAAACATTAGTTTTATCTCTTGTATTCATCCTCTTTGTCTCAGTAGCCCAGTAACTATACCCCATTCTATGCCTCTTACATCACAAGCTGAAATGTGTCTCCTGCCAGTTGGTGCTGTTTCAGTTGTTCACCTGGCAATGGCTAAAAGCTCCTTTTGCCCTTGTGACCTTCTCTATTAAACAGTTGTCCCTGGACAGTAAGGGCAAGCTTTAATGACATTTGGATGCTTTCTGCTCTGAGTAAAGGATAAGACATAGATATATCTGACAAATGATCAGGAGGGGTAGGAAGGAGCTGCATGTGCTTGATCTCATTAACAGCATGAAGTAAAGAACTGAACTCTCCTGCCTGATTACTATCAAGTTTAAAAGGTCAGGCTAGGGATGATGTCTGTGAAGGCATTCAGAGACTTGAGGAGATTGTCATCAAATTGTAAGCATTGTTTTCCAGTACCCATTGTTTAATTTGCAGAGCAGGTATTAATGTATTCTTCCCTTTTGCTGGGTACTCTGCTGACCCCTCTCCTCCCTCTGCATGTTGTGTAGACACACAGGGGAGATGGGCTGTGTGAGTGTGTGGCTCATTGGGGTGATACTGGGAGATTGTCTCCACTACAGGTATTTTTTTGACCTTGAGTAAACTGCATATCTTTCTTCATCCAATCCTTCCCCTTTTAAATAGTACTTTATGTCTGCCCAGCATATTGCAGCAGCATACCAAGATACCTAAACTGCTTTTTAACCCCTGTGAGACAGAGATTATATTAATCCAAGTGAAGTATGGCATTTATGTAACTTAGGATTTCTTGGCTAGGTCTGTGATACATGACAGTGCACTGAGCCATATAAATGCTCCTTGTTACCAGTGTTTTAACGTTTTTCACTTTGGAACCCCTGAAATATTTCAGAAAAGGTAGAGACAGCTTCACAAATGTCCCAGATGTAGGTTGTGTGTGTGTGTGAATGTCCTTTCCTTAGCCACCACTCCCTTCAGTTCACACACAGGTCAAAACCTCCTTCAGTCAGTACATTATAATAGGCAATCTCTTTCTTTTTGCTTGTGATTTTCCTCAATACATGATATTGAGGCTGTAAACAGCTTAGCACAGGCAGAGAGGAAAAAATACCCAACAGTGTGTGGGGGGTCTAGGTAGTGTTAATCATTTGAGGAGTCCAGGGAGGGCCTGTCCAGCCGCCTGCTTGGAGCTGTGTGCCCACACTAAGCAGGGGAAGGCTGGTTCAGGGCTGTGCACTCACAGTGCTGCCACAAGGCATAGACGTGGGCACAGTGCTTGTGTGTTTCTCCCCATACAATTTAGTATCCTCAAGACACTAAATTGGATCAATGTGTGAATCTTGGATTGTACTATCCATCTTTCCTTTCTGGAAGCATGTTTTCACTCAAATGTCATGTAAAGACTGTTTTTTTCTTTTTATCTTCTGCTTGATCTTTGTGTTGATGGGTCTGTTGCTTCTAACTCCAATGACATTTGGAGTTGTGCAAGTGCTTTGCAAACATGGGAGAAGATGAGTCTGCTTGAATGAGATTACAATCTTCGAAGGCAACAGCAAACACTGAGCATGTGGATAACTCCTGAAAGCACATCTGAGAAAAGCTGGCTAAAAACCAACATTGTTGTTAGGAGCAAAGTCTTGAAATTCCAAACATTTAAAACCAAATTAAATTCTCTGATTTCTCTTAAATTAGCATTTATTGTGTGTATTATTCTTTGTGCTTTCTTGTGAAGATATTGACATAGTGTCTCAATGTCTTTTCCGCTGATTTATCAGAGACTGGGATTTTAGCAGGTAAACATTTTAGTATTTATTGTGGTAACACTATGTCAAGATATTGGATGAAAAACAAGCAGCTCAACACTTTCACAAAATAAGAAAAATATTATTATTATTTTGTTGCAAGGAATTTTGTTTTGGGAAAAAGTACCTCTTGCCAAAGTAATTTATTGAGGAAAAGCCAACTGTCCTTTGTGGCTAATGTGTCTCAGAGAGCCTTCAGCCTGTGCAATGCAGAGCCTGGCCCTGAGGTATGAGGGCCAATTTCCATACTTTTACTTGAGCTGCTGCCAGGCAGCTGCTTATACATTGCTCAGTGTTGGTGAGGCAGCTCCACCCCAACCCATGGCAGAGACCTTTCCTATTATACCCAAATTCTGGCTTTTTTTTCCTGCTGTGTAGTCTGTGACATAGAGCACAGTTTATTCATGTGCATTGCTTTATTTCCATCAGAGAATTTACAGAGAAACCATATACTTCCTCATTGGGATTTAAGGCTCTGCCCAGCAAATTAAAACAGGTTTGGAAACTGGTCATTGGCCTGGAGGTTGGGAAGAAGCTCAAGCACTTTACACAGTGCTTGACCTGTACCTCCTCAGCGCCTCATCTGTGCCATCATTATTATACTCTGCAAAGTTGGTTTTTTTCAGCTCAAAGTGCCTGAAAAAAAGCGATGGTTTTGCCAGCCACATTTTTTTCCTGTGGTAGGAGGGTGGTGATTAGTTTGCAACACCTGCAGTGCAGTGCTGGCATGTGGAGGTATTTGTGGGTGCAAATCCCAGCTTAAGTTGGAGGACAGAGCAGAGGGAGCCAGTCTGATGCAATCACAGCCATCTTGTCTGCTGGGAACTGGGCCTCGCATGTGGCCTCTCCCAAGCCTTTCTCAAGAAGGATCTGAGAAAATTTTATCTGGCATATGCCAAAACCCCACCTGGAAGCATGTTAACCATTCACCAGTCACATCCAAACACTGGATAATTGGAGAGCCACTGCTCAAACCTGCCTCCTGGCCTTGTGAGCTGTTGGTGGGGATACTGTGATGTTTGTGTTGAGGATCAGGATGGAACTGCCCTTGGCACCAGGTGTTGGCATGGGTAAGGAAACTCAAAATGTCTTTCAACTGTTATCTAATTCTTTTTTAATTTCATTTTGTTTTGTTGATCTGTTGTTATCCATTGCATCTGATGTTTGTCTTTGAAAATTACCAATTTTCTTCATTTTAAGCCTTCCTAAGTACTCAATTCTTTGCAAGAATTAGCCTGCAGGCAGCTTTTCCTCTTTGCTACTCTCTTATCTATAAGAAGATTATCAGTTGGCTAATGATTTTATTTTTTTATTCCTCTCTAGACATTTTTTTCTGGTACTCTTCAGCACTGGGAAAGTGCTGCAGGGTAAACTTGCTATCCTAACTTTGTATAACATTGGAAAATGAATGGAGAATATGAACAGTGAGTACCTTTCTGATGGAAAGTGGACCTGTCTCTAACAAGCCATTGGCAATAGCCTTTCATTCCTTTTGCCTGTCCCACTGCAAGCAGGATGCTCTTTCTACAGGGAGTTTTCTCAAGCATGCCAGCCCCGTGCATGGTCAAGCACTGCTACACCTTGCTGTGATGGATTTACATTAGCTGATGCCCTGCACAATTGCCCAGGACAGAGGATAACCAGACAGTGTTTCTCATTTAGATGATTTCAACATGTAGAAGTTTACATTAGCCTTCTTTTGATGAATTCCTCATCTGCATTCTGAAAAAGAGTCTCATTAGCTTAGGACTGCAGCATTATTTACCTGCCATTTATTTCTCAATATTTTGCTATCCCCCAAGAGTACACTAATGCTTCCCACAGCATGAGCTGCCACCAGTGCTGCCCTGGTGAGCTGACAAATCTCAGGAACCCTGCTGCAAAGGGGACAGGGGCATTGGAGGGTAAATGAGGGCAGTCTTAAGAGGATAATGTAGTGTTTGGTGGCACTTAGCCATAATGCAACAGAGCAAAGGAGGCTTTTTCAAATAAAATGGATTGAATAAAAAAGACATTATTAGAAGATCCTTAGCCAAAACACTTCTTGTTATTATGAAACCTAAGATCAGTGTAATCCTTAAAAGGTTTTTAATTTCTGTTTAGAAGCACCTGCCCCCTCTCATGGCACTGGAAGGTAATTTTCCTTAGAAGACAGATTCCAGTTTTCCTGTATCAGTGACAGTCTAACGCTGTGTCTACATCTAGTGGATTTCCCACAACACTGCCACTGGCTTCAGTGTGGGTGCTGGGAGCATGCAGCTTTGTCCAGGAGATTGAGGTGCCCTGACTGTGCCTGCCTGGGAAAGCCCTGGTCACACCAGCCTTTGTGCAGTCCATCAGTCAGCAAAAAATTCTGATACATCTTGGTTTTCAGGTGTAGTCACGTGTACAAACTCTAGCTCAAATAAACAAGTGTGGGCATCTCTGTGCAGAATAGCACCACAGGAGCTCACCCAAGCCTCTGCAGTTATGCTGGTGACTTACATCTGGGTTTCTTACATGTATCAGTGTTGGTACAGTTATTAGCTCAGCATCACCTCTATGGTGCAGTTAGTATTCTCAGTGCCTTAATATGTGCACAGCAGAAAATAGAAGACAGGAGGACAAAGAGGCAGTGCAACTCAGCTTAAATCTTCTATTTTATTTTTCAGAGAACATTACCATTGAATACCGTTAGAGTGTCCCACTCCTCATCTCTATCCTACCTTTAGATACATCACACTGGACATTTCTTGTTCCCTTTCTCATCTCCATTTTCCACCCTATCCCAGTGTAGCTTAATTACTTATTCCATGGCTCTTCAGGGGCTGATGCATCCCAATAAATAGCTGGAGGGTTTCAGACATGGACAGATAATTGTTCCTCAAGGTAAATTGTTGTTTGGATAATTGTTCCTCAATGTGAATGCACTATACAGCCACTACATAGGGTAGGTGCCACTCTGACTGTACCACACAACTATGGGAGGGGGCACAAACTCCCTTGTGCCAGCAAAGGCTGGCTCTGTCTCTGCAGTGCAATGACTTTCTTCTCCTGCATCCCCTCCTCCCTGTCTGTGCTCCCTGCTTGACCCTCCTGCTTTACATGCTAACCAGATGCAAGTCACTGGCTTCACTCCATCTCTCTCCTGGTTCAGGAGAGGACCCTCACCCTTGTCCCCCACCACTGCTGGGTAGGTATGGTGCTGCAGCCCTGGAGCACCTTATCTCCCAAGCACCTGCACTGCCATTCCAGAGCCTGGGATGAGCTGCAGGTCCTTCAGTGCTCTAACTGCCCTATCCAGGATGTCCATCAGCATGGCCCAGCTGCTTGCCAGAGCTGCAGTAGTTATCTTTGCCTGTTTGGATGGTGGCACAGGCTCTTCAGGGTGTGAAGAAGCCTCTCTTCCTTGAGGGTCCTGCAGCAGTCAGGGCAGGCTTTCCTAGAAGCAAAGCTGAAGGACAAGATCCCAGGCAGACAGCAAGGCACAATCACCTGGCTGAGCAATTTTTGTGTCATTGGCAAATCCAGATGTTTAAACAGCAGGACACAGACCCTCAAAATCATGAAGCTGGCACAACCTTGAAATTTTTTTTTTAAAGCCCTTAAGGCCTTTGTTTTTAGTTCCTCTGCATGTTCAGAAGTGGTTTTCATGGTTTTTACTACAGCCACCAGCCAAGACTTGGCTGTTAAATTCAGATTGCATTTAAATTGTACTTCTTTAATGAGGTAATTCTCCTCCAAAGTTAAAAGGCAAGCTCCCTGTATAGGTGATTGAGAAAGGAGCTGGGGCTTCTGAATGCTGCTGTAGTTGGTCCCATAAAAAATATTACCCCTCTCCAAAATCTTGTTTTTCTTCATGTGAGGTACAAAAGAAAGGCACACAAGAACTCCCAGTGAGGGTCTAAGTAACTCCTTCTCTGCACTGATTATATGGGAAATCCAGGTGCTGCCTTTAGAGGAATTTTTTTTTTACTGTTCATCTGCTGAAAATACTTAGAAATTCAGCATAAACATGCAGAGTAAAATAAACTAGTAGATTCAGCAGCTGCAGATAATTGCTAAAGAATCTAATATTAAAGATAGACAGAAAATGTAAATTGCATTCTATATTTATTTGTAATTTGTGTCAGAATTATGTGACCGAAGTACAGTGTACAGGATGCCTAAATACGATATAAAATTAAAAACTAAATCTGAATAATTAAGTTTAAAAAATTTAAAATCTTGTATTTGAAATGAGAGAAGAAATGTGTTTCTTAGGCCTCCTTTACCTGAGAATAAATTCTCTAAATTAACTGGGACCCAAAAAACTTTCTCCTTGGACACAAGGTCATTTTTCCATTAACAATGGAAAATTGTTTTATTAAAAGAGAAGATGAAGTGCAATTGGTACCAATAAATAAAAAAATCCTACAGCTATTATGAGGCACAAACAGAAGAGAGTCATTAAATACAAAATAGCTTCAATAAAAGGAACAGTGAAGCAACTGCACTTGTCTCAACCAAGGTCTCCTTTTCCCCCTCACAATTCCTGCAAGATGTGGAGTGGATGCATTCAGGCAACAGGGAAAATTATTAAGATGGTCCTGAACCAAATCCAAGGATTGGAATCCAAATCCATAGCTCATTCACTATGGACAAAATAATGTGTTTGTCATAAGCCCATTTAAGTGTAAAGAATTGTGCAAGTTCTCCAAAGGAGGAGTCTCTTTCCAGTTCAACCGGTAAGAGATCAAAAGAACCCTCAGCAACCAATGAAACAAGTAAGCAGCTATTCAAAACAAGTCAGCCTCAAACACTGATCATAGGGGGGAAAAAAATAATCAGGTGCTGTTTTTCATGTGCTCCTCCCCCTTTTCCTATCCACTCCTGCTCCAAACTCATATGTTTGGCTGTAAATCTGTAACTGTATGCTTTTGTTGATAAATCATGTTTGTCTGGAGTTGAAAGAGTTTCGAGGAAGTTCTTTGTCAATCAGTGTTATTAATGACATAGTTGTAAATCTCACTGTCATAGTATTGACTGAGTAAATAAGTACTTTATGACCTAAAGGAATATTTTCCCAGTGAGGAAACTGGTTTGAAGAAAATTGCCTAATCTTTTTTCCGTTATACCTCAAAGTCATGCATGCAACTGGGCACTCATTCAAAGATGAACTCAGACTGTCTGTACCTCACAGAATCAGTAATGTGCAGATTTTCTACATGCATCACTTTGCCTGAAGTCCAAAATATTGTTCAGAATTGATATGTGTGTTGATTGGAGTGGAAGTAAAATAAAACTTTGTATTCTTCCTAGAATCCCTCTCTTTATAATTTTTGTTTTGCATATCTGTGCTTCCAAGTAACTCTAGGACTTGTCTGAAAACAGACCAGATTCAGCCATTAATTTCCCCTTTTAAAATCAGTATTACCATTAACCTGCCTCAGTTTACTTCTCTGTGGAGTCACCCTCCACAGCACCGCTGGTGTGAGGATTTGCTCACTTAGAGGCAGCTACAAGCCATGTTCATGAGTGGCACCCCTGCCCCTGTCTAGACAGCAGCTGCGGTGGGATGGGCAGAGGCAGCGGGAGGAATTTGTATTGGCAGCCTGCTCCGGAGTACAGCAGCTTCTCCCTGTGAGTCTCAGAGCCAGGCTGGGCACAGTCGGGCCAAGATGCAGCAGACAGGAGCCTTTTCTGTCCGGCCCCGATGATACCCTTGCCCTTTGCCTGCTCTGCGGTCCTGCAGGGCTCTGCCCAGGCTGCCCGCCGTGCCCTTGGGCTGCCTGCCCTCGGAGCACCCCGGGCCTGGCTGTGCTGACACTGGCTGCGCCCTCCGAGGGCCTTTCTGGCGGAACCCAGGGCGCTAGTTTAAAGCTGTGGAGTGTTAAACAATTCCCTATCTAGTCCCTGACTGAGCTGAGGCCAGCGGAGCTGCTCCATCTGTGTTTTGTCAGCACAGAGCAGAGGAAAGCTGTCCCTGGGGTGATGCCCGCCAGGAGCCCTCAGCTGTGCGGCTCTCCCCTGCTTTCGCTTCTTCCTCACCAGCAAGCCTCACAAGCTGGAATGATCCTGGCATCTTTGCACCCCTGTGCCATCGTGGCTGCTCAAGGGGGGAGCAGAGTGCACCCACTTTTGCTGCTGGAGGCACCAGGCCTTCAACAGGTAATGGAGGCATCGGGGGCACTGACCTTGTGTTGAGATCAGCTGAACAGATAAAGCCATCCTACCTCTTGTACAGAATCACACAGTAATTTAAGATGCAAAAGTATCACTTCAGATCATCTGGACCAATCTCTGCAGTACTCAAGGTCAGATCCACCCTTGATATTAGAGCATGTCACTCAGGGCCACATGTAGTCAAGTACTGATTATTTCCAAGGACAGAGATCCTACCAGAGATGTCAACAGGTTTTATGGATTTTACACCTGAGGAGAAATCATCCACAAGTTCATTTATGCCCTTAGATCTCACATGGGAAACTCTGAGCTCTTCTTGGGTAATTTCTTGCAGTACACGTGGGACCAGGCTTTTCCTTCCTGGAAGACAGCTGGACCCACAAGATACAGGTTTGCTCAATTCTATTTCTCAGTTAGGCTTCCTCTTTTGCCCTCTCATCCCCTTAGCTCTGCCCTGTTTCAGTGAACTTCAGCAAGAAGCTGCCCAGCAACAGAAGTTATTCCTTTCTGGTTTTGGAGAGTATCTGGTACATTGAAGTGCCACCAGAAGCACAATGAATATTAGTTGTACCTCTGAGAAGGGATTGTTTTACCTGTGGATCTTACACAAGCAACACCATGGCCCTGCTATTGCCTTAACTATGATGGATATAGTCCTGAGGGCCAAATTCAATAAATTTGTCTGAGTTATCCTGAAATCAATTTTTGAGGTCTTTTGAGGCCTTGCATGGGACCAAAATGATTTTTGTTTATTGAATTGAAATGTACCATGTTCATATGAATTGAAAAGTAATTAAGGTATTATGCAATGTTAGCTGGTATTCCAAAACTTGCACAGGATGTTTTTTAATTCAGTGTAATGAAATGACATAATCGAGTAAATTATTTTGACAATTTTTTTATCCTACATATGAGTAAGTGACAAATAATAAGAAATAGGTTGCTTTTATTGAAAAAAAAAAGCCTAATCTCTTTTGCATACATGTAGAATCTGTGTAATTTATTTATTTGTTGTTTAATTCTAGAAATGTATGTTAGAGAAATCTTCATATTAAAGACAGACTTTATCCTGGATAAGACTTCTGTGTGTGCAAAATGGTCTGTCATTACTTCAGAGAGAATCAAAATCAACTTTAAGACAAACTGTGGAATAAGTTTTAGTACAGAAAAATGTCTTATAAAATATTATATTTTAGCAAAGGGAAAAAGAAGTGTATTCTACTACTTCTTTTTAAATATAAAATTATTATTCACAAAAAAGAGTTATCTGGTTTTCTTAAACTAGAACTGTATTAATATCAAATCCTACTTATTTCAGTTTCTTGGAAAACTGTAAGACTGGATTGTGATGTTGATATTGACAGAAGGCAAGATCTGAAAGCATCGTGGCATAGGAATGAGGGAAGGAGAAGGGCATGACTTCAAAACGACAACCTACATACAAGATAAAGAAATTACATTTTGATTTTTAAAAAGTGTGCAACACTTGCCAGACAAAATCTCTGTTTTTAAATTCTTGCAGTGAAAATTTTTTCAATCAGAAGAAAAAAAATCACCATCTTCCTAGGCACAGACCTCAGGACTTGTTTCCTAGTTACATGGGCCATCCATAGTTTTGAGATGATTAACCACAGCTTTCTTCCAGAAGAAAAAATAAGGGGAAGTTTATTACCTATCAACAACGTAGTTTCCTCCTTCTGTCACATTAGGCTGGCAGAGACTTCCCAGCCTCAAATTCCTAAAGTGTATTGGGAGCTGGTCTGTTATATGCTGTCTATGAAATAAAAGATTTTTGTTTTTACCAAAACAATTATGACTTTTTTATCAAAAGAGAGACATTGCCAGAATTATTGTGCTGTCTGATGGCCACCTTATCCTAAAAACCTGCCTTAAGGGCCAAGTTCACAGTTCTTCATCTAACAGAAATGCAGCTGAGGTCAAAAACAGGTTTTGTGGTTTCAGGGTACACGATGGGTAATGCCCTGGAGCAAAGCAGTAGATGTTTGTACTGATTACATTGATCGTGTGCAAAACAAAACATTTTTTGTTAAAAAAAAAAGATCACAAACTCTAGCAGTTAATCAGGACTGTTTGGGAAGTGAAGTTGTATGCAGTTAAAGCATTTTGTTGACAAAGTAAACAGTAATAACTTCAGGCATTTATTTTTATTTTATAGCTCCCTAACTCAGTAAACCTCTCAACAATTATAAGGCAACAAAACTCTGGAAAGAATATCTTTGTATTTCAATGGACAAAAGCATCAATATTACTTTACTCTGACAAATACTATAAAAATTCAAATTATACTTTCATTGCTCAGTTCCAAAAATCCAGTAGATTGACTATTGCACTGTTTAAAGTTTTCTATGGCCATCATGACTTGATTTAAACACTCAAGATTTAAACTATGAACCGTCAAAGGCAAAGCTAAAAATAATCATTGCATATGTTTTGTCTCACAAGGGTGAACAACTAATAGAAGAACAAAAGGTTATTGAGTAAATATAGATTTTTGGATGGAGGGAGTAGGTATAAAGGTTCAAGATTTTAGTGCTTTTACCACAGACTGACACAAACATTAAGAAAGTTTGACCTATTGTGTATTCAAACTGCAACAAAAAGTGATTTATGGCTTATTTAAACTTGTGGTACTGATGTGGAAGACATTCATCTCATTCTATACATGCTTAGAATAAATCAAAACTGATTTGTAGATAGGACATTAAACTTGTTTTGTATAAAATTGAAGTAAAAAAAATATACCTGTGTTTTCTCAGACTACTCTCCCTAGTAAAAAATAACCAGTAGACCAGTTAAAGAAAGTGAAGGTCTTCCTTTTCCTACACAGCAAACGTGAACAGCTGCTTGGCTTGAAATGTTTCCCTAAACATGAATAATGGCTCTGGATAAAGGCGTCAAAGTATGAAATAATCATCAGCATAGCACAGCCAAACTTTTGGCAGTGAATTATCCAAATCCCATTTAAACACATTTTCAGATCTGATATTCCTTTTGTAGCAACAGTGAGCAGGGTGAAGCCAAGGGGAAAGAGAGCAGAATTTAATAGGAAAATCATGAAACTGTGGTTACAAGAACTCAGCTCAGATATAATATACTTTTCTTAGATACTGAAGAAGTGTCTTATAAAAACCAATGGAAATAGCTGAAGGTGCTTCATGCATATCACAAATAGCAATTTGCATATCACAAATAGCAAAAAAAGAGAGAACTTTTGTATTGAAATTTGATCTGCTTTTCTCAAGGTTTCTGAAGTGAGCAGGACTTCACTGATATCAGAACTTCACCTGCAGTAACTCTTATCTTCACGCATTGCTGTTATATGGTTTGGGGTTTAACACAGTAACAAGTTAAAGCAGACCCTGAAGTTTCTTGTTACAAGACATATGTGTGAAAAAACACAGTTTTTTAGATGTGTGAATGTTGAAGCACTTCCTCAAATCAGGTCAAAAATTTTGTGGCATTCACTAATCTTTGCCATGTCCATTTTCCAGTGCCGTCCAAAAGCATTCAAGGTTTAATTTATTTTACTTTTTTATATATATATTTAGGACATATTAAAACTTAAAATAGCCAAACCCAGTGTTTCTATTTGGACATCCACAATTAGCACACACTTGAAGGCACAGGATTTGGTCTTTAGTTGGACCAGTTTGAAAATGATGCAAAATTAAATGTCAGCATTGGCTTTAGTTCCCCAAGACTGTACTCTGAAAGTTTCCATTCGGCTTCTGTCAGAGTTTCTTTCACCTTGGTAATGGATAATGCTCAATTAAAAAGTATTTATTGGGAAAGAGGAGAGATTTTTCTTTTAATTTTATTCTCTTTGGGGACATGGAAATTACACTACAGTCAGTTCAGGAAAGAAATCCTAAGGCTTCTAATCTCTCTCAGTAAATGCAATCCTGCTGAAATACTACCTCTCATATAACTTCTGCATTTGCTTAGCATGCACAGATTTACAGGTATTGTCCTCTGCCCAATTTCAATGTTCAGTAAAGCAGAGAAGGGATCTTGGTTTTAATCCAGTATAAATCCCTGGTTAGTTTTATGGGGCTATCTCAGGCAGGACACAAGGGGCAAATATAACTCCAGCACATATCAGGACTCGGGAATGAACAGACCCTCAGAGGGGCTCAGAGCGATTTTGAAGATTCTGGGATTGCTTTTTCTATTGTTGTGGTATTGGCAAACTCTTGGTTTTGCTTTGACTTCTGGACTAAAATGTTTGATTTGTACTTGGCTTTGAGTTAACAAACATTTGGGACTTGACTCTGGAAGTAAAAAAATAAATTAAAATATAGGGACAAAAAGGATGGACACTTCTCAGGAAAACTCTTGGGGATTTTTTCAGCTGAATTATTACCAAATCTCTTTATCAGACTTTGCCTCTCTCCTTGCTTTACTGCATTACCAGGGCTTTGTCTTTCTGCAGGGAGGCCAGCGGGTGCAAGAGGGCCCTGCTTTAGTACCAGGGTCTTCCAAAGCACAGGAAGGGATTTGAGAGGAATGGGGGAGAAGAAGGGGTTATGAGGAGTACCATGATTTCAGCATCCTGGTTGTCTCTTATGGAAAAGCTGGAGGCAGAAAGGACAGAGGGAAACACTTTGGTCTCTAGCAAGTACAGGCTGTCTTTGATGTCTGGATACATTGTTAGCTGTTGTTGGGTTTTTTTAGTTGGGTTTTTTTTTTTTTTTTTTTTTTTTTTAAAAAAAAAGGTTTTTCTACAATGTCAAATATGTTTCCTATTTGACAGTGGGGTGTGAGGAATGAGTCACTCCTCTGTGACAGTAGAGGGTGTGAAATTCTGCTACAGTCAGAGTGGTCTTTGCACTGATGCACACAAGAGGAATACTCAGTGGAGGGCCAAAAAATTGTGCTGAATCCAAAATTGTAATGAGGAAATGTCCCATCTTCCTGCAGGGATAGGGAAGTAACATGTGTAAGGTGACACAA